>CM077834.1:25939840-26539840 GCA_039720395.1 Liquidambar formosana
TTCACACTGTTCAGATACTCGTAAGCGCATCTATAAATTCACTTTTCTTTTTACAAATAATACTATAATTTAAACCGTTTTGTCAATGGAATAGTTCCTAATCTCCAATCAATGTGAAATTTCGCATGCATGATCTTTATGAGAACAGTATCCAATTGTGCAATTAGAAGTATGGAAATGTTGATCTACAGGTCTATAGCAAAAGGAGTGAAAGACTATTAATTTAAGAAATCATAAAATTTTAAAAAATATGTATATATCTATCTATAGGTCTATACTCTATACCATCCAGACTATTATAGGAAGCTAAAACTTGGTTTTGTTATTGATCTATGTGTCTTTTAGTTTATTTTCCCTAGAATATTTTCAATTTTTACCTCTAGCATAGAAGAAATATGCTTTACAGAAATGAGAAGACTAAATCTAATTGTGCAATTAGAAGTATGAAAATGTAGACTCCAAGTCAATTTTGCAAAATATTCATAGGAGGTTTCGCAGAAGTAGGAAATAGGATCTGCCCATTTTATGGCCTGAATTTCATATAGCCTAATAATCTCTCTGTAATTTCTCTGTGACATGGAACGGCCGATTTGTCTATGTTGGTCCCACTATAGGTGCAAAATTTTCAACGAAAGTGCACAAATAAAAGCTTACTTTGACCTATTCTTTTGGTACCAAAGTTCACTTCAATTTTTTTTTTTTTTTTTTTTTTTTGTTTTTTTTGTTTTTGGGTGCAGAAAAGAAGAAAAGACAAGGAAGAGGGGGTACAAAAGTAATTGTCCCTTTCCTTTGGTTGGTATAAAAAGACTATTAATGTGAACTTTGTGAAAGCAGAGGGATTTGTGGAAAACACTCTTTACTTATAGTTTTTGAGCATCTGCCAAATTATTCACTTTTATTGTGCTACAATTATGAAATTGGGTTGGCCAATCTGGGGGTTATTATGGGTAGTAGTGTTGGTGAATGGGTGTTGGGAGGAAGAAAGAAGTGGACTCCTGCAACTCAAAGCCTCCATCAGTCACCCATATGCATATAAAAATTCCCTCATCTCCTGGGTTGAGGGTAACGACACCTCAGCCTCTGACTGTTGTCACTGGGAAAGGGTTATGTGCAGCAACACCTCAGGGAGAGTGATTGAACTCCATCTAGAAAATAGAAGGGAAGAATACTACCTTCTGGGAGATTGGTATGTAAATGCCTCTCTGTTTCTTCCCTTTGAAGAACTCAGGAGTCTCGACTTAAGGGACAATTTAATAGTTGATTGGTCTGAAAAACAAGGCATGTATGATGTATCCCTCTTCCTATACAGTTTCTTCATTAAATATTATTTATGTTTTATTTGGAAAGTACTTACAATTTGTGAGGTGGTTGGGTGAATGAAACTAACGAGATTATTTTAAGTTTGTAGCAGGTTCCGAAAGACTGTCATCGAGGTTGGGCAATTTGGAGGTCCTCTATTTGAGTAGGAATAAATTAAATAAGAGCATCCTATCATCTTTGAGTGGTCTTTCATCTCTCAAATCTCTATATCTCGATGACAACAAATTGCAAGGATCAATTCATACTAAAGGTTTATTTTGTTGCCGTATCTCATTTTTCCTTCTTTGTCAAATATAAAACAAATTTCCATTGTTATAAAATCCGTCTTTATATAATATTGTTGGATGTTACTGAAGGATGACTCTGTTTTGTTGCATTTTATCCATCATTATCTTTTTGGTTGTTAATTTTTTCCAGAATTAGATACTTTGACCAACTTGGAAGAGCTCTATCTGGGTGGGAATAAAATTGACAGCTTTGTTACTTCAGAAGGTATGAGCTCTCTTTAAGGGAATTTTTTAGCCATTTATAGTTATCGTTTCATTTCTGGGCAAAAAGTCTACTTAAACAACAAATTTTTGAAAAACTTTCTTCTGCAAAGTTGTTCAAAAAATTGTTTTCTAGTGGATATGCATGCAGCTAGGGATTTTTTTTTTTTTTTTTTTTAAATTTAAAAAAACTTCTATATTTTTCATAAAACATTGAAAAATTAAAATACATAGAATGTGCAAATAATATTGAGGTGTTTCAATACCGATCTTAGCTCCTTACACATAAGAATTACTCAGCCGAGATGGCCAAATCAATCTATTTCATTTTTGTTTTGAGTTTCCAATAATGACATAACAGTAAGTAACACATTTAAAATACCTAAGTAAATATCAATAGACACATTTTTGTTTTGGTCATGCCCACCTTTGAAATCTCATTTTATTTCATTCTGATTCCTTCAAGGACTGCTCACCATTCAAATGTCATTTTATTCCATTTTGATTCTCCACGATTCTCTCTAAGCAAACGTATCATAAGAGGTTTGGAGTGAAAACCAACCCACCTCATAGAAGACGATAGGAATTTTTCTTCTTCTTCTTCTTCTTCTTCCCTTTTTTTTTTTTTTTTTTTTTTTTTTTTTTTTTTTTTTTTTGTGACAATCAATAGAACCTATCCCTATTCCTAATCTTCCTTGATATTAACCACTGAATATCGATTATTCTCTATAAGATTGAACCCCGAATTACTCACTTAACAAGTGAGGCTAATGTTACTAAATTATTATGTCATCGACATTTAATAGGATAGAGATTAGAGAAGTAATATTAGGTGTTATGTAATACAGTGAAAGTTTTGGAAAATAAATAAATAAATAAAAGGTGAAAAGAATACCTTTGTTGAATCAATCATTACAGATTATAAATAAATTAGTTGTAATAAATGCCATTATAATTATTTTTCATTCATATCCCATAAATAAACTTTAAAAAAGATCAATTGATTGAACTATAAGCCTTTCTCAATATCTATCTCTTTAAAAAAGATCAATTCTCTAGCTGAGTGAATGAAACTAATTAAATTATTTAATTTATCTGCAGGCTCCAGGAGACTATTTTTTAGGTTGGGCAATCTGGAGGTCCTTCATTTGAGTGGGAATAACTTAAATGACAACATCCTATCTTCTCTGAGTGGCCTTTTGTCGCTCAAGTCTCTATTTCTAGGATCCATCAAATGCCAAGGATCAATTCATACTAAAGGTTAATTATGTACATGTTGTCCTATCTATTTACCTTTTTCTCATATATCAAATAATTTCCCTTAAATTATAAAAATCCCTCTTCATATGCTCGATCTTGCATATTATGATATATATTTTTTATGTTACCACCTAGAATTAGATGCTTTGACCAACTTGGAGGAGCTGGATTTGAGTGGCAATACAATCAACAGCTTCATTGCTCCTGAAGGTATATGCTTTAACATCTATTCATCTAATCTCCAACAGGATCCTTAAAATCTTTAGTGTAAACATATGATTATTTATTAGGATCATTTCATGCATCTTTTTTTTATTTATTTTTATTCTTATTTTCGTTTGATGATTTGATAGTTATTTTTATGACTATTTCCACTCCCAGGCATCAAAAGTTTGAGAAACCTTAAAGTCCTATACCTTGAAAGTGTAAAGTCCAATGACACAGGCAATCTACTACAGTCTTTGGGGGCATTCTCATCCCTCAAGACTTTGTATTTTAGGGAACACAATATGACAGGAACAATTAATGCTCAAAGTAAGTGTGATGGCCAAATAATTTGTTTTTGCCAATCAATTTTGTTTTCTCATTCACATTATTTTTTGCATAGATTTGCATAACTTGAGCAATTTGGAAGACTTCGTGTTGGATAAATCTTTTATGAAGGAGAGCTTTCTTCAAAGCATAGGAGTGATGACTTCTCTTGAGGTCTTATCTTTGTTTGATTGCCAGCTCAATGGCGCCCTAAGTGCTCAAGGTAAAATATCTATATATATATCTATGATCACCCGATATTCTCTTTTGTAACCATGATTCCATGTTATTGCTTGCTTTCATTTCGTCAATTTCTCCTCATTCCTCATATTTACACCTAACTAGGAGGAATTTTTCCTACTAATACAGTAATTGACTTCTAGCTAACAATCAGTTAACTTATTGATCCTGCAGGTTTGTGTGAACTAAAGAATCTCCAAGAGCTAGATCTAAGTGGTAATGCTTTGCAGGGGATACTTCCTTCATGTCTAGGAAACTTGACATCTCTTCGACTATTGGATATCTCTTCCAATCAATTCAATGGAAATATTGCCTCGTCTCCCCTTAGTCGTCTCACTTTATTTCGATATCTCTCTATTTCAGATAACCATTTTCAAGTCCCAATTTCATTCAAGTCATTTGTTAACCATTCAAGCCTTAAGGTCATTTTGGGTAATAACAACACATTAGTGGAACCTATGTATCAAACTTGGGTACCAAGGTTCCAACTAAAGGTGTTTACTTTGTCGAATTGTAGATGCGATGAACTCAATTTAGCACCTCCCAACTTCCTTTACTACCAATATGACTTGAGAGTTGTTGATCTCTCTCACAACAACTTTGGGGAAAGCTTTTACCTTGGTTGTTACAAAACAATACAAGATTGACAGAACTTTACGCAAGAAAAAGCTCCTTCATACAGCCTTTCGAATTGCCATCTCATCCCAATTCCAACCTTTCAAGTTTAGATGTTTCCGATAATAACATACAGGGTCAAATTCCAACAAACATTAGTCTAATCTTTCCAAATTTATATTACTTAAACATGTCCAGAAATGCATTTGGAGGCAATATCCCTTCTTCCTTTGGTGATATGAAATCTTTAGAATATTTAGACCTGTCCAACAATCAGTTGTCTGGAGGGATACCGGAGCATTTGGCCATGGGTTGTTGGTCCCTATATTTCTTCAAGCTATCAAATAATAGCTTGCATGCGCAAATATTTCCCACATTCTTTAACTTGCCCGAATTGAATTATTTATACTTGGACGACAACAAATTCGAGGGAACAATTCCAGATATCTCGTCTGCCATCTATCTGAGCGTATTGGATGTTAGGAATAACTCTCTCTCAGGAAACCTTCCGAGATGGATGGGGAATATGTCATGGTTGGAGGAAATTGCTATGACCAAAAATCATATGGAAGGTCCAATTCTAGTAGAGTTTTGCAAACTTGTTAACCTTGCGTTTCTAGACCTTTCTGAGAACAATCTGTCAAGCTCTATACCGCTTTGCTCTAGCCCGCCATCTATAAGATATGTCCATTTGAATAAAAATAGGCTAACAGGTCCAATTAAGCGTCCACTATTTTACAGCCAGTATTTGGTAACATTAGATCTTGGAGATAATAACTTAATTGGCACCATTCCAAACTAGATCGGCAACCTTTCGGCGTTGAGCATACTTATCCTAAAAGCTAATCATCTTGAAGGAAGGATTCCTATTCAATTATGCCACCTGAGCCAACTGAGCATCATGGATTTGTCTCGGAATAATCTTTCTGGAACAATACCTCGTTGCTTGAGTAACATAACATTTGATGCAAGCAATGAAAAATCAACTTTAGGGAACATCTCTCTTATCGATACCTTTTCCAATGGGACAACAGTCTCATATGTTGAGGTGACAGTGATACGAGCAAAAGGCTACAGAGATGGTTTAATTTTGTATCCATTTCTAGATGTGCAAGTGCAAGTGGAATTCACAACGAAGAGTAGGTCCGATTCTTACATCCTTAATTTCATGTCAGGAGTTGACATCTCTTGCAACCAATTAACGGGTGAAATTCCCTCCGAAATCGGAAACTTAAGCAATATCCATGCTTCAAACTTATCACACAACAATCTAACCGGATCAATCCCAACAACATTCTCAAACCTAAGCCAAATGGAGTGTTTGGATTTGTCCTACAACAACTTGAATGGGAGAATCCCAACTCAATTGATTGAGTTGAACTATCTGGCAGTCTTCAAAGTGGGGCACAACAACTTGTCAGGTAGAACACCAGAGAGGAAAGCTCAGTTTGCAACCTTTGAAGAAAACAGCTACGAAGCAAATCCTCTTCTTTGTGGACCTCCATTACATAACAATTGCACTGAACCTGGATCACCATCGCCACCACAAAAGGCCTTGGATCTTGTAGGAGAAGATAGTGGTTTGATAGACAAGGACATCTTCTAGATTAGCTTTGTTGTTTCCTACGTAATTATGTTGTTAGGAATTGCAGCAGTTTTGTACATAAATCCATACTGGCGACGGGCATGGTTCCACCTTGTTGAAGTCTGTGCCACCTCTTTGTATTATTTTGTCACGGACAATTTGCCTAAGTTGTCCATCTTCAGAAATATGTAGCTCCATGTCTACCTTGGTAAATGTGTATGTATATATATATATATATATATATATATATATATATATATATATTTTTTTTTTTTTCTTTTTTTTGGTAATGTTTTAAAGTTATGAATCTCTAGTAGCTGTGTACCCCTTCTTAAAGGGGGGCAATTTCCCTTCAACGAAGTTGTAGCTTCAAGACTGAATTGAATGCCCCTAATTTTATGTCATGGAGTTATGAGCAACGAATTTTCAGATGCTTTTCCCAGCTGAGGTGTATCCTCATATCTCCCTCTCATTTTAAGGTAGAATAACCTTCTCACCAGACTCCGAATTGACAAAGTTTTCTACTCGGAATTGGTGGTAATAAATAATCTCAATGGCTTATGATTCATGATCCAGCATATATATAGAAAAGGGTTAAATTGTTTGTAATTCTTTTCCTTTCACCGACTCCCCTCTTTGTAGCTATGCAAGTCCGATTCTCTCCCTATTTTATTTATTTATTTATTTTAATTTTTATAGTTTGGGTCAATAGTGACAATCGAACTACAAACCCCACCCATCTGTACTGACACCACTACTGCAAAATGTTTGTGGCGGCTTTGGCACTGAGAATTTCAAAATAGATGCTTTATCATAAACCATCACTATTATTACAAAATAAAGAAAATTTTCTTTAATAATACAAAGTATTTATATAAGAAATTATGTTGGTCCAAATATAAAGTAAGCTTACGGAAAGCGCTGTTGATAACACCGCTTTCAGTATAAAAATATAGTAGCTCAAAGCTGCCTGTAAATTGCAATTGCGGGGGTTAAGAGAGGATAGAAAAAAGGACTCTTCTAGCACGACAGTCAAATCATGATCACAAAAATAATAAAAAGTGATTGGTATATGCTTCAGATAGGAGGAGGAGAAACCCTGTAAATCTTGTGCTCAACATTCTGCAAGATGAATACCACCGCAACGTCTAAGGATCATCTGTACGACGTCATAGTTGGGATGTCGTCTCGAGGTTACCGGCCAAAACCCTAACCAGATTCAGGTGCATATGCGAATCACCGGCCGACCCTACTTTCATCAATCATCACCACCCACCTCCCTCAATCGCGCCTCTGTTTATAATGGCAGGGGGCTTTATAATGTCCCTTAGAATATATAATAGAGCACTACTTTGAAGTCCGTAACATGGAGACGTTTGAGCTTGCACACTGATACAAACCTATCCATATGCTCACAACATCATGCTGGATCATCTCATAGATCTTCTTTTTGCTTATTCTTATCTATTGTTCTTAGCTCTTAGTTTGAATTATTGTTCTTATCCTTTCAGTTGCTAGTTTTCCTGATTGTTAGGAAGTTTGTTATTATTTCTAGCTTATTTGAGATTGTACGTGAGGGGTGGAATAACAAGAAGTTTATGATAATATTTACTTAGCTTATTATAGTTCTCTTTATTTTCATACTGGCCCTGTTTGGTTTATGAAAACATTTTTAGTTTTTATTTTTTGTGAAAATTTTTTAAAAAATGATATTCCTTTTCAATTTTCAAAATTTAGGAAATACATTTGGTTTACGAAAATGAAAACTATTTTCAAAAAGTAAAATAAAATAAAAATGAATTTGATAAATCTATTTTGTTTTAGATTGAGAGTGGATTATCATTTTAAATAAATTCCATTAACCATTCAAGATTAGAATGGTAGTTCTTGATCGGAGTAAACCTAAAAAGATTAGAAGGTAGTTCTTGCATTTTTTTTTTTTTCTTTTCTTCTTCTTTTGGTGGTTATAGAATCAGGTCATATGTTGGTTATTTCCTCTTATTTGTTGTTTGTTACTTTGTAATATATATATATATATATATATATATATATATATATATATATATATATATATAGATAAATGATTTCAAGTTTTTATTTTGGTTTTGTTTTATATTATTTTGGTGTTTTCTAAGTATCTCAAGATGATAAACGACAATTTCCTATGCTTTAGTGCTGAAATTTCCTACTTACTTTGAAGATATGTGTGACTATTTATATACATAAGAAATATCTCCCACATGTATATATTAGAGGCGTTCGTGGTCAATGTTTGTAGTAAGAAGATAAGATATTTAGGGAGTGTTTTGCAAAACATCTTCTAGGAAAAATTACCCCTGATCATTGTAGTGTTATACATATTCAAATGAATTGCAAAGGTTTGAGATATAAATTAAAATTCCTCATCTAATTAGGGAAAAGAATGGATGTAAAGAGAGGGCAAGGAAAGATATGCAATATCTAAGGTTCAGCAATTGTTCTAACAAACATTTTGCTGAGCAGACAGGTCCGGATCTAATTATTGCCTCATTGGAAAAGCTTGAAAGTAGTTGAAATTGTCAATCCGTCATATTTCAAGCCCATTTCACTTTCTATGCACGTTTGCTATTGACTTTGATAATATTTTTGACCCATTTAAGTTGTGGCTTAAAGAGCATTCTTGCTGGGTTTTAGTTCGAAGTAACAATTTTTAAAGCATTGATTTACTTAAAATTCAGATGGATAATTAATTTAATTAAAATTCCTCGAATCTAGATGGCGTATGTTACCCTTCATCCTGTGATTCTTGTGATCATAATGTGAACTTGTGAATACTCATGGATTGCTTTGTGGAAATTGAACAGCAGTCTTATTATTTAATAATTGTATCAAAAGCACATGATAGATTGTAAAACAATGAAATATGTTTGCGGTCTGGTACCAAAAGCCTTAGCAAATCTTGTACAATTAGAAATGTGAAACAATATGCAAGGTACAGCTCTGTAACTCAGATATTGTGTCACAAAAATAATTTGCAAAGAAGAGAAACTGGACTGAAATTCATGGGATTTTGAATGTTTGTCGCTGTCATATGCACTGGTCATCAGTGTGGCTAAAGCTAGTGGTGGTCCTCTTTCGTGTGGACCATATCTATAATGCTTGGTTTTTATAACCTGATTAAAATTAAATTCAGTATTTTTTCCTGCACTGGCGCCAGGACCAACAATGCTTACTCCTCCAGTGTAAATCAAATAATATTACGAGTAACACATCTTTGGATATGCAGCGTTGATATATTTCACCCTGTGCACAAATCAGCTACTATATAAGGCAATAATTATAGTAATTATTTGTTGTATTTTTTATAAATAAAATACAAATATTGATTCAAATTATTAATTATTTTGTGATATTATGACCATCATGTCATTTGTTAATATTGTCCATTATTATGAATTGGTGGGCATTTTATTATTGAGGGGTTACATATTCCTTTGGAAGATAAAAAGAAAACGGTTTTTTTCCACCATTTTTTTTTACATGAATTTTTAGTAGTCTTCTTCTTTTTCTTGAAATGAAAAAACCACAAAGTTTTAGAAAGGTTTTTCCAATCCTTCTTATCTCTCCATCTATAAATTTCTTTTATATAAAAATTTCATCTAATTTTCTTCAATATTTATTAAATATTTTCATGGAACGATTAAGAGCTGTTTGGTTCCTTATACCTGCGAGTACACGTGTACGAGAAACACGATTGTTGTATCCTAGAGGTTTGGGACGCTAGAGGACCTAGATGCACCAAGTGATTCACTCCGAGGGGCACAAATCAACTCTTAAGGATAATGTTCTCACACGCCTCAATCGATAAGTCTATTTCTTATTTTATTATAAATTAGATTATTTTATATTTTGATTTTTGACATCTATGTTTTTGTTCAATATTTCCAACGTTATTTATGATACATGATTTTTTAAGATACAAACCTTTTTTTTTCTATAATCCAAAATGCAAACTTAAAAAAAGATGGAAAATATTTGGCTTCTTCCAATGGAGGAGGAGCTCCCCCTCACCCCCGCTCACATTATGCCACTTGGCATTATTAATTAAAAAAAATTATGAAAACATGAATATTGACACGTGGATATGTGGACATGAACAAATGAACACATTTATGTTTATGTGGATATATGGACATGTTGACACGAAAATATGGACTGTAACGACCCAAAATTGAGACCATTAGTTAAGTAGTAAGAAAACCATTTTTAAAGCCAAATTTGGTGGATGTTTAGTAAAATAATTCTTTTGAAAATATTTTTAGAAAATTCGGCATGGTCCCGTCTGTAAATAGGACATACCAAGTTATCGACTAGTTATAAAACCTGTAGAAAACACATTTATAAGCATTTCTAACCATCCACACAATATTCCAAAATAAAGAAATATTCAGGTTATATCGTAGTCACATGGTTCTCATTCAGATATGCATCAACTACTCAATTAATTATTACAGGTCATGAAATTAAAATTAATACATGCCTAGGCCCAAAGCCTATCTCAAATACTCTCTACATAAATGCAACCATGTCAATATTTTTAGAAAATTAATTCTTTTGAAAATATTTTTAGAAAATTCGGCATGGTCCCGTCTGTAAATAAGACATACCAAGTTATCGACTAGTTATAAAACTTGTAGAAAACACATTTATAAGCATTTCCAACCATCCACACAATATTCCAAAATAAAGAAATATTCAGGCTATATCGTAATCACATGGGTCTCATTCAGATATGCATCCACTACTCAATTAATTATTACAAGTCATGAAATTAAAATTAATACATGCCTAGGCCCAAAACCTATCTCAAATACTCTCTACATAAATGCAACCATGTCAATGCGCTCCCAAAACCCAAGGTCAATTTAGCTTTGAAAATACGACCTGCAAGAAAACTGTGGGGGTATGAGCTACACGTTCAGTAGGAAAACATTTCTCACAATAACCCAAAGTTTTAAAAACCATAGTTTATATATTTTTTAAGAACCCTGCAAAACCATTGATTAGTTTGCAATAAAATTTTCAGTGAATAAAACTGATACATATATAATGAAATAAACTGCAGAAGTTTAAATAATTTGATACCAACACCCTTTTTTATTTTTAAAAAAGGTAAGAAATAACTCAAGTTATTTATAATTCATTATCATTCTTTTCATATTCCATATCACGGCCTTATAAGTCAATAATCATCAACCGCCATATCCGGCAATCCATAACATCAGTCTTTCAAACTGATAAATCCTCCCAAGTCATGTGGGGCTCTCGCGCACAGAAAATAAGGGAAAACACTATGAATCCTACCTGGTCCAGAAAGTAACCCCATCTTGAGGAAACACTATGATCCTATTTGGACCAGAAAGTAACCTCATATACGGGCACATAGCCTAGGACTAAAGGATAGGAAAACACGGCAAGACGTCCCGTTCCTTTGGGACCACAGTAATCCTGTCTCCAGTAGCCCTCATCACCATATCCATTATTATCACCACTTATTTGTTCATTTATCAATTCCATAATTCTCATATAATTCGGAAAATTATATATAAATTTTCCAAAAACCACATAATAGGTTTGTACTTTGAAAACCATATGAAATAATTCCATAAATCATGGTAATCGTTTCCCAACCATTTTTCAAAATAATGGTTTCAAAAACATATATATAAAAATGACCCCCAATATTTCTACCACCCAAAAATAGTCTAAAAGGTTTCAAAACCAACCCATTTAAACCCTTAAACATATAAGAGTTTCATGAATAACAAGAATATAACAAAAGGGGTATGTAAATCAACCCTAGGTTTTCTAAAATCTAGTAAAACCCGTAAAATATACCCTCATGCATGATATTTATGCAAAAACTACCAAATATATGTAAAACTACATGATTTATACCCAAACCCCCCATGCATCAAGGGTTTAAAATGAGAAAATGTCTCCTACCTCAAAAATGAGTGATGCAAATGCCAAACCATCCCTACATGCACGTAAATCGGGCCAAATTATGATGGATCCAAGCTTGCCAGCGTCAGATCGGGGTTGCCATGCTCCGGCGAGCTACCCACGACCTCCACGTCACTCTCCCTCTCTCATTCTCTCTCTCTCTTGACTAGAAGAATGGAGAGAAATTCGTGGGGTTATGGGTTTATATAGAAAAGGAGGGCAAAAGGGTCATTTTAACCCTTTAAAAATCTGCAGATCGCAACTTTCAGATGTCTGAAACTAAACCTCAGAAATCATCCTTCTCTGGAATTTTCAGACGTCTGAATTTAACTTTCAGACGTTTGAAATATCACTTTCAGACGTCTAAAATGTGTTTTAGACGTCTGAAACACACAGACAGCTGAAAATGGTCAGTTAGTCAAGTTAGACCTCATCAGCACAGACATCAACCTTATTTCATTAAAAACATTTAAGTAAATGGAGAAGATTTACTTTAAGTTATTTAATGAAAATAAGCAAATAACCCCCCATTTGAACCCAAATAAAATATTAGAAAAATCAAATTCCCAATATATCAAAATCTCATTTCCAAGTTTTAGTACAAAATCCGTCTCCCGACAGATTTTTCTAAAACAAACATGTGAGAAACCCAATCCAAACATGCTAATAAAATCCCATAAAATCACAGAAGTCTTATAATATTATAAACTTCTATTACCGCCAAAAATTATCTTTAAAAATGAAGATTTATGAAAATTCATTTTTCTCCCACACTTAGCCAAATTTTAGCAGCTTAAACCCGAAGCTGCAAATAAAGCCAGACACATACTTAAAACACTTGATGCATAAAAACGAGCATCAAATCACAAATAACATTATATTATCATACACATATATTACCCATACATAGGGTTATCCAAAAAATCAAGGGATTAACTATGCTAATCATACATTAAGCCGTAATAATCCCTATTGAAAAAAAAAATAGGTCCTCACATGGACAATCATCTATAATCACATAAAAAATGGGGATACATGCACATGATCAATTTTTATGAAAATTTTGGATTCTTGATGAGAAGTGAGTAGAGGTAACTAAGGAGGAGCTCCTTCTCCACTATTAGTCAAGAATTGTTTTAAAAAATATTATATTGACTTTAGCTTTATTGACTGTTCGTCTCATTTTTTTCTCCATTCATTGTATTTATGCTAGTCCTGTTATATATATATAGTTTATTAAGAAAAATGTATTAATAAGAAAGAAAATAGGGAACAAGGAAAGAAGAAGAAGGGAAAAGTAAGTTTATCTGGTCTTGGTGGCTTATAAATACCACAAATCAATTCACAAATAAGCATTAAACTACAAACCTATAGCAAGGCATCCCATTACAGTTTTGGAAAATGTTAGTAACAAGAAAATCTGGCGTAGATGACCACCAAGAAAACGATTGGATTGAAACACCTTTATTAGCTAACTTGTCTGCTGAACAATTTCCTTCTCGATAAATATGGGAGTATTGATAAGTCATATGCCTTAAACAATGCAGACAATTAGACCAAAGAACTTGGAATGGGAATGGATGGATGGCTATTAGAAAGGAAATTTAGAATCAAAGATGAGTCACACTCAATTCATAAAAAATGCCACCCTCTGTGCCAGGTTACATCCACTACTTTAATAACGGCCATCAACTTAGCTACAACACATGAACTAACACCAAGGGTATCACAAAAAACTCCCAAGACGAACCCACGACAGTTACAAAAAATAGCACCATAACCTGCTGGACTCGGATTTCTTTTAACGGTCCCATCTGTGTTAACTTTTACCCAAGAAGGCAAAGGTGCTTGCCGAATGATTCTAATAAATTGCGAAACTTTTCGAGGTCTACCAGAAACACCCAAGGCATGCAAAGTACACAGATCTTGTAAGGAATTAAACATGCATCCCTTACCTGCAAGGGAAGCCTTTTTACAATTACTTTTGATGAATCTTAGTAAAGGTCGGAGATTTGGGGTTATATTATTAAATTTAACCTCATTACGCACTGTCCAAATAACCCAACAAGCAGCACTCACAGCGGCCATCCATAATTCAACAATTTGTGGACTAAATGATGATCGAAACAAGAACAAATCCTTCATTGATTGAACATTAGGGAAGGGGCAGCAAAAGACAATACAAAGCCAAGACCAAATCGAATTAGCAAATTCACAATTCCAAAACAAGTGAGAAATCGTTTCAGCATGAGATCCAGATTTGCAAAGAGAACAACTTGAAACTGTGATCCTGTTATATCGAAGTGTGGACACAATCAAGATTATGTTATTTTAAATAGTTGTCCTAATCTTTCAGTGATGGTTGTAGGTGGTTCCGTGGTTCTTGGAAGTCGAATTTTTTTTTTTAATGGCAATACTTATGGACTGGGATTAAACTTTGCCTACTTATGGGCTGGGATTAAATTTTAAATATGTTCCTTTATTCCATTCCAATCACTCAATGACTTTCTTTTATTTTATTTTATTTTTTTTTCTTGTTGTTGGGGTGGGGGGGGGGGGGGGGGGGTTTGGTTTAACGGTTTGCGGAGAGAGAGCAATGTTCCATCTATAAATAAACAAAATAGCTCGCAATTGTCATGATTATAGATAGAAATGCCATCTCATGTTCAATTTCTAATCCTTTTCGGCCATAGGTGCATGCTTCTAAAACCCAGATCCGATCCAATTAAGTGTGCGGCTCACAGGTCGAACGGTTCAACTTCAAAACCCACCCATATGGCACACTGGCCCATAAAGCAAAAAATTATAATTTAACAAAAAAACAAAAAAAACAAAAAAAAAGAAAAGAAAAGAAAAAAAAAAGTAAGGAAAAAAAAAGGGGTAAAGACATACAGAAAAATTACGAATAACTAATAAAACAGTTTTTTAGAAGATCATACCATGTGAAGTCAAATTTTTGGAAACCAATTATTTTCTAAACTTTGTGTTATTTCTTCAAAAAAATGGTTTGAATAATTACTTTGGCCACAAATTGAGAAGAAAACCAATAAGATACAGAAAATGAGGTTAGATGCCTTCCCAGACTTAATTTTGGTGTCAAAAGGCACACAAACCAATAAGGATCAGGGTGCGAGTGTCTAGCGGCTCAAAACAGCCGAGGCGGTCCTGTATTATCAAGTGTATTACCAAAAATTAAAAATATTTTATTCCAAGATTTTGACCCAAAAAAACATGTAAAAAGTATTGAAAATTAGGACCGCTTCCGGCTCGATTTACAATTAAAAATTTGAAAATAATTTCATTCCATCATCTTGGCCCAAAAAAACTAAAATAAAATAAAAAATATTTTTTGCAGATTAGAATTGTATTAGAATTGTATAACAGAAGCGTGGATGGATCTAGAGGAAGAGGTAATTTCCAAGTCGACGCCAAGTCAAAGTCTCCATGACATGAATTGAGATCGATCATAAGAGCATCTTCAAGGGTGAGCTATATGGTGTGCTATTGTTATATTATAGTATTTAGCATAGGTTGGAATGCTCTAATAGTGTGTTAAATGCATGTGCTAAATATAGCAATAGCTCACCCTTATGCTATATTTGGCATAAGGGTGAGCTATTGCTATATTTGCCATGCCAGCCTTTCCTCAATTTCTCAACAACCAAAAACACCCGCAACTTCTTTTCCTCTATTTTTTTCCCAAAATTTTCTCAATAACCAAATAGCCCATAAACAAATACAATATTTTCAAAAATAATATTGAAATCTTATATATAAAAATATAAAATATAAAAAAAATTTCAGAAAACACACCATTTTTTTTTAACTCATTCATCCCACTCAAGCAACATTGGATTTAATCCACGATATACTTCATTTACTATCTTACGAGACCTTAAATCTGTGAAAAGAGTTGAAGTTGTGGCAAAAAATAACACACTACGTTTATTTGCATAATTGAAGCACATTGTGCTAAATTATAGCATTTGGTACTGTAATATATGCTAAAATAGCAATAGCACACCTAATTTAGCTCATAGCTAGAGATGCTCAAAGAAGGCCGCCATGATTGTGCTTTCCTATAGTCTACATTCACGAGCCGTGACCCGTGACGCTTGATTTTTTTGTAATTTGCCTACCATTTTTCCACAATAGGCAGGACCATCTATGGCAGTCTGATACGTTCCTAACCCGATATTATGCAAAATAAAACAAAATTATAGAATGGGGGAGAGAAGAACCCACTTCGAGGGGGGCGGAACCTCCAACGAGGTAACGCTCAATCAAAATTCATTCTTTTCATATCTTGGCCATACGGCATCTACATATTTATAACATTAAAACTCATCATTCAAATTCAAATTCAAATCTTAAATCAAATCATATCAAACCAAACCAAACCTATTACTTACTTAATTCTAATATTCAAATAAATCTAATCTAATAATTATTTATTCAAATACCTAATATAGATAATTATTTATTAATATAAATACCTAAAATAGATAGTAGTAACTTATTATTATGGAGCGCCATCCATTGTATTACGATGTTCCCAATATATAAATGGGTACATATCATTCCACGCCCCTTGAAATTGACCTTGCCCTCAAGGTCGAGAGAAAAAATAAAAATAAAAAATAAAATAAATTTCCACCCGGATCCCACATCTTGCTTGATCTATCACCATAAAATAAATTTATAAATAACAATTTGATGCCGCTGCCTTTCTTTCTCGATGAGAAAATTGTGATGAAGAAAGCTCCATCTTCAAATAATGTTGTGAATGCAATCAGAACCAGAGACATCTTCTCGGTATGGCCACTTGACTCAATGGAATACGCGAAGGAATCTAGAAAATCTAGACGCTTTGCTCCATCGTGAAGGAAATAAGTGTTGCAACTCATTTCAATACTCAAGAGCATTGGGTCTTCATGGATTTTTGCAAATTCTTCAACAACGCAAAACTCATCATCACAATCAACAACATTTTCTTCTGGCAAAAATTCAACATTTTGACCAGTCAATTTCTCCAAATCATGATGATTCATATCTTCAAGAATCTCTAAAATATTGGTGCAGCCTTGCCTCAATTTTTGGTTCCCTTCAATAGCTCTATCAAGCAGTGCAGTCATCTTCTTAAAATCTTCGCGCATTGAATTGATAATCTCTAATGGTGTGGCCATCCTAGGAACGACTGCTCTGATACCAATAGATACGTTCCTAACCCGATATTATACAAAATAAAACAAAATTATAGAATGGGGGAGAGAAGAACCCACTTCGAGGGGGGCGGAACCTCCAACGAGCTAACGCTTAATCAAAATTCATTCTTTTCATATCTTGGCCATATGGCATCTACATATTTATAACATTAAAACTCATAATTCAAATTCAAATTCAAATCTTAAATCAAATCATATCAAACCAAACCAAACCAAACTTATTACTTACTTAATTCAAATATTCAAATAAATCTAATCTAACAATTATTTATTCAAATACCTAATATAGATAATTCTTTATTAATATAAATACCTAAAATAGATAATAGTAACTTATTATTATAGAGCACAATCCATCGTATTACTATGTTCTTAATATATAATTGGGTACGTATCATTCCACACCCCTTGAAATCGACCTTGTCCTCAAGGTCGACATATAAGAGAAAAAAATTTTCCACCCGGATCCCACATCTTGCTTGATCTAACACCGTGAAATAAATTAATAAATGAGGATTTGTGCCGCTGCCTTGATTGTGGGAAAACAAAGTAGTGATGAAGAAAGCTTCATCTTTCAACAGTGTAGTTAATGCAATCGAAATCAAAGATGTCTTCTCAGTATGGCACCTTGACTCAATGGAATACGCGAAGGGATCCAGAAAATTTAGGTGCACTAATTTCCCACCGTGAAGGAAAGAATTGTTGTAACTCCTTTTAGTGCTCAAGAGCATCGGGTCGCCATTGATTTTTGGAACTTTTTCAACAATGCACAGCTCATCATCACGATTAATAATAAAATTTTCTTCTGGCAAAAATTCAACATTTTCACCAGTCAGTAGTTTCTCCATATCATGATGATTCATAACTTCAAGAATCTCTAAAATATTGGTGCAGCCTTGCCTCAATTTTTGGTTCCCTTCAATAGCTCTATCAAGCAATGCGGTCATCTTCTTAAAACCTTCGCGCATCAAATTGATAATCTCTAATGGTGTGGCCATCCTAGGAACAACTGCTCTGATACCAATTGATACGTTCCTAACCCGATATTATGCAAAATAAAACAAAATTATAGAATGAGGGAGAGAAGAACCCACTTCGAGGGGGGCGGAACCTCCAACGAGCTAACGCTCAATCAAAATTCATTCTTTTCATATCTTGGCCATACGGCATCTACATATTTATAACATTAAAACTCATAATTCAAATTCAAATCTTAAATCAAATCATATCAAACCAAACCAAACTTATTACTTACTTAACTCTAATATTCAAATAAATCTAATCTAATAATTATTTATTCAAATACCTAATATAGATAATTATTTATTAATATAAATACCTAAAATAGATAGTAGTAACTTATTATTATGGAGCGCCATCCATTGTATTACGATGTTCCCAATATATAAATGGGTACGTATCACAGTCATCACTATAAAGTCCATGCCCCATTGTTAACGAAAAGTCCAGTGACTTGGGTGTGATAAAATCCCATCCTACATTATTTTCAAAAATACAACAGAGATATAAACAGTACAAACTATTATGCTTTTGCTAACTCTTTATATTAAAGTTTCAAAAAAAACCACTAATTGTCTAATAACTTCTAAAATAGCAAGTGACCGACCGTCAGTATGAGGGATTAGGAGTCCACACCACCCAGCCTCGCAATGGGATAGAGTTTAGAGTAGTATTGGGTGTTATGTAATGGAGTGAAATTTTCAGAAAATAAATAAATAAAAGGCGAAAAGAAAATCTTGTGCCATTCGCGCACATGAATTTTGCTGGGAAGATACGTTGGTGAGACAAGATGACTGCAGGGACTCTGAACAGCCAAAATTATGGTTTACTGTCCCAGTTCAATGTTAAAAAGCATTTGGGTCTTTTCTATCGGTAATTACTAGGAAACTCGTTCCTCACAAGCACAAGCTATCTATTAGATGCACATCAGACAACTCACCATGATCAAGGCACAATTCAAGCTATATCAAAGCAGAGCATCAATCACGACTGGACAGAGATCTCAAGCTATACAGTATATAGTAAATGTATATATTTTGGAATATTGTGTAATTATTGTAATTGAGGAAAATCAGCACACGTACATGGAAAATTATTATATATATATATATATACTAGCATTACGCAGATGGAAATCACCACTGTGTATTCACACAATTCCCCTGTTCTTATATGGTATCAAAGGACGATCAGTTACCACTAACAGTCAGATTCCCCTTTGCCAGAACATGCGAGGAAGCAAATTCTTGTGGAGGCCTCAACAAAGTCAAAATTCAATGAGAATCATCTCCCTTTTTTCCACCAGTGGAAAGTGGGAGGGACCAGTGTATCACAAGCACAACCACTTTAGTTGCTCTATTTAAACCCAAGCTAGTCTGCTACAAACCGCAAAGTACACACAAGATGCAAAAAAGCAGTAAGTGGTGTAGTTCAGTAAAGTTCAGTAGTAGAGTTTGGGCCAATGTGGTGGTTCATATGGGTAGTAATGGTGGTCTTGGGAAATGGGTGGTGTTCTTTTGGGTGTTGGGAGCAAGAGAGGATTTCTCTCTTGCAGCTCAAAGCTTCCATCAACTACCCGAGTGGTTCTTCTCTGCCATCTTGGTTGGAGGCGGACTTGATGGATAACAAGAGTTCTGACTGTTGTAAATGGGAAAGGGTTGAGTGCGATCTCGAGACAGGGCGAGTGATCCAACTCTCACTCGATTCCATTAGAGATTGGGACTTGGGAGACTGGTATCTCAATCCTTTTTTTTTTTTTTTAAAGTAACATAAAATTTTATTAAAAGAAAGAAAATAAAGAAAGAAAAAATACAATAAAGAAAAGGATAGGTCTGAGCTTGGTGACTTATAGAATGCCACATTCCAGCTCACAAGTAGGATATAAAATCAAAAGCTCTAACGGTCAAATACAAAATCCTCATACTTCGAGTTTTTTGAAGAATTCTTGCCTCGAAAATGGTAAGCCACATTAGAGGTGTCCTACTTAGCCTGTTGTCGAAGTTTTTTTAAAAAAATTCTTGTCTCAAAAATGATAAAAATGTTGAATCAAAATAGGTTGCGTAGAGGTATCAAATATGTGATGGCCGACTTTACATGCATGATCTTACTCTTTCAATTTTTACTAGGCGGTGACATTTACTCGTGCGTTTTTTTCTTGTTCTTATTCTTATGGGCAAATAACTTAACGACTCTTAAAAAATTCCCTTATGCTGTAGTGTGAAAACAGCTAGAAGTGAAGTAGTGAGGTCCATTAACACTAGTTTCAATTTATTTTCACACTATATCACATGAGATTCCTTTGAGAGTTGTTAAAGAAGGTCCAAAAATATTTATGCATCTTTGACTCTCTCCCCACGGAATGCAGGGTGTATTCCAAGTCAATTCTCGGTTTTGGTCCCACTATGGATGGAGAATTTTTTGGTGCAGAAATTAGATCAAGTTAACTAGCTGCTTACACGATCAATGGAGTTTTATTTATTTTTCCTTTTTTAATTGTATGCCCTTATCAAGTTTTAATGTGATAGCTGCCTACTTTTTTTTTTTTTTTGATAGCTGCCTACTTGCATATATATATATATATATATATAGGAAAATGTTGAAGGGGACGAACCCCATTAGACCGAATGGAGGACGAATTGTTCAATTGACCAATATACCCTCTTTACTCTAAATATAAAATATGGCATTTATTCCCTCTTCCAGAATTCTCGCCCCTTCTCTCTCTCTCTCTCTCTCTCTCTCTTAGTAGTTAAGTCTTAAACTCACTCTATTCCATATTTCTCTCTTTCTCTCTCTCTCTCTCTCTCTCCTTCCTTTTATCTTTATCTTTTATCAAAAACCACCAAATAAGGGACGTTCCTGCCGGAAGTCTCTGTCGACCCACACCGGACAAACATTTCTGCCAGAAACTAGTCTCCGTCGACCTCCATGGATTTGCTTGTCAAGGAACCCAACAAGGATCTACTTGCCGATCTGTACCGCTCTTTCTCGATCATCTTCAGATCTGTTTTTGTCTACTGTGTTCATGCTTGGCCAGATCTTGGAGTTTGAAGGTTGGGGTGCGATTTGTGTAGTGTGGCTTCAATCACAACCTACCGCTGTTCGAGGAGCTCGATGGTGTGATTTTTACATGGCTTCACCTTGTTTTTTGGATTTGTCTGGTTCTTCTTCATCTTCCTCTTTTTTTTTTTTTTTTTTTTTTTTTTTGGTGATACTGCTTGTATTATTTTGGATCAGGATATTTATTGTGTTTTAAAGGGTAATTATATTGATTTTCAAGATAATATTTTCAAGATAATTAACCTACCGCTGTTCGAGGAGCCTGATGGTGTGATTTTTACAGTGGCTTCACCTTGTTTTTGAGGGATCCGACGGTGGATTTGTCTGTTCATCTTCCTTTTTTTTTTTTTTTTTTTTGGTGCTACTGCTTGTATTATTTTGGATCAGGATATTTATTGTGTTTTAAAGGGTAATTAAATTGATTTTCAAGATAATTTTTAGGTAATTTTTTAGGTAATTTTTAGGGTAATTATCCTAATTATTAGGTAATTTTTAGGATAATTATCCTAATTATTTAGATAATTTTTAGGTAATTTTTTTTCAAGAATTTCACCCTACTGGTTGGGTCAAAATTTTTTTTCCTAAATATATTTTATCTTGATTTTTTTGCCGCTGATTGTATCTAATTTTTTTATCTTGATTTTTCTGCTCCTGATTGCATCAAGGTATGTTTAACGAGTTTATCTTGGTTGTTAATTTGATGATATTATCTTGTTTTTGCTTTGAATTTTTTTCATTTTCTAGTTGTTATCTGAATATTCAAAATAAAGATAGTTGGATCTTTTTGATATTGTGCGTGATTCTTGCTTTTTGATTTTGAGCGTGATTTCCGGTTGAGTATTTGGGACAAATTGGAAAGTGGGTTTTTGGTCTTTTTGGTATGAATGAGCAAAATCCTGAGAGGGCTATTTTTTGTATCTAACGAATGGGAAGCTGACAAGTCAGTCGACCCTCTTCTTCGGCATTGTATCTTTCGTCCCAGCTATCACCACCCATATATATATAGTTTCCTTTTTATAAGGTTAACCTAACGAAAAAAAATAAAAAAAATAAAAATAAAAGATAAAAAAAACAACTTTGTGTTAGATTACAATCCAAAACTCTACTTGTGATCCCCCCATATATTGCGAAACAGACTATTGGATTAAATAGCGTTATCATGTAGATGATACATATCAAAAATCAAGTTAATCTGAAACTAATTGCTTTTCTATCCAAAATCTTCATTTTTTAATTAAGAACAATCGCTTATTTTGGACATTTATAGATGAAGAAACTCTTAATCTCACATCAACTTGATTTTTAGCATGAATCACTTATATGATAACTGGGAAGAGTAAAATTTTCCTTAGTTTTTCACTAGCTAGACATCGAGTCAAGAGTCTTCTCCAATAATGGAAGGCTGATTCTGAGTCAATTGGTATAAGTTTCAATATAGTTTTTGTAGATAAGTTTCCTAGAAAGAGAACAAAAACAAAAACAAAACATTTCCTTTGTCCATGTAGATTTTTTCTCATTCACATTATTTTTTATTACGTGTTGGTCCATCATCCATGTAGATTTTCGAACGAACTAAAAAAAAATATTTTCCTTTTGAAAATTCCAGTCCATATATTTGATTACTAGATAAAGATTTCAATGCCGAATTATTTGAATTTAAACTAGAAGTCGGCACTCCCCGTTTCCATTCCATACCATACCGAATTATTTGATTTTTTTTTTTGAGAAAGTTGCAGTTGAAACTTGAGAGGTTTGGATTTTTTTGAATTTTTTTGTTGTTTTTTATGTAATTGTGTTGTTAGGAATTGCAGCAATTCTGTACATAAATCCCTATTGGTGATGGGCATGGTTCCACCATGTTGAAGTCTGTGCCACCTCTTGCTATTATTTTGTCGTGGATAATTTTCATAAGTTGTCCATCTTCAGAAATATATAGCTCCATATCTAGCTAGGTAAATGTATGTATTTTTATTTTTCTTTTCTTTTGGTAATGTGTTAAAGTTATGAGTCTCTATTAACTGTGTACCCCTTTTTGGGGGGGGAGGGGGGGCAATTTCCCTTCAACAATGCATAGATTCATGATCCAGCAAATTTATAGAAAAGGGTTAAAAGCTGTATCCTCGATCATATCTCCCTCTCATTTTACCGCAAAATGTTTGTTGCAGCTTTGGCACTGGGAATTTCAAAATAGATGCTTTATCATAAACCATCACTATTACTATAAAATAAAAGAAAATTTTCATTACTAATATTTATATAAGAACTTATGTCGGTCCAAATATAAGGTAAGCTTGTTATAATATTTTCATCAATAAAATAAATTTTCATTAATAATATTTATATACAGGCTACCTACAATTAAATCAAGACGAACGGGTAATCTTGGGTTGACCCAGGTCAATGCCTCGATCCGCATATAAAGTAAGCTTGTTATCTAGTCAAAGTATCTCAGATCCAGTTGAGAGAAAAAGAAGGTATAAGGCTATCCATGGCTTAATCAGAGGGGCCCAATATTTAAAATTGCCATTCACTTTTCGGCAAATTCCACGGTACCCGAGTGAAAATTGGGGTACCGTACCCGAAACAAAAGAGGGCCATTAGATTCACATGGAATAGATCTTAGCCGTCTAACAATTTTACAGCAAATAGACTGGCTACTTGTTTGGTAACCGGCTACCAAACTCACCAAAGTTGTCGAAGTCGTGGAGGCTCCTCCCTATTGTTGATGTCGCTGGCGAAGTGGGCTCCAAGCTCAAGATCTCGACGACGAAGAGGCAGCACACCGCTTCATTGACATCGCTGGGGAAATCATTCTCCACGCATCACGAAGAGGCAGCACACATCTTTAGGCGATTTAATTTGAGTTCTCTCATTTTGTTTATCTTCTCATTCTCTTCTCATCTTCAAATTCATTTCAAACGCTCACACAGCAGATCAGCTTATGGGACACATCAACGGCATATTGTGCTTAAACGTAGAAGAGGAAGAAGTTCATTCAAAGTTTTTGTTTCTTTTTTAGTCTTCCTTTGTCTCGTCAAATTTATGAAGGTTTGTTGAACTCACAGTTCTTCTCTTCTTTTATTTATTTTTGTTTAAGTATTGTAAGTTGATTGGCATTTTTTCTACTTCCTCATTTTATTCGGACACCACCTGTTTGATCAATTACTTGAAAGAAAAAATTTATTATTCCAACCACACCGAATTTTGTAGAAAAAAGAGGCTAGCACAAATTCTAACTACACCAATACGATCCTCCAAATCACACAAACACAATAGGGAATCTCCTGTCTTTTAGGATGTACGAAATTTGAAGGCAATAACATTGGATCACTAATCTGTTGCTTCTTCTGGGTTATATTTTTTGGGTTGATTTATTAGTTGTATATGTTTTGGTCTAAGTCTGTAATATCCTGTTGAGAGTGTTTGACTGAATGTCACAATAAATCTATGTCAGGACGTTTAAAGCTTAAACACTACATTTCTGTTGATAGACAAAACAATTCATTGTTTTCCATAGCATTTATAGCCTAAATTTTCTCATAAACTTGTGTATAAACGTGAGATGCAGTTATTGAAACAAAACAAAATTACTGAAATTTCCCCTGCTATAATTATGACCCCTTCACCGAATTCAAATTCTGGTTATTTATTTATTCATTTATTTATTTTTGCAAATGCTTTCCTATTTATCAAACAGAGGGCAATGATTAATTAACCACATTCTCTTCAATCTACCAATACGTCCTCTCGTTATATATAATTTAGTATTGGGAACATTATGCAATGAGGAAAAAAAAAAAAACACCGATGCCTGACCTCCTAGCTTCTGGTAGTGATTTAGATTTAGTGATCAAGACTCTAGAGGGTGAATTTTAATTTAAGTTTGTGGTGTATTGCATCTTTTACCTGAAGACAAATGAGGAAATTTCCTAGGCAAGGTGACTTAATAGCTGTTGAAAACTACAAGAAAGATTTGTAAACCTAGTTTTGCCTACTTTTTCTTCTAATATTTCATTTTCTGGATATGAATATATGTTTGTTTATTTTCACCACGTTCCCCTGTTCTGGAATTGAAATTTTGGACTGAAATAAAAGTCACATTTACACAAATTCAATAAATGTCACATTTGCACTTCTCACTAAATTTCCTTGCACGTTAAACTCCTGAATGATCCACATTAAGTCTCCTTTCGTTTTTTGTTTTTTGTTGTTTTTTTTTTTTTTTTGCCAACCGATCGGAGAACATACGCACCCACACATGCACCTACATAGAGTTGAAACCAAGAGCTCTGCAAATCCCACACCTCTATTGGATAGGACATGCCAGTAGACCCAAGGGCAACCCCTCAATGTTTATTAACTACAGAGTAATAAATAATCATCTAAGCCACTAGGACTAGCCTAGTAGTAAGGGAGGATGAGGGTAAATGGTAGAAGTAGGATAGGTTAGGGTTTGAGCTAGCTCTTATAATTGTACCCAAAAGGAAAAAATTCATCTAACCCCAAAATGTTATCCCGAATTAGTGTAATAAGGCTTTAAAAACCTCTTCTCCAACAAGAGGTCCTTAACCAAACTTATTGCTGCAAGAATATTGCATAGGTTCCAACCTAGCCTAAAAGCTAAGTGCTCAAAATAAAAATCCTGGCAACATTGAAATGCAGCACCATAAATGGCCTCCTTACATTAATGTCGAACATTGAAAAATTTTGGCACTATAATATAAAATAAAGGTTTTGTTCAAAATTCTGTACGTGTAATATATTATTATTATTATTTGCTCTTCTTTGTCATTTTTTTTTTTTTTTTTTTTATGAATTTGGTTCTATATCTAGATGCTGTGTTAGTCTTACTGGAGGTGAATGTTGCTCTTTATCAAAATTGATCATTTATAAGAAGGTATAGATTGAATGAAGGTCATGGCAAGAATTATGAAAACATTTAAAAAACCAACAAAGAAATATGAAGGGTTTTCCAAATTGACATTTGATCATGTGATGGTTTTTTTTTTTTTTTTTTTACTCAAATCTCAAGGAGCTTGAGGTGTATCCTACTTTGTCTATCCTTGCAACAAAACAAGCTTTGTATGACAGCCGTTTATATATTTATCTTCTTGGATTTTGATGTGTTTCTTGTTATTATTAGTGATCATACTTATACTTGATTATAGTTTGTTTAAATGTAGGTCATGGAAAATATGCAAGTTACTCTAGTCCTGAGTACAACAAGAAAGATTTAAAAATGTGAACATTAGATTGTCATACTTCTCTTGCAATATCAATACGCGGCTAATTCTATGGTACCCGAGTGAAAATTGGGGTACCATACCCGAAACAAAAGAGGGCCATTAGATCCACATGGAATAGATCTCAATCGTCCAACATTTTTAAAGCAAATAAAATGGCTACTTGTTTTGTAACCGGTTACCAAACTCACCAAAGTCGTCGACCTTTGCCTTAATTGTCTCTCTGTTTCGCTCTCTCGAATCTCCATCGCTCTGTTTCTCCCAGAGCCTTCATGCGTCAGTCACCACATACAAACCCCGCCATCGCCGTTGCTGTCGCCCAAGGCCACCCTCACCGTTGCTACGAATTTCCCTTGCTGCCATCTTCTCGTCACTGCCTTCATCATCTCCATCGCCAGGTGAGTTAAGTATTTTAGAGTTAATTCTTTGGAGAGAAGTAGGAGGAATCTAATCAGACTAGTCTAATTTCATTGAGATTTAGAGGTATGAATGACCTGGTGTGACAAATCATGCACACTTTTGCTGTATGGTCACATGCTCCATGGAGAAGAGTAGACAACAAGTACAGAAGTTCATGAACTGATAGATCCCCACATTGTTACAAAGGATCCCCAGAAATTAGAGTTAGTTCTTTGGAGAGAAGTAGGAGGAATCTAATCAGACTTGTCTGATTTCATTGAGATTCGGAGGTATGACTGACCAGATTTAACGAATTATGCATACTTTTGCTATATAGTCACACACTCCATGGAGAAGAGTATATAACAAGTACAGAAGTTCATGAACTGATGGATCCCCACATTGTTACAAAGGATCCCCAGAAATTAGAGTTAGTTCTTTGGAGAGAAGTAGGAGGAATCTAATCAGACTTGTCTGATTTCATTGAGATTCGGAGGTATGACTGACCAGATTTAACGAATTATGCATACTTTTGCTATATAGTCACACACTCCATGGAGAAGAGTATATAACAAGTATAGAAGTTCATGAACTGATGGATCCCCACATTGTTACAAAGGATTCCCAGAAATTAGGGTTAGTTTTTTGGAGAGAAGTAGGAGGAATTTAATAAGACTTGTCTGATTTCATTGAGATTCAGAGGTATGACTGACCAGATTTGACAAATCATGCATACTTTTGCTATATGGTCACATGTTCCATGGAGAAGAGTAGCCAACAAGTGCAGAAATTCATGAACTGAAGGATCCCCACATTGTTACAAAGGATTCCTAGAAATTAGAGTTAGTTCTTTGGAGAGAAGTAGGAGGAATCTAATGAGATTAGTCTAATTTCATTGAGATTCGGAGGTATGACTGACCAGATTTGACGAATCATGCATACTTTTGCTATATGGTCACATGCTCCATGGAGAAGAGTAGACAACAAGTGCAAAAGTTCATGAACTGATGAATCCCCACATTATTACAAATGATCCCCAGAAATTAGAGTTAGTTCTTTGGAAAGAAGTAGGAGGAATCTAATTAGACTCGTCTGATTTCATTGAGATTCAGAGGTATGAATGACCTAATGTGACAAATCATGCACACTTTTGCTATATGGTCACATGCTCCATGGAGAAGAGTAGACAAGTACAGAAGTTCATGAATTGATGGATCCCCACATTGTTACAAAGGATCCCCAGAAATTAGAGTTAGTTCTTTGGAGAGAAGTAGGAGGAATCTAATCAGACTAGTCTAATTTCATTGGGATTCGGAGGTATGAATGACCTAGTGTGACAAATCATGCACACTTTTGCTGTATGGTCACACGTTCCATGGAGAAGAGTAGATAACAAGTACGGAAGTTCATGAACTGATGGATCCCCACATTGTTACAAAGGATCCCCAGAAATTAGAGTTAGTTCTTTGGAGAGAAGTAGGAGGAATCTAATCAGACTTGTTTGATTTCGTTGAGATGCAGAGGTATGACTGACCAGATTTGACGAATCATGCACACTTTTGCTATTGGTCACACTCTCCATGGAGAAGAGGAGATAGCAAATACAGAAGTTCATGAACTGATGGATCCCCACATTGTTATAAATGATCCCCAGAAATTAGAGTTCGTTCTTTGGACAGAAGTTGGAGGAGTCTAATTAGAATTGTCTGATTTCATTGAGATTTGGAGGTATAAATGACCTGATGTGACAAATCATTCTTATAGTTCACACTATAAATTCATAATAGTTGGATATCCTTACCTAGCCAATTGCATACTCATGGACGGGGATGGCAATAGTAGTAGAGGCAGGCAATTCCAATTGGCTGAGAGTTCTAACCGACATGTGAATGCTGATAGGAATCGTATACGACATCGGAAAGAAAGATGCATTTCAATGGGTACCTTTCATCCTGTTAGTTTGATTACAAACCATTCTGGTGCTTTGTTTGATTGTATGGGAAACGTAAGTTTTATTTCCCAGGTGACCCATGGGATCCGACTTTTAAGCATAATGGTACTCATTCAACACAACCGGAATTTATGGCTTGAGGGCAAAAGAACTGAAGTGGCCATTACTCTTTCATTTAAGATATGAGTACGAGGCCAAATGCCGTTGGGAAGGACTGCAAGTTCCAAAAGCACAATCAGTGCAAATACAAAAGGAAGATCCGAGTAATGTTGTCAAACTATGTGAAAGATAAGAGCGCGAGACTAAACAAATGAGAAGACGATTGGAACGGGATTTTTGGATTTATTCCCATAAACAGAATGAGGTGGATCCGACGGAGAAGATTAAAATCATCATGGAGAAGCCAAACTTAATGTCAGACCCTGAACTATCGGATTATTCCATATCCGACAATGGATCGGACAATGAACAAAGTGACAATGAAGTCGATAAGTCAGTATGTGACACTAAACTATTGCATTTTTATATATACGTTAATTGTTTAGTTGAAAATACTATGGTTGGGAACCAAATACATGAGTAAATGTCATATATCTCAAGATTTTTAGTGGGTACAACCTGACAATGGTTTTTTATTCTAATTTACCCAATCGATAAACACATAACCCAATCAACCATAGTTTATATTTTTTAAGGTATGAAAAGTTTTAAAAAGTTTATACGAAAATTAGCAGTGATGTTCACTAGAAAACATCATTCTGAATCGATTGTGGAAAATTTTTTCCAAAATCTATCATTTAGGAGGATTTTTCGACGATTTACAATCTCTATTTCATTTTCTTTGCAAAATGGCAGAAAAAGTCCACTTAAATGACAGATTTTGGAAAAAATTTATATCATATTTGTTGTCCGGGATGATGTTTTCTAGTAGACTATATGACTAGTTTTAGTAGAAACTTTTTATATTTTATAAAATGTTAAAAAATATATACCAAGGGGGGGCTTAAAGTATTTAATGTGGTGGCAATAGCCTGGCCCTTAAAAAAATTGGTATGGAATGGTCCTATGGACTATTGTTAGGAATCAAAGACTAATTGTTCAATTCAAATTATCCAATTCATAATTTTTGTGACAATTCATGTAATTAATTACGTACAAAAATCCAATCATTTCAAATAGAACCCCGTAATGATTCCTAAAATTGGAGGTTGAATACTCAAATCGAAAATTTCTTCACTGATTTTCCCAATTGATTGACACCTAACCCAATCGATTGGGACGTGCCTCTAAACTCATGTTTGTTCACTGATTTTCCCAATTGATTGACACATAACCCAATCGATTGGGACGTGCCTATGAACTCATATTTCTTCACTGTTTTGCCTCATCGATTGAGATTCATTGCAATCGATTGGGGTTATTAAAAATTGAATTTGTAGTTCTCAGACTTATTGAGACTAACGGTATTCCATCATTGTTGGAGTTATGGGTTAATATCTCAAAATTATTTTTCTCTTTTTTTTTTTATTTTTTTTAATTTTTTTATTGTTATTATTAACGTTTTTTTTGTTTGGTTGCAGCTATCTGCGAATCACATTAGTTGGTCACTCCAAATAGTAAGTAGATCGCTTTTGGTCACTCCAAATGGTAAGTTGGTCACTCCGAATGGTAAGTAGGTCACTCCAAATGGTAAGTTTGTCACTTTTTGGTCACTTTAAATGGTAAGTTGGTCACTTTTGGTCACTCCAAATGGTAAGTTGGTTACTCTAAAAGGTAAGTTGGTCACTCGAAAGGGTAAGTAGGTCATTCCAAATGGTAAGTTAATCACTTTTGGTCACTCTAAATGGTAAGTAAGTCACTCCAAATGGTAATTTGGTCACTCTAAATGTTAAGCAGGTCACTCCAAGTGATAAGTTGGTCGCTTTTGGTCACTCCAACAAGTAAGTTGGTCACTTTTGGTCACTCCAAATGGTAAGTAGGTCACTCCAAATACCAAGCTGGTCACTCCGAATAGTCAGTTGGTCACTCCAAATAGTAAGTAAATCACTGTTGGGCACTCCAAATGGTAAGTTGGTTACTCCGAATGGTAAGTAGGTCACTCTAAATGGTAAGTTGGTCACTTTTGGTCACTCCAACTAGTAAGTTGGTCACTCTAAAAGGTAAGTTGATCACTCAAAAGGGTTCCAAATGGTAAGTTGGTCACTTTTGGTCGTTCCAAATGGTATGTTGGTCACTCTAAAAAGTAAGTTGGTCACGCGAAAAAGTAAGTAAGTCACTCCAAATAGTAAGTTGGACACTTTTGGTCACTCCAAATGGTAAGTAATTCACTCTAAATGGTAAATTGATCTTTTTTTGTCACTCTAAATGGTTAAGTTTGTCACTTTTGGTCACTCCAAATGGTTAGTAGCTCACTCTAAATACCAAGTTAGTCACTCCGAATAGTAAGTTGGTCACTCCAAATAGTAAGTAGATCACTTCTGGCCACTCTAAATGGTAAGTTGGTCACTCCGAATGGTAAGTAAGTTACTCTAAATGGTAAGTTTGTCACTATTTGGTCACTCTAACTGGTAAGTAGATAACTGTTGGTCACTCTAAATGGTAAGTTGGTCACTTTTGGTCACTTCAACTCGTAAGTTGGTTACTCTAAATGGTAAGTTGGTCACTCGAAAGGGTAAGCAAGTCACTCCAAATGGTAAGTTGGTCACTTTTGGTTACTCTAAATGGTAAGTAAGTCACTCCAAATGATAATTTGGTCACTCTAAATATTAAGTTGGTTACTTTTGATCACTCCAAATGGTAAGTTGGTCACTCTAGGAGGTAAGTTGGTCACTCGAAAGGGTAAGTAGGTCTCACCAAATGGTATGTTGGTCACTTTTGGTTACTCCAAATGGTAAGTTAAGTCATTCCAAATGGTAATTTGGTCACTCTAAATGTTAAGTAAGTCATTCCAGATGATAAGTTGGTCACACTAAATGGTAAGTTGATCACTTTTGCTCACTCCAAATTGTAAGTAGGTCACTCTAACTAGAAAGTTGGTCACTCTAAAAGGTAAGTTGGTCACTCAAAAAGGTAAGTAGGCCACTCCAAATGGTAAGTTCGTCACTCTAAATGGTAAGTAAGTCACTCCAAATGGTAACTTTGTCACTCTAAATATTAAGTAGGCCACTCCAAATGATAAGTTGGTCACTTTTGGTCACTCTAAATGGTAAGTTTGTCACTCCAAAAGCTAATTTGGTCACTCGAAAGGGTAAGTAGGTCACTCCAAATGGTAAGTTGGTCACTTTTGGTCACTCCAAATGGTAAGTAAGTCATTCCAAATGGTAATCTGGTCCCTTTAAATGTTAAGTAGGTCACTGCAAAGGATAAGTTGGTCACTTTTGGTTACCTCAAATGGTAAGTTGGTCACTCTAAAAGGTAAGTTGGTTACTCGAATGGGTAAGTAGGTCACATCAAATGGTATGTTGGTCACTTTAGGTCACTCCAAATGGTAAGTAAGTTATTCCAAATGGTAATTTGGTCACTCTAAATGTTAAGTAAGTCACTCCAAATGATAAGTTGGTCACTCTAAATGATAAGTTGGTCAGTTTTGGTCACTCCAAATAGTAAGTAGGTCATTCCAACTAGAAAGTTGGTCACTCTAAAAGGTAAGTTGGTCACTTGAAAAGGTAAGTAGGTCACTCTAAATGGCAAGTTGGTTATTCCAAATGGTAAGTAAGTCACTCCAAATGGTAATTTTGTCACTCTAAATGTTAAGTAGGTCACTCCAAATGATAAGTTGGTCACTTTAAATGGTATGTTGGTCACTTTTGGTCACTCCAAATGGTAAGCTGGTCACTCCAAAAGGTAAGTTGGTCACTCGAATGTGTAAGTAGGTCACTCCAAATGGTAATTTGGTTACTTTTGGTCACTGTAAATGGTAAGTAAGTCACTCTAAATGATATTTTGGTCACTCTAAATGTTAAGTTGGTCACTCCAAATGATAAGTTAGTCACTTTTGGTCACTCTAAATGGTAAGTTGGTCACTTTTGGTCATTCCAAATAGTAAGTAGGTCACTCCAACTGGTAAGTTGGTTACTTTAAAAGGTAAGTTGGTCACTCGAAAGGGTAAGTAGGTCGCTCCAAATAGTACATTGGCCACTTTTGGTCACTCCAAATGGTAAGTAAGTCATTACAAATGGTAATTTGGTCCCTCTAAATGTCAAGTAGGTCAATACAAATGATAAGTTGGTCACTTTTTGTCACTTCAAATGGTAAGTTGGTCATTCGAAAAGGTAAGTTGGTTACTCGAAAGGGTAAGTAGGTCACTCCAAATGGTATGTTGGTCACTTTTAGTCACTCCAAATGGTAAGTAAATCATTCCAGATGGTAATTTGGTCACTCTAAATGTTAGGTAGGTCACTCCAAATGATAATTTGGTTACTCTAAATGGTAAGTTGGTCACATTTGGTCACTCTAAAATAGTAAGTAGGTCACTCAAACTGGTAAGTTGGTCACTCCAAAAGGTAAGTAGGTCACTCCAAATGGTAAGTTGGTCACTTTTGGTCACTCCAAATAGTAAGTTGGTCATTTTAAAAGGTAAATTGGTCACTCGAAAGGGTAAGTAGGTCATTCCATATAGTAAGTTGGCCACTCCAAATGGTAAGTAAGTCACTCCAAATGGTAATTTGGTCACTGTAAATGTTAATTAGGTCATTCCAAATGATAAGTTGGTTACTTTTAGTCACTCTAAATGGTAAGTTGGTCACTTTTGGTCACTCCAAATGGTAAATTGGTCATTTTAAAAGGTAAGTTAGTCACTCGAAAGGGTAAGTTGGCCACTCCAAATGGTAAGTTGGTCACTTTTGGTCACTCCAAATAGTAAGTAAGTCACTCCAAATGGTTATTTAGTTACTCTAAATGTCAAGTAGGTCACTCCAAATGATAAGTTGGTCACTTCTGGTCACTCTAAATGGTAAGTTGGTTACTTTTGCTCACTCCAAATGGTAACTTGGTCACTCTAAAAGGTAAGTTGGTCACTTGAAAGGGTAAGTAGGTCACTCCAAATGGTAAGTTGGTCAGTTTTGGTCACTCCAAATGATAAATAAGTCACTCCAAATGGTAATTTGGCTACTCTAAATGTTAAGTAGGTCACTCCAAATGATAAGTTGGTCACTTTAAATGGTAAGTTGGTCACTTTTGGTCACTCCAAATGGTAAGTTGGTCACTCTAAAAGGTAAGTTGGTTACTTGAAAGGGTAAGTTGGTTACTCGAAAGGGTAAGTAGGTCATTTCAAATGGTAAGTTTGTCATTTTTTCACTCTAAATGGTAAGTCAGTCACTCGAAATGGTAATTTGGTTACTCTAAATGTTAAGTAGGTCATTCCAAATGATAAGTTGGTCACTTGGAATGGTAAGCTAGTCACTTTTGGTCACTCCAAATGGTAAGTTGGTCACTCGAAAGGATAAGTAAGTCACTCCAAATGGTAAGTTGGTCACTTTTGGTTACTCCAAAGGGTAAATAAGTAACTCCAAATGGTAATTTGGTCACTCTAAATGTTAAGTAGGTCACTCCAAATGATAAGTTAGTCACTTTTGGTCACTCTAAATGGTAAGTTGGTTACTTTTGGTCATTCCAAATAGTAAACAGGTCACTCTAACTGGTATGTTGGTCACTCTAAAAGGTAAGTTGGTCACTCGAAAGGGTAAGTAGGTCACTCTAAATGGTAAGTTGGTCACTTTTGGTCACTCCAAATGGTAAATAAGTCCCTCCAAATGGTAATTTGGTCACTCTAAATGTTACGTAGGTCACTCCAAATGATAAGTTAGTCATTTTTTGTCACTTTAAATGGTAAGCTAGTTATTTTTGGTCACTCCAAATGGTAAGTTCGTCACTCTAAAAGGTAAGTTGATCACTCGAAAGGGTAAGTTGGTCGCTCGAAAAGGTAAGTAGGTCATTCCAAATGGTATGTTGGTCACTCTTGGTCACTCCAAATGGTAAGTAAGTCTCTCCAAATGATAATTTGGTCACTCTAAATGTTAAGTAGGTCACTCTAAATGATAAGTTGGTCACTCTAACCAGTAAGTTGGTCACTTTTGGTCACTCCAAATACTAAGTAGGTCACTCTAAATGGTAAGTTGGTCACTCGAAAGGGTAAGTAGTTCACTCCAAATGGTAAGTAAGTCACTCCAAATGGTAATTTGGTAACTTTAAATGTTAGGTAGGTTACTCCAAATGATAAGTTTGTCACTTTTGGTCACTCTAAATGGTAAGTTGGTCACTTTTGGTCACTTTAAAAAGTAAGTGGGTCACTCGAAAGGGTAAGTAGGTCACTCCAAAAGGTAAGTTGGTCACTTTTGGTCACTCCAAATGGTAAGTAGGTCACTCCAAATGGTAAGTTGGTCACTGTAAAAGGTAAGTTGGTCACTTGAAAGGGTAAGTAGGTCACTCCAAATGGTAAGTTAGTCACTTTTGGTCACTCCAAATGGTAAGTAAGTCACTCCAATTGGTAATTTGGTCACTCTAAATGTTAAGTAGGTCACTCCAAATGATAAGTTGGTCACTTTTGGTCACTCTAAATGGTAAGTTGGTCACTTTTAGTCACTCCAAATGGTTAGGTTGTCACCCTAAAAGGTAAGTTGGTCACTCCAAGTAGTAATTTGGTCACTCTAAATGTTAAGCGAGTCACTCCAAATGATAAGTTGGTCACTTTTTGTCACTCTAAATGGTAGGTTGGTCACTTTTGGTCTTTCCAAATTGTAAGTAAGTCACCGTAGGTTGGTTACTTTAAATGGTAAGTTGGTCACTTGAAAGAGTAAATAGGTCACTCCAAATGGTAAGTAAGTCACTCCAAATGGTAATTTGGTCCCTTTAAATGTTTAACTAGGTCTCTCCAAATGATAAGTTGGTCACTTTTGGTCACTCTAAATGGTAAGTTGGTCACTTTTGGTCACTTCAAATGGAAAGTTGGTCACTCTAAAAGGTAAGTTGGTCACTCGAAAGGGTAAGTGGGTCATTCCAAATTGTAAGTTGGTCACTTTTGGTCACTCCAAATGGTAAGTAGGTCACTTCAAATGGTAATTTGGTCACTCTAAATGTTAAATCAGTCAGTCCAAATGATAAGTTGGTCACTTTTGGTCACTCTAAATGGTAAGTTGGTCACTCCAAATTGTAAGTAGGTCACTCCAACTGGTAAGTTGGTTACTCTAAAAAGTAAATTGGTCACTCGAAAGGGTAAGTAGGTCACTCCATATGGTAAGTTGGTCACTTTTGGTCACTCCAAATGGTAAGTAAGTCACTCCAAATGGTAATTTGGTCACTCTAAATGTTAAGTAGGTCACTCCAAATGATAAGTTAGTCACTTTTAGTCACTTTAAATGATAAGTTGGTCACTTTTGGTCACTCCAAATAATAAGTAGGTCACTCCAACTAGTAAGTTGGTCACTCTAAAAGGTAAGTTTGTCATTCGAAAGGGTAAATAGGTCACTCCAAATGGTAAGTTGATCACTTTTGGTTACTCCGAATAGTAAGTAAGTCACTCCAAATGGTAATTTGGTCACTCTAAATGTTAAGTAGGTCACTCCAAATGATAAGTTGGTAACTTTAAATGGTAGGTTGGTCACTTTTGGTTATTTTAAATGGTAAGTTGGTCACTCCAAATGGTAAAGAAATTATAATTACTAAATGGTCCATGGTTCACACGAAATAGTAAGTGGTAGGTCTCATGAACCTATTTTTTTTATTTAAAAAAAAAAAAAAAAACAAAATGAACTGTGTATGGTCATGTTCAACAAATCTTCATTTTTCCTTGCAAAAATCAATACAAATAGACTAAAATGTTCAACTATATCCTCTTCTCATTCAATCTAGGTCTCATCCAAATAAAAATACAAATGGCAAATTCTACAACCTGGGAAAGTTACAATTTGGACAAAACTCGATAATTTCATGGATAATCTAGTAGCAGAAAGAATGAAGTAAAACCAATTGAAATGTATAGCATATCAGTGACACTAAGAATGAAGTAAAACCAACTGAAATGTATAGCATATCAAAGACACTATTATTCTAAAACAAAAATGTAAAAATTGATTTAAATAACTTAATTTGAGGGTAGGCTTATCGATTTTGATCCTATTCCCTCTGTAATGCTAATGCCATGACTTTTTCACATTATGATTACAAGAATGAAAAAAAAAATGAAAAAAATGATAGGCAATGGGTTTGCAAGAGGGAGTTACGTTGGTGGAGAAAATGGGATGAAAAATGGAATCTCCAACCATTTTAAATTCTCTATTTAATGCCCACTCCATGTACTTCACAAGTTCAATTTTTCATATTTGTATTACTACTATTTTTTAAGGTACAGCTTTTAATTTATTTTGTTATTTCACATGTTTAAACTTGGGCTAATTCTATGTTACCTGGGCAAAATTTCCGATAGTATATATAATAGGACTCAAAAGTTTTTTTAAACATATTTAGCTAGAAAGAGATAGGTCACATGCATATAATTGGTTGGTTGAATAAAATAAGGGTGGTATAATAGGATCACTTGTTCAACAGGTTGCATGACCTGTTATCAAGGGTAGTGCTCTCCACATGGGACTCATTTAGTGGCTGGAATTTTTAGGGTATGGTACCCTAAAAACAGCAAAGGTACCATAGAAGCACCCTCACTTTTCATGTAGTCCAAATCCTTAAGCCTGTCATGCTCTATCTTTCCAATCAATCTAGGTGTGCAATCACATGCTACTTTTCCCAGAGTCTCCAAAGAATAATGTAACGTTGATTCCGAAGTCATTTTTTATTTTATTTTTATGCTTTTAGAAAGAATGTATGTTGGTTAAATCTGATCCTATTAACTTGATTGGCATTCCCACCTCCCCATCCAAAATCTAAATTAAAAAAGAAAAAAAAAACAACTTGTATTTTTGCCAAGTAGTAATAGTGCTTTCCAAAGTGCTTTGGATAGAAAGTAGATTCTCGAAGAAGGAAGAACCCTGTAAATCTTGTGCTGAACATTCTGCAAAACCATGATTACCCCAAAGTCCAAGGATCTTGCAAATCGGAGCTCAATGTAATGAGTGTATAAAAATTAAAATAAATATTTATTATCTTTTATATAATTATTATTATTTACAAGTGTTACAAGCATGTGTGCTATAACTAGTATAAGAAAATAGGTAAATTACAAGAAACCCTCATCTGATGTTTCGCTCTCGACAGATGTTGTTGCACCTATCGATGAGACTGACTATGGTGCTTCTCCTCCTGTTGGCTCGGGGACCGATGTCCTAGCAGTTATGGTGATGGACACATCTATGATTGAGCCCTGGTGGCACTCTGCTAAGCACAAGCAGTCATTTCTCTCTCTGTTCTCCAAGCGTCCAGTGTTGGATGAGCGCGTGGTTGATCTAGATGAGGTTGGCAATGGTTTTGTCAACATGATTTTTCAATGTCTTCACTGGCATCCTATTCTGAATTTAAGGAGATGTATTTATTTCCGCTTAGTTCAGATTTTTTATGCCAATATGTACCCTCAAAATACCGATACTTGGGTTCTTCATTCGCATGTGTTGGGAGTTGATATTGTGTTTTCTGCTGCATCTGTTGGTCGTTTTCTTGGCCTCTGTCGAGTTGCTTCTCTTAACATCCCTAATGACAATATTACCCAGACTCCAGCTATCTCTGTTGTGTATAACACATTATGTGGTCAGACTGTTGAGGTACGAGGTGCCTTGCGTGCTAGTTTGATGACAGAGAATTATCAGGTGCTTCACAAGGTGGTTTGTAACACTATTCTCTTGACTACACATCAGTCTGAGGTTACTGTGAAGCATGCTCGTTTCCTCTATGCCCTTGGTACAGGTGGTACTGTGGATTTGCCTTCTCTAATCATTAAACTTGTTTATCAGGCCACTACAGTTACTAAACCGTCTATTGCGTTACCGTTTGGCCTCATGATCTCCAATTTTCTGCTCTCACATAGTGTTCCAGTGGACAATCAGTCTTGTGCCCCACAGGGTGTGATTTTTGATGTCACCTTGAAGTAGAATCGGGGCCAGCGTCAGGGTAAGCAGGCTCGGTTGTCTTCTGCCTCTGCTTCTATTGTGCCTCCTGCTCCCTGCTCCTGTGGATCCTTCCCCACCGCTTCCTCATCTGTCTGCTCGCATGATGGAATTACTCACTGAGATCCTAGATCGGCTTGCTCAAATTGAGGATGTTTTGGTTGCCCGTGGTGGCCCGTCGCCTCCTTTGCCTCCTCAGGGTCGTGGTGGTGGTTCGTAGTTTTGTTTTTGGTTCATCTTGTTTGTTTAGTGGTTCTTGTTTTTTGGTTTTTTGGTTGGCCATGTCGTTGTGGCATTTTGTGGTGATTAGGTCTTTCTTGCCTCTATGCTTTCCTTTGTCCATTCCTGACAAAAAGGAGGAGATGATTCTAGATACTATGATGATACTGTGATTGATATATGCTTTGCTATGCTAGATATGAGATTGATACTATACTCGCTATGCTATGCTTTGCTATGCTAGACTTGATTTGGTTGATACTTTAGTTTCTTTAGATTCTATCTGTGATATTATGTTGGGTAGTTGTTGATATTGTGTGCAGATCACAGGTTAAGCATTGAGCATTGCAGTTGAGTGTGATGGGTTTTTTTTTTTTTTTTAATTGAGTTGTAAATTTCATAGTGAGTTTAGGACCTGTTCAATTTTGTGGTTTAGGAATAGGTTTTATATCTCATGTTGAGATTAGGTTGGTTTTGTCACGGAATTGCCAAAGGGGCATATTGTAAAGTCCATGTTTTTATATTGGCATATTCCATGTCAAAAGTGTATGTTGAGTGTCATTTGTTGATTCAAGATGAGCAAAGCTTCTAAGATTGACTCGAGTGAAGAATTCAAGTCAATGCGACTCGCTTTCATTCATAGGGCAGGTAAGTGTCTATAGAAGCCCGATTTTAATCGATTCAATTCATTTTAAATCATGATATACTCTTTGAATAAAGGGAAAATGATTTTGAACATGTTTTAAAGCTTTAAAGAAAAATTCAGGTTGCTAGGATCGATCCTGGTCAATGGACGATCGATCGTAGCTATTTTGATTAAACAGTTTTTGCTACCGTTTTCTAGGATCGATCGTGGTCATTGGACGATCGATCCTAGGGTGCCCAGAAATGCTATTTTGCCACTGTTTTTCAGGATCGATCATAAGGTCACTGGACGATCGATCCTGGCTCGTAAAAATCAGTTTTTAAAATACTTAAAACTTTCCTATTTGATCTTAAAACGAATCCTAGTCACTTGGGGTGTCTTACTCTTTATAAATGGGGTTTGTTTTCATTGAGAGGGCTAAGCAAGCCTCTCCCAATTAGGTTTTACAAAGTTCATCTTCTTTAACCTCTCTAGAGCAGTTTTACCTAGTTTTTCACATACATGCTCTAAAGACCTTCAAACCACACACCATTCACAACCTAAGATGATTGTGAGTCCGTTGCGACGGTGATCGAGTTTGTGAGTTCGTGATTAGAAGGAATCGCTGTGAAGAGGTTGGTTGCAACCAAAGCCGTGAAGACTGAGATCGATCGTGTGTGATCGTGGGAGTAAAGACAATTGCTTGAGTCCTTGTGGTCTGTAAGTGTGTCTTGTACTCATTGAGTTCATAGTGGATTTGCTTCAATTGGACTAGGTCCCGTGGTTTTTCCCATCTAGGGTTTTCCACGTAAAAATCTCGTGTGATTTTTACTTGCTTTTATATCTGCTGTGTGATTGATTTGATTGTGTTCAAAGGGATTTTGAGTGTTGTTAATTAAAATCTGGTAAGATTAATTGGAATATCTATTCAACCCCCTTCTAGGTATTGTAGGGTTAGTATAACCGGAATTTCACCAGCCATAATCCCTCAGGTACAGGAAGACTATTCAGTCATTTACCCATTCCTAGACGTGCCAGTGCAAGTGGATTTCACAACAAAAAGCAGCTCCTATTCTTACCAAGGTGGCATCCTTAATTTCATGTTAGGAATAGACCTCTCCTGCAACCAATTGATGGGTGAAATTCCCCTCGAGAGTGGAAACTTAAGCAATATCCGCGCTTTAAACTTGTCCCACAACAATCTCAACGGATCAATTCTATCATCATTCTCGAACCTGAGACTTGTGGAGAGTTTGGATTTGTCCTACAATAACTTGAATGGGGGGATCCCAACTCAACTTATCGAGTTGAACTATCTGGCAATCTTCAAAGTGGGGCACAACAACTTGTCAAGTAGAACACCAGAGAGGAAAGCTCAGTTTGCAACCTTTGAAGAAAGCAGCTACGAAGCAAATCCTCTTCTTTGTGGACCTCCATTACATAACGATTGTACCAAACCTGGATCACCATCGCCACCCCAAAAGGCCTCGAATCATGCGAGAGAAAACAGTGGTTTGATAGATAAGGATATCTTCTGGATTAGTGTGCTTTGTTGTTTCTTACATAATTGTGTTGTTAGGAATTGCAGCAGTTCTGTACATAAATCCATACTGGCGACGGGCATGGTTCCACCTTGTTGAAGTCTGTGCCACCTCTTGCTACTATTTTGTCATGGACAATTTTCATAAGTTGTCCATCTTCAGAAATACGTAGCTCCATATCTAGGCAAATATAAGTTTTTCTTTTCTTTCGTTTTTTTGGGTAGTGTTTTGAAGTTTTGAGTCTCTAGTAGGCTAGTAGTAGCTGCGTACCCCTTTTTAATTTTTAAAGGAAGGCAGTTTTCCTTCAACAAAGTTGTAGCTTCAAGACTGTGCAAGTCGGTCGTTTTAATTTTCAACATGTAATAATTGTGAATGCTTCTGATTTTAGGTCATGGAGTTATAACTCATAAGCAACGAATTTTCAGATGCTTTTCCCGGCTGAGGTGTATCCTCAAAGCTGGAGGACCATTTTTCCTAGTCGGATTCTGTGGAAATAATTTCAAATGGCTTATGAATCTATGATTTATGAGTTAAATTGTTTGTAATTCTTTTCCTTTTCACTAACTCCACTCTTTGTAGTTATGCGAGTCCTATACTCCTATTATCTCACAATTTAGAGGAGTCGCAACAAAAAATGAAATGGAGTCGAAGCTACTCAAATCAAGACTTTGTTAATTACCGCCCAAAACCCTAATCAGATCCAGATTCGAGTGCGTCTACAAATCACCCACCCTACCGTACTTTCATCACCACCCATCTCAATCACGCCTCAGTTTATAAAGGCAGGGGGGATTTATAATGTCACTTCGAATAATAGAGCACTACTTTAAAGCCCACAACTTGAGATTATTGAGCTTGGACACCCTTTGTTTTTAGTAGAAATTACAATTTCCTATCTCCTTTTTCCCTCTCTCACATGCATGGGAATTAGGAGGATTATTTTCCTACATCTCCGGTCAGAGTGGCTCCAGTTGGTGGTGGTCCGGCCTCTTTCGCGTGGACCATATCTATCTATAGTGCTTGTTTTTCGAAACTGATCAAAATTAAATTCAGTGTAAATCAAAAAGCTTACTTTAATTTGGGTCGTATAAAGCCTTCTACTGTGAACTTTGTGAAAGCCCAGGTGTTGCTTTGTGGAAAACAGCACTCGTAAGTATTTCTATTTTTGTGCATCTTCCAATCATTCACTTAGGTGCGTTTGGCATACCGTTTTAAAATAAAAATACTTTTTTGGAAAAAAGCATTTTCAAAACATCATTTTAAAAAGGCATTTAGAAGAAATTGAATGTTTCGTGAGCATATATTGTAAAAGTCCTTTTGTGTAAAAAAATGGATAAACATTGATATTTTTTTAGTTTTATCTCTTACACTCTTTTGCCTTTTCACAACATCATTGAAAAGTTACACTCGGTAGCTTTTGATAAACTGTCTTTTGGAGTAAATGATTTTTTCTAAAAGACAGTTTGAGTAGCTCACCAAACGCTTGTAAAATAATAAAAATGAATTTTACCCTTGAAAAGGCCTTTTGAGACCTCCCAAATTAACGGTGCACCAAATGCCCACTTGGGGGTTATTATGCGTATTGTAGGCCAACTTGGGGGTTATTGTAGGAGAACGGGTGTTGGTATAGTTGCTATATACATGGGTGTTCATCTCAAGAGTTTCCATCAATCACCCAAATGAAACTTCCCTCACGTCCTGGGTTGAGGGTATTGACACCTCTGCAGATTGTGGAAGTAAAAAAAAATTGTTTAATCGAATGGCTAAACTCCAATGACTTCTAGACATTTGTTTTTATTTTATTTTTAGAAAGAATTTATGCTAACTAGATGGTTAAAGCTGATCGATCCTATTAACTTGATTGGCATTCCGACCTCCCCTCCCAAAATAAAAATTAAAATGAAAAAACAAAAAAACAACTTGTATTTTTGCCAAGTAGTAATAGCACTTTCAAAAGTGCTTTGGATAGAAAGTAGATTCTCGAAGAGGAAGAACCCTATAAATCTTGTGTTGAACATTTTGCAAGACCATGACTACCCCAACGTCCAAGGATCTTGCAAATCCGAGTTTTTGTTTTTTTTTTTTTTTTTTTTTTTTGGCACATTGGGAAGGGTTCGAACTCTTAACCTGTTCTACTTCTGCCCTTTTCCCTGCCCACCCTCACCACTAGGTTAGCCCTAGTGGCTTAATCTGAGTTCAATGTAATGAGTGTATAAAAATAAAAATAAAAATTTATATCTTTTATATAATTATTATTATTTACAAGTGTTATAAGCACATGTGCTATAACTTGCATAAAAAAAATAGGTAAATTGCAAAAAACCGTCCTAAAATATGGCAATTTTTAATGTTATTCCTTAAAGAAAAATGATTGCAATGTGCCCTTCAACTGTTTACAAATTTAGCAATTAGCATCACTATTAATTGTTGTTCATGGAATTTACGATAGTTATGTAGCGTTTTTTCATCTAATTTCATGAACAGCGATTAACAGTGACACTAATTGTTAAATTGTAAGTTGTTTTGGGAACACATTATAACCATTTTTACTTTGAAGAGCTAACACGAAAAAAAGTTAAATATTAAGGGTTAGGGGTTTCGTATAACGTACCCTAAGAAAATATCTTGGTCAAAATATTTTGTAAAATTATGTAATGGGTACACTAACAAATCAAAAGAGAGTGATAGTTGTTGGTTGACCCAAGTCAATGCCAATCAAATACTTTCATCTAATCAATCCAAATATATAGGCCGTGATGCTTTGATTTTTCCAATCTGTTACAATCACATACTACTTTTCTCAGTTCACAGGAAATGCTAAAATATTCTGAAACATTTCCAAGACTCTCGAATAATCCATTGTTGAATCAAAATAGGTTGCGTAGAGGTATCAAATACGTGATGGCCGACTTTACATGCATGATCTTACTCTTTCAATTTTTACTAGGCGGCGACATTTACTCGTGCTTTTTTCTTGTTCTTATTCTTATGGACAAAAAACTTAAACAGCTCTTAAAAGATTCCCTTATGCTGTAGTGTGAAAACAGCTAGAAGTGGTGAGGTCCATTAACACTAGCTTCAATTTATTCACACACTATATCATAGGAGATTCCTGTGAGAGTTGTTAAAAAAAGTCCAAAAGCATTTATATGTCTTTGACTCTCTCCCTACGAAGAGCTAGCAATTGGGTGGGTATGGGCAGGTCTAAAAGGATTGTATTAAAATTTCACCCAAACCCAACCCAACCCGTTTAAGTACCAAACTTGTATAACTAGCACCCAACCCAACCTAATTATAAACATGAACACCCAGCCCAACCCGTTTAGACCTATTTAATGTATAGTTGCATATCACTGTATTTTACTTACAAACTCCATTCCCACCGGCAGCTCCATCTAATACCAAACGGTCACTCCATTGGCCAACTCACTCCCACTTGCAAATCGAAATCACTCTCGCCGCCGATGGCTTCATCACCTCCTTTCTTGCCGACCGACATACCTCACTCCCGCCGATGGTCTTCATCAGATAAAACTTTATTTTTTATTTTTAAATTTTTTTGGTAAAAATACATGATTTGATTTTAGGGAATTACGATTTTTTTTTTTTTTTTTTTTCCAGATCTGATGTAGATCCACCACCTCCTCTCTAGCCGGCCAATTGATAATTCCCAAAATATCCCAAGATATGTATTTTTTTAAGAAAAAACCCCAATTTTTTTGGTGGCATGGATGGGTACGATTGATCCTCAGCGTGAATGACAACAGTGCTAATGGGGCAGCGGCATCTTCATTTCTGACATGTTCAGTGCTACTGGCGGAGGAAACCTCGCCGGCGAAGTCTATGTCACTAGTGATTGTTGCTTTGATGACAGGTTCTAGAAAATTTTGGGATGGAGGAGATAATGTTGGTGGTTTATTTATTTATTTATTTATAAATCTCAAAGAAAATGGAGCAAGTGGGTTACTTGTAAAATTGTGGGTTGCCTTTTTCAAGGTTGAAATAGTTGATGGTGATTTCAATTTTTTCAATGAAGATAGATTAGCTCTGGTTTGCCGGAGAAGAAGGTGGAAGTGGTGGTGCACCGGAGCTACCGAAGCTCGATCTAGATGCATGATGTAGCAGGAGAGTTGTGGTCTTGAAGGAGACGAGCGGCGGTAGGAGATGAGTGGCGGAGTTGAAAGAGACGAAGTGGTGGTGGAAGTGGATTAGCTTTGGTTTGCCGGTGAAGATGGATTAGCTCTGGTTTGCCGGAGAAGAAGGTAGAAGTGGTAGTGCACGGGAGCCGCCAAAGCTTGATCTAGATGCGTGATGTAGCAGGAGAGTTGTGGTCTTGAAGGAGACGAGCGGGCGGAAGAGCAATTGCGAAGGAGAGCTGTGAAGGAGACTTCAAACCCTATCAGGTTGCATTCGCGCCCAAATTTTTTTTATACAAACCCAATTAGACCCAATTATTAGTTGGGTTATTATGGGTACCCATTTACAACCCAATTAATAAAATTACCCATCTGCACCCATTTAACTTGGACAGGTTTGGGCAGGTTCATGGGTTTGGGCATAAATTGCCCGCCCTAGCACGATCAATGGAGTTTTATTTATTTTTCATTTTTTTAATTGTATGCCCTTATCAAGTTTTAATGTGATAGCTATCTTTTTATTTTTATTTTTATTTTTTTTGAAAGCTGCCTACTTGCATATATATAGAGATATATAGATATATAGTCTCTTTTTTATAAGGTTAACCTAATGAAAAAAAAAAAAAAAAAAAAATTTGTGTTAGATCACAATCCAAAACTCTACTTGTGATCCCCCCCCCCCCCCCCCAATATCTTGCGAAACAAATTATTGGATTAAATAGCATTATCATGTAAGTGATACATATCAAAAATCAAGTTGATCTAAAGTTGATTGCTTTTCTATCCAAAATTTTTATTTTTTAATTAATGAAAATCGTTCATTTTGGACATTTATGGATGAAGAAACTCTTAATCTCACATTAACTTGATTTTTGGCATGAATCACCGATATGATGATAATTGGGAAGAGTAAAATTGTCCTTAGTTTCTCGCTAGCTGGACATCGGGTCAAGAGTCTCCTCCAATAATGGAAGGTTGATTCTGAGTCAATTGGTATAAGTTTCAATGTAGTCTTTGTAGATAAGTTTCCTAGAAAGAGAACAAAAACAAAAACAAAAACAAAACATTTCCTTTGTCCATGTAGAGTTTTTTCTCATTCACATTATTTTTTATTACGTGTTGGTCCATCATCCATGTAGATTTTCGAACGAACTAAAAAAAATCTTTTCCTTTTGAAAATTCCAGTCCATATATTTGATTACTAGATAAAGATTTCAATGCCGAATTATTTGAATTTAAACTAGAAGTCGGCACTCCCCGTTTCCATTCCATGCCGAATTATTTGAATTTTTTTTTAGAAAGTTGCAGTTGAAATTTGAGAGGTTTGGATTTTTTTGTTATTTCTTACGTAATTGTGTTGTTAGGAATTACTGCAATTCTGTACATAAATCCCTACTGGCGACGGGCATGGTTCCACCTTGTTGAAGTCTATGCCACCTCTTGCTATTATTTTGTCGTGGACAATTTTCATAAGTTGTCCATCTTCAGAAATATGTGGCTCCATGTCTAGCAAGGTAAATGTATGTATTTTTATTTTTATTTTTATTTTCTTTTGGTAGTGTGTTAAAGTCATGAGTCTCTATTTGCTGTATACCCTCTTTTTTTTGTTTTGGGGGGGGGGGGGGGGGGGGGGGGAGCGCAATTTCCCTTCAACAAAGCATGGATTCATGATCCAGCAAATATATAGAAAAGGGTTAAAAGGTGTATCCTCATATCTCCCTCTCATTTTACCGCAAAATGTTTGTTGCAGCTTTGGCACTGAGAATTTCAAAATAGATGCTTTATCATAAACCATCACTATTACTATAAAATAAAAGAAAATTTTCATTACTAATATTTATATGAGAACTTATGTCGGTCCAAATATAAGGTAAGCTTGTTATAATATTTTCATTAATAATATAAATTTTCATTAATAATATTTATATACAGGCTACCCACAAATAAATCAAGAGGAACGGGTAATCTTGGGTTGACCCAGGTCAATGCCTCGATCCACATATAAAGTAAGCTTGTTATCTAGTCAAAGTATCTCAGATCCAGTTGAGAGAAAAAGATTTAAGGCTATGCATGGCTTAATCAGAGGGGCCCAATATTTGAAATTGTCATTCACTTTTCATGTAGTCCAAATCTTTAAGCCTGTCATGCTCCATTTTTTCAATCTGGGTGTGCAATCACATACCACTTTTCTCAGTCAGAGTCTCCAAAGAATAATGTAACGTTGATTCCCAAGTCATTTTTTATTTTATTTTTATGCTTTTAGAAAGATTGTATGTTGGTTAAAGCTGATCCTATTAACTTAATTGATTGGCATTCCCACCTCCCCACCCAAAATATAAATTAAAAATGAAAAAAAACTTGTATTTTTGCCAATTAGTAATAGTGCTTTCCAAAGTGCTTTGGATAGAAAGTAGATTCTCAAAGAAGGGAGAACCTGTAAATCTTGTGCTGAACATTGTGCAAAACCATGATTACCCCAACGTCCAAGGATCTTGCAAATCGGAGCTCAATGTAATGAGTGTATAAAAATTAAAATAAAAATTTATTATCTTTTATATAATTATTATTATTTACGAGTGGTACAAGCATGTGTGCTATAACTAGTATAAGAAAATAGGTAAATTACAAGAAACCCTTCTAATATTATGCAATTTTTTATGTTATCCCTTAAAGAAAAATCATTACAATGTGTCCCTAAGATATCTTACAAATTTAACAATTAGCACCACCGTTAATTGTGTTCATGGAATTCACGGTGGTTACGTGATGGTTTGTAAGTTGTTTAGGGACACATTATAACCAATTTTTTGTTAGGAAGTTACATAAAAAAGGTTGAACATTAGGGGTTTCACATGATGTACCCTAAGAAAATATCTTGGTCCAAATATTTTGGAAAACTATGGAATGGGTACACTAACAAATCAAAAGAGAGTGATAGTTGTTGGTTGACCCAAGTCAATGCCAATCAATTTGTGATTTACTTTCATCGAATTAATCCAAGTATGTAGGCCGTGATGCTTTGATTTTTCCGATCTGGTTACAATCACATACCATTTTTCTCACGTCACTGGAAAGGCTAAAATATTCTGAAACATTTCCAAGACTCAACTCATCAGTCTCCTCGAATAATCCAACGTTGAATCCAAGTCAAATTTGCATAATATTCAAAATAGGTTGCGTAGAGGTATGAAATAGGTGATGGCCGACTTTACGGGCTAGGCATGATGTTTACCCTAAGACCCCTGTTTCCAGTCCATGCCGAGTTACTGATTTCCTTTTGAGAAAGTTGCCGTTGAAAGATGGTGCTGTCCACTTCAATTTTGGAGGAATTACAGATTGGTCCGGCCAGGGCAGATCTAGAAATTTTTTTCGCAAGTTGCACTTTTTTAAATTTTTTTGCTAAGAGTTAGATAATGAAGGGAAAAAATAGAATCATATATCCGCATATGATTGAATAAAAGTGGTGAAAATACATAAAATAGGCGATTTTTAGAAATACAAGATCTGCTTATATACTACTCCTAACATCATCATCCCCATCCACCCTATGTGCGAAAAGGGGGAAAGTCAAGACCACACATTAACATGACTGAATAGAGGTGATGAAGTTGACATAAAATTGACAAGTACGCTATACTCCAAAAACCTAGATGATGTTTTGAAATGAAGAACCGTACTTATATACCACCCCTAACCCCCTACTCAATGTGGGATAAGGTCCTTTTCAATGGTTGCAAATAGGAATTTATTTACAAATTAAACCTTAACTTTACAAAATCTACAAAAGCGGTGTACATTAGTAAATTTAATCAAATTTAATCAAAATTAACTATTTTTTCTCAATGGGGAGTAAAACACTTTAGTAAATTAAATAAAATTACATATCCAAATTAAAAATTAAAAATAAATTGAATAGTTGCACGTGCACGTGGATGCATATTAGTGCATCTGCCCTAGGTTCCACTATGGGCAAATAACATAACAGCCCTTAAAAGAACCTTTAATGTAGTGTGAAAATAGATGTGGAGTAATGAGGCGCTTTAACACTAGTTTCAATTTGTTTGAGAGTTGTTGAAGAAGGTCCAAAAGCATTTATGCAATCTTTGACTCTCCCCCACGAGAATCCAGGCTATATTCCAAGTCATTTTTCCGTTTTGGTCCCACTATTGATGGAAAATTTTTTGGTGTAGAAATTAGATCAAGTTAACTAGCTCCTTAAAGGATCAATGGAGTTTTATTTTTTAGGACCTGTTTAGGAACTTCAAAAATTAAATCAGGTTGGATTTGGTTCAAAACTGTTGTCTAGTTTTTAAATAAATAAAGTCACAGTTTGAAAGAAACTGTGTTTATATATTGTTTTCAAAATAAATCTGAACTAATTAGCAAAAAATAGAGATTTACCAAATAATACAAAATCAAATCTGGCCAATCTAACCAGACTTATCCTCAATTAGTCAGATTTTTAGGTTTTCCAAACCACCCCTTACTTTTTAAAATTGTATGCGCTTGTCAAGTTTTAATGTGGTAGTTGCCTAGCTACTTGCCCAGGCAGGACAAACTATGGTGGTCATCAACGAGTCCTTGCCCGTTGGTGAACAGTAAGTCTTGTCAGTTGGGTATGATATGATGGATCCTATTGTTGAATTATTCTAAAAAATTAACAGAAATTTACGGTAGCAATTATGGAATTGAGAAATTCAAAGCAGTTCACTTTCTTACCACCATTATTATTACCCCAAAAAAATGTATAATACTTTTAAAATAAAAAATTATATTTGTTTAGAAAATTTGCAAAATTTTAGAATACACAAATAGAGTAATGCCATATTACCCAAAAAGTTTGACAAAATCTTTTTGCTCAAATAACATACGAGTAGGGATAAGCAATCAAAATTTTTATTAGAAAAAATAAGTATTTAGAATGGGTTGATGTGACAACTATCATGTCATTTTGGTAAAAAAAATTGAATAATTTAACATCTTTCCATACTCAATATTGGTAATTAAAGAACCCCCAAATAAGTCGAGATCAAAGGTTAATTAGGTCACAAGTCATACACGAGGTTTCGAGAGAGAAGAAAATGTAGGTCCATCCATGCCTTAATCAAAGGGGCCCAATCGAATATTGGTTTTTTTTTTTTTTTTGTGGTCCAAATCTAAAACTGTTATGCTTGATTTTTCTAATCTGGTTATAATCGATCACATACTTCATTCAATTTGTTATCGAATTACGTGTCTTATTTTATTGTTTGGAAAATATTCTCAATTTCGATCACTCGCGTAGAAGAAATATGCATCATAGAAATTAGAAGCCTAGATCTAATTGTTCAATCAACAACAAAACCCCAAAAGAAATGTTGACCCCAAGTCAATTTTGCATAATATTCATAGAGGGTTTCGCAGAAGCATGAAATAGGAGGTGCGCATTTTTTGGCCTGAATTTCATATAGCCTAATAATCTTTATAATTAGAGAGGTTCTCTATGATATGGAGCTGCTCATTTTTCTGGATGCAGAATTTTCAACGAAAGTGCACAATTAAAAGCTTACTTTGACCTATTTTTTTGGTACAAAAGTTCACTTCTTCAATTTATTTATTTATCATTTTATTTATTATTTTTTTGTGCAAAAAAGAAGAAAAGACGAGCAAGAGGGGAGGGGGTACAAAAGTTCACTTTGGTTGGTATAAAAAGACCGTTTGTGTGAACTTTGTGAAAGTGTAAGGCTGTGGAAAACAGCACTCTTACTGTTTTTGTTCGTCTTCCAAATTATTCAGTTGTGCTTTTATTATGGAGTTTGGTTGGCCAATTTGGGGGTTGTTATGGGTAATAGTGTTGGTGAATGAGTGTTTGTATAGTTGTAAAGGGTGTTGGGAGGAAGAAAGAAGTGCACTCCTTCAACTCAAAGCTTCCATTAATCACTCAACTTCCCTCACGCCCCTCAAGTCTTGGGTTGAGGGTAAGAACACCTCTGCAGACTGTTGTCAATGGAAAAGGGTCAAGTGCAGCAACATCTCAGGGAAAGTGATTGAACTCAATCTAGATGGTACAAGGGATGGGTACGATTGGTATGTAAATGCGTCTCTGTTTCTTCCCTTTGAAGAACTCACGAGCCTTTACTTAAGGGCCAATTCAATAGTTGAATGGTTTGAAAACCAAGGCATGTATGATGTATCCCTCTTCCTAATTCCTATACAATATTTAGACAAATATTTGGGACGACGACAATTTCTTTAGCAAATATATAAATTTATGTTTTATTTGGAAAGAATTTTTTAATTTATGAGTTGGTATGGTGAATGAAACTAATTAATGAGATTATTATTTAACGTGACTCTGCTGTAGGTTCCGAAAGACTGTCATCGAGGTTGAGCAATCTGGAGGTCCTCAATTTGGGATTTAATAAATTAAATAACAATGTCTTATCATCTCTGAGTCATTTTTCATCTCTCAAGTCTCTAGATCTGGAAGACAACAATTTCCGAGGATCAATTCATACTAAAGGTATATTTCATTGCCGTATCTGTTTTTTCATTCTTTCTCAAATAGAAAACAATTTTCCATCTGTTTTATTGCATTTTATCATAATCTTTTTGGTTGTTAATTTTTTCCCAGAGTTGGATACTTTGACCAACTTGGAAGAGCTGAATCTGGGTTGGAATCAAATTGACAGCTTTGCAACTCCAGAAGGTATGGGCCTTGGCATGCCAAATCAATCCATTTCATTCTTGTTTTTGAGTTTCCGATGATGATGTAACAGTGGGTTTTTTTTTTTTTTATAATTATTTTATTTTATTTTATTTTTTGCTTTGCAATCAATCTCAGGCATGAATAGTTTGAGTAAGCTTAAAGTCCTTAACCTAGACAACGTCAAGTCCAACAGCACAGGCATTCTTCTACAGTCTTTGGGGGCATTCTCATCCCTCAAGACCCTCTATTTTCGGCAACATGATTTTGTTGGAACAATTAAAGATCAAAGTGAGTGAGAACTGTGGTGGCCAAATAATTTTCCACTGTTGATTAATATCAATTTCTCATTCATTCTGCTCCTTTTACTTAGATATGCATAACTTGAGCAATTTGGAGGACTTCTTCTTGGATCACTCTTCTTTGGATAAGAGCTTTCTTCAAAGCATAGGAGTGATGACTTCTCTTAAGGTCTTATCTTTGTCTAGTTGTTGGCTTCGTGGCACCCTACCTATTCAAGGTAAAAATGATAATAATACTAATAACAATCTCCCGATTTTTCAATTATGTATTGATATATTTTAGAATAGGAGCCTTCTCCTAATTAACTATGATTCAAAATTATTGCTTGCTTTAATTTTGTAAATCTCTTCTCCTTGATTCCTCTTCTTTACGCTTGAACAAATTTTCAAATGTTTTTATAGTAATATATAGACTCCTAGCTCACAATCAATTTACTTACTTTTCCTACAGGTTTGTGTGAATTGAAGAATCTTCAAGAGCTAGATCTAAGTAGAAATGAATTTGAGGGGATACTTCCTTCATGTCTGGAGAACTTGACATCTCTTCGACTATTGGATCTCTCTATCAATCAATTCACGGGAAATATTGCCTCATCTCCACTGACCAGTCTCACCATGCTCGAATATCTTTCGCTTTCTTATAACCAATTTGCCCCATTTTCATTCAGCTCTTTCGCTAACCATTCAAGCCTTAAGGTCATTTTAGGTGACAATATCAAATTAGTGGAACCTACGTTTGAAACTTGGGTTCCAAAGTTCCAACTAAAGGTGTTTAGTTTATCAAATTGTAGATTTAATGAACTCAATGTAGCACCTCTCAACTTTCTTTATTATCAATATGACTTGAGAGTTGTAGATCTCTCCCATAACAACTTGGGGGGAAGGTTTCCAACATGGTTTTTAGGGAACAATACGAGATTGGAAGTACTTAACCTAAGAAATAACTCCTTCATAGGGCCTTTCACGTTGCCATCTCATCCCAATTCCAATCTTTCAACATTAGATGTCTCCAACAATAACATACGAGGTCAAATTCCGACAAACATAAGTCTAATCTTTCCAAATTTGGCAAAGTTAGACATGTCTAGTAACGCACTTGAAGATAATATCCCTTCTTGTTTTGGTGATATGAAGTCATTGCAATATTTAGACTTGTCCAACAATCAATTATCAGGAGGCATACCAAAGCATTTGGCAATGGGTTGTGTGTCCCTAATTTTCTTGAAGCTATCAAATAATAGCTTGCACGGGCAACTATTCCCCACCTTCAACTTAACCAATTTGCAATTTTTGTACTTGGAGAGCAACAATTTTGAAGGAAAGATCCCAGATATGTCATCTGCCGTCAATCTAAGCGCATTGGATATGAGGAATAATACTCTCTCGGGCAAGCTTCCACGATGGATGGGAAATGTGTCATTCTTGGAGGAAATTGCTCTGTCAAAAAATCATTTAGAAGGTCCCATTCCAGTTGAGTTCTGCAAATTGGATTTCCTTGCTTTTTTGGACCTTTCTGAGAACAATCTGTTTGGCTCTATACCGTCTTGCTCCAGCCCCTTATCCATAAGACATGTCCATCTCAATAAAAATAGGCTGACAGGTCGAATAAACCGTGCACCATTTTCCAGCTATGATTTGGTGACGCTAGATCTCGGAGATAATAACCTAACAGGCACAATTCCAGATTGGATTGGCAACCTTTCAGCATTGAGCATTCTTATCCTAAAAGGTAATCATCTTGAAGGTGGGATTCCCAATCACTTATGCCAGTTGCAGAAACTGAGCATAATGGATCTGTCTCGAAATTATCTTTCAGGAAGGACACCTCGTTGCCTGAGTAGTGTAAGTTTTGATGCAAACATTGAAAAATCATTTCAAAGCAGAACACTTTATCCCTATTCGACATGTCCATTATCATCATACGTGGAGGGGACAAAGATACTACCCGAAATCCAACTTGGGCCACTAGACGGTTTAATGGATTTCCCATTCATAGCTGTGGGAGTGCAAGTGGAATTCACAACAAAGAGCATGTCCTATTTTTACCAAGGTAAAATCCTTGATTTAATGTCAGGAATCGACCTCTCTTGCAACCAGTTAACAGGTGAAATTCCCATTGAAATCGGAAACATAAGTAATATCCATGCGTTGAACTTGTCACACAACAATCTAATGGGGTCAATCCCGACAACATTCTCCAACCTAAGCCAAATAGAGAGTATGGATTTATCCTACAACAACTTGGAAGGGACAATTCCGTCTCAACTAACCGAGTTGAACTATCTGGCAGTCTTCAGAGTGGGGTACAATAACTTGTCAGGTAGAACACCAGAGAGAAAAGGTCAGTTTGCAACATTTGAAGAAAACAGTTATGAGGCAAATCCTCTTCTTTGTGGACCTCCATTACATAACAATTGCACTGAACCTGATTCACCATCACCTGCGAAAAAGGCCTCTGATCTTGAGGGAGAAAACACTGGTTTCATAGACAAAGATACCTTTTGGATTAGCTTTGTGGTGTCTTACATAATTGTGTTGTTGGCAATCGTTGTAGTTCTGTACATAAATCCTTATTGGCGACGAGCATGGTTCCACCTTATTGGAGTTTGCGCCACCTCTTGCTACTACTTTGTTGTGGACAATCTGCATAAGTTGTCTATATTCAGGAATATGTAGCTTCTTGTCTAGGCAAATACATGTACTAATGGGAACTTTTTGTTTTTGTTTTGTTCTCTCTGTTCTAAATCTACGAGTCTCTTTTAAGAGTGGGGATGATGCATAAGTTGTAGCTAGGTTGATTTTAGAAAAAAAGTGCTTTCCTTTCTCACAAGAAAGATATCACTTTTCCTTCCCCCATTAGTTGCCGCAACTAGTATTCTTTAAAATGGTCTTTCTAATCCATATGCTAATTCAAATTAAAACTCTGGATTTTGAGCATGGGTCTGTTCGTTTCATGGGAATTAATTGAGCGTGGGAATTGCTAATTCTCGAAAATTAACATAAAAGAAACGACTGTTCGTTTCTCTTTAAACTCTGGACTTTGGTTTTTTTCTTAATATGCTTTGGTGGCTAACCTTTTTTTGGGGGGTGGGGGGGAGATCAGGATTTCTAGGTTTTTGTCGTTGAAAACTTAGTTTTTGGATTTAAGACCAGAAGCCCATATGATCAATTCCTTTCAAAGCATCTCTAGCCGTTACTCAAAATTTTGCTCAGATTAAAACGGACAAAAAAAATGAAAAGGAGGAAGGGGTATTCCCCATATTTGATACGGAGCTCTCCAACCTCGTACTCAAATTTTGACTCAAATCTTTTTTAAAAATTCTCAACTTATCCCAAAGGCTTTTTATAATAATTTCTTCTTCTTCACTGTCCCTTCTCTCTCTCTTTCTCTCGTCTCTCTCTCCAGTTGCAGCACCAGCACCAGCACCAGCAGAACTCTCTCTCTCTCCCATCTACCTCTCCATTTTACCCTGAGTCTCCTCTCTCTATCGTCTCTCTAATCTCTCACCCTCGTCACTCTCTCTCGTCTCTCTCTCATTCACTCTTCTCTATTGTTCTTCTCTTTCTCTCCATTTGCGGACCAAACCCTAGAAATTCATTCCCATATAAATCAGATCCAAGAACCATAACCCTAGAAACCCTAGAAATTCGATCCCATTTTACCGTTGAGACAAGAGATCTAGGAGAACCAGAACCCTAGAAATCCTTCATGGCTACGTACCTTGTAGCGTTTCCTTCTCCAACCAGAATCGCCGGCGAACCCAACAAGCTCCGGCAGCTTGAAGGGAAAGGGAAAAGAAGGAAAAAGAATCATTTTCCATCCAAGAACGCCGAGAAAGAGAGAGAAACAAGTCTCCGGCGAGTCTCTGGCAAAGTATCAGGTGAGTTCCGGCCAAATATAGCTATTTAAACTTCTGACCGTTTTGCCCCTCATATTTGAGTATGGTTTTGATGTCCCCCAGATTTGGGGAAAAATCTGAGGATCCCCAGATTTGATATGGGTTTGAGTATAGGGTTGGAGAAGGTTTTTGGCCTTTTTTACTCAAATTTGAATTTGATATGGGTTTTGAGTAAGGGCTGGAGATGCTCTCAAATCCCCAATTTTACAGCAAAAGTTTCAAGCTTTTTTTGGTTGAGATCTCAGTATTCACTCATTCACTGCCCAAAAAGAATGCACAGACTTGCCCATTCCCAAGTCTGCGATGGGGGTTTTGGATCTCAGCTCTACGATGTGGATTTTGAAACCAACCGTCTCTCTCTCAGACGATGGTGAAGATCTACATGAAGATCTCGTTCTTGGTTTACACGAAGACGGAGATGTTTCTCAGTCCTCTGGTTCAATTTCCTTTTTGATGCTTTTTTTATTTGTTTGGATTTTGCAATTTTTGATGCATTTCATTGTTTTCCCCATATATATATATATATACTCTTTACATATGTGCTTTGTCGGTGTATTTCTGTTTGTTTTCCAAGAAAATGGTTGATTTTTCCTGGGAATGTTGGTTACTTCGGTTGGGATTTTGGAGGGTAAATGGGAAGAAGGAGACTCTTGACGTGGCAGATTCGCCTCAGCCATTTCTTGAGCCGAATATAGCTTAGAAAACGGCTGAGGTAAATTTTGTCTCACCAAATGCATCACCCTTTAGAGTTTACAGCGGTCTCCCTCTTGAGCCATTTCTTGAGGGTTGGTTTTTTTTTTTTTTTTTTTTGTTTGGGTGAAACGGAATTTATAAGACCAATAAGAGTTTACAGCAGTTCTGGGATAATAAGGCCCTGTTTGGGAAAACTGTAACTTTTGCTTTTAGGCAGAAGTAGAAGAGAATCAGAAGTTACGAGTAGCAGAAGATAATCAGTCTCTGTTTGGAAACTGTATTCAAAAGTGCTGTTAGAGCTGAAAGTGATTTTTTGTCTGTTTGGGAAGAACATTTACTGTAGTTGTTATGACCCTAAATTAACTGAACTGTCTCTTATAATAAATGTTTTTTTTGGGGGGGGGCTCTATTTGGTGTTAGTAGTGATTTATTATTATTATTTAATATTAATGATTGGGGGTACCCTAGGCCGTACTCTTATTGAAATTTGAGCTCAAACTATTCTCTTAATAGCCTAGGTGAGACGTCACATAACCATACAAACAACAAGAGCGGAGAGGCATCAAAACGATAATCTTTGGAAAACACATACAAGACTTGACCTCTCAACCAACCCCACAAAGGTATATTACTAGGGATTTTGTTTACGTTTTTTTTTTTTTTTATTTCTTCCTTGCTTTAAAAAAAAAAAAAAAACAAAAAAAAAGAGAGAGAGACCATGAATTGATATTTTTTTTTTAAAAAAAATATTACAAATCCAAATTTTATGGAATCAACTCTTGAAAAAATTCCAACAAGTATAAATCAATGAATGTATGAAGGGAGAAAAAAAAAATTGAAGTTTAAATTAGGATCCTACGGATCCAAGTTGGTAGAAGTTACCAAGACATTGATGTCGGCAGGAGAAAGGAGTGCAACCGCAGGAGAGGAGAGGACTTGGGTCTAAGGTGGGGCTATTATTGTTTTGTTAAAAGATATGGGTGAAAAAAAATTGTTTCCATATTCAAGCATTAAAGGTAGTTTTGGAAATATGAAAAGTTAAAAATTCTCCACAAAAGCTGACACCAGCTTCTGATTAAAAGCTGATGGCAGTCTGCTTATTATAGAATCACTTTTTGAGCTTAAAAGTGATTATGATTTAGACTACCAAACAGAACTAAAAGTGATTTTAAGTTTCAAAAGTGATTTTGGACCATCTAAAAGCTTAGCCAAACAGGACCTAAACCCGCTCAGCTTCGAGCTGATAAAAAGGCCACACAGGTGGTTCATCTAAAATAGTAAGAACATCGACAAAAATAATTCCCTTCAGTGCAAGGATGTCAGCACTCTTGTTGTCTTAACGGTAGCAGTGCTGTATCCTAATCTCTTGGAATTCATCCATGAGCAACCTGCGAATCACATATAACTTGTATGATGAGCCTGATGGACTCTATTTCGAACAATATAATTTGCTTCAGCAGCATCCATATCCACATGGATCTTGCTTAGCTTACATTTTCGGGCTAGGTCCAAACCATACATAAGGGCCCAAATTTCTGCCTCAGTACTAGTGAGGGTCCCTAGGTTGCGAACGAAGCCTTTAATCGCCCATGCTAGCCTTGCCTGGGTTACTAGCCATCGACCCATCGGTGTTTAGCTTGCAAAAAGGATCCCTCAAGGGGTACCCATTTTACCGTAATCCATTTAGATATGTTTGGGGTTTTGAATTTCCCAGATACATGATATAACTCGATGGCTTCACAATTAACCTTGGGCAGTGACGTTGTTTGCTTGAAAACAAATTTATTCCTTTTTTTTTTTTTTGGTTCACAAAAGAAAAGAGAGTTTCAAACATCATAGAACGGCCTAGAATCCCAACTAGGTTGGCACTCGAGTTCCTAATTTATTTCTGTTGAGCCACAATGCATAACAAGCAAAAGGAAACATGACAGATTGGGTTATTTGCATGTCAAGACAGTGACTAGTACTTCTCATATGATGGATGAACCAATCTTCAAGAGGCATATTTGGGTAGAGATTAATAACAGGGCTAACCTCCCTCCAGAATTCTTTTGCATAGTCATAACCCCTCAGAATATGCTCCACAGTTTTGGGTTCAGCGAAACAAATTGGGCAGGAATTTGAGTGTGTGATATTCCTCGTGTAACACATGGTTACATGCACTGATGCAAGTATGTTGTGGCCGCAGAGCCAAAAAAAATTTACATACATGCTTAATTCAACCGACTGGTTGAACCGAGTTTAAATCAATCCAGTCATTTGACTGAATAAATGTTTAGACTAGTTTTCAAAACATCGGTACACACAGTATTAAACCAAATTTTGAAAATACAGGAACCTCCGTGATCATGTAATCAAAATTTTCAAGGATTTTCTTGTCACCTAAAATTATCTAAACTTAGATGGAAGAGCCTAGCAGGCAGGCCAGTTGTGGGGTTTAATTTGTTTGACAGCAGTTGGTCCCGCTCTTTGAAATCAAGTCATAATTTACTTTACGAAAATATCACCTACCCTAGGTTAACCGACCAGTTGGCCCAGTAAAACCACCCAAGGTTGAAGAGGAAGATGAACATCACCAACGCAGCATGATTCACCCGTTAGAGGAGGTCTTTTGCACACTTTAAGGCAAATTTTGCCTTTGCATCACGGTTTGCAAAATATAATCACTAAAAATGGTAGAGAAATGGAGGGGAAAAGCTAGAGAGAATTTGGGTGTGTTTGTCGCAGTTAACCAAAACAGGTTTCTGGTGTGCAACCCGTAAGAGGTTAGGGGTGACTCAAATATGATAATCCGGTATGGGTGTACTCATCTGCACATTCTGTGTTCCCAATTAAATTTGAGTGCTTTTTATTTTTTATATTTTATTTTTATTTTTCCCCTCTCCCCATAATGAGACAATATTGAACTAAGAACATCTTCAAGTCTCCAAAGTTTCTTAATTAATTCTATTTAATTGGCATGTACAGAATTAAATGATTTGATAAGCTTGAAGAAGCTAGATATGACTGACAATTGGATCAAAAGCTTTGAACCCATCCAAGGTATTCTCCTCATTATTTGTTCGGGGGAGTTTCTAAAGTTTTTCACTAGGGTTGAAATTCACTTTGAGCCATTAAAATGATTCAATTCAACCCGATTGTAGGTTTTAAAAGACTATCATCAAGGCTGAGCAATCTTAAGGCCGATCCTCAATTTCAGTGCTAGTAACTTAAATAATAGCATCCTATCATCTTTGAGTGGGCTTTCATCTCTCAAGTCTCTAGATTTAAGTTACAGGATCAATTCATATCACAGGTTACTCTTTCAGTCCTACATATCTTGTTTCTGTTCTTTGAGAATACTATAAAAGCGCTCTTCATGTCTGTTGATTTTAATTATGATATTAATTTCTTGTTGTAACTAAATAGATTTAGATGCTTTGATTAACTTGGACGAGCTGAACCAAAGTTACAATGAGATTGACAGCTTAATTTATATTCTCGAAAGGTATGTTTCTTACTATTTGAGGCCATCTATTCATCTAATCTCCAACAAGCTCCTTAAAACCATTAAAGTACGAGTATGATAATTTCTAAAAATATTTGTAGGTCTTTTTTTTTTTTTTTTTTTTTTTTTTTTTTGGATAACGTTTCATTTTTGGGTCTCTAAGTTTCTTGTTACAATACAATACTTGATTGAGAAACTTGTGGTTGCGGTTAGAGACATTATGTTCTCATAGCAAATACCACGTCATAATTTTTGTTAATATATAATATCAGAAGTGGGCGGATTGAACAACTTGGTGGGCTTGTATTAACATCGCGTCATGGTGGTTTTTCTAGTAGCCTAGTGGCTCAAGGTATATAAATTAACTGATCCCTCAAATCCAATCTTATATATTATTCACTTGATCAAGGAGGTTTGTCCCTTTCCTCGATCTACGAGTTCTTCAATGTTATTTCTTGCATTTATATATTCAATTTGTTCACATAACTTGGATTAATTGATTTCTTTTCAATTTATAAATGACAAAAGAAAGCAAGCTTAAGCATTACATGATTCATTTTATAGGTTGGTGTGAACTTTTTTTAATCAAATAAAAGAGCTTCAAGCATCATAGAACAACTGAGGATCCCAACTAGGTTGGTATCTGGGAGTTCTAAATCATATGCTATTCACTCATAATTTATTAATGAAAGAAAATAAGAGTACAAGATAAGATAAAAGATAAAAGATTAAAAGCTTTGGCCAAATCCCAAAGTTTACAAGAGAAAAAGAAGTAAAAAACCTCTAAGGTCTAAATCTGTAAGAAAGCATACTACCACCATTGAAAACTATTGAATATTAATCCCATATTAGCACATTTGTCAGTCATAGCATTACTTTCATGAAAAATATGGCTAAATTGAAACTTCATTTTACTCAAATAATATTGACTATTACATCATCGAGTCTTCAATTTCCAAGGAAGCTTTTAATCCTTATTGTGAAAGCACTGGATAATTGAAGCTGAATCACACACTAACCAAAGATTTCGCCACCCATTATTTCAAGTTTGCTCAATACCATAGATAACAGCCATCAACTCAATAACAAATGCAAACTGAATACCAAAAGTAGAGCAGTAAGTCCCTTTTACAAAACCTCTACAATCCTTAAAGACAACACCAACAACAGCAAACCCTGATTCCCTTTAACCAAGCTAGCCATCGGTATTCAATTTAAGCCATGAAGGTGAAGGAGGATACCACTTAACTGGGATGATGGAAGGAGCCTTTCTAGGAATCCCTGCAACTCCAAAAGAATGCAAAACAAGAAGATCAGCCAAAGAATTATTTATAATACCCCCACTGACTTTGCCAATAACATGAAGCATCAAAATGATATGGAGACAACACCTTTTTAATTCACTGCAAACATTGCTCTGTCTCTAGACTCACATTGCTTGAATATCTCTCCCTGTTAAATAATCACTTAATTATCCCAATCTCATTTGCCTTGTTTTTTAACCATTCAAAGTTTAATGTCATTTCAAGCGTGAACTACCGATTCAACGATGAGATCAAGTTTCTAACATCCCCCTTTTACCATCACGGTTCTACCTTGTTGAAGTATGTAGCACCTCCTGCTATTATTTTGTTGTTGACAATTTTCCAAAGCCTAAGTTGTCCATGTTCAGAAACATGTAGAGCCATGTTCCTCTCTAATTTGTTTAAATCTATGAGACTCTATTAGCTGTGTAACTCCTTTTGGTAGGCTGTTTCTCTCCAGCGAAGTTTTAGTTTAAAGATTGTGCAAGTCCATTAATTTTTAATGTTCAGCATCTATTGATTAAAGGGAAACTCTAATCTTGAATGACACTATTTAAAAAAGTTAAGAGTTATTACTATAGTTGATGTTCTAGCATCTTTTTTAGAGAAAGTCATGATTGGTGTCTCACGTACATTAGCCTGAAACATGTCTTAAGCCCAAGACCAGGATTGGGCTTAGGTTTTTCCATTGGGAACGGCTATTGCAACCCCCCATTCCTATAAGCCCACCCCCCATCCTTTAGGTTTTTAAGGTTTTATGCAAAATATAAAAAGTTTTTATGAAAACCGGCCATGATATCCACTAGAAAACATCATTTTGGACAACTTTACAGAAGAAAGTTTTTCCAAAATTTATCGTTTAGGTAGACTTTTTGGCAAATAATGAAATAAAGGCTATAAATGGTTAAAAAGTATATTTAAACGATAGATTTTGGAAAAACTTTCTTCTACAAAGTTGTTCAAAATGATGTTTTCTAATGGACATCACGGCCGGTTTTCATAAAAACTTTTTATATTTTGCATAAAACCTTAAAAACCTAAAAAATGAGGGGTGGGCTTATAGGAATGGGGGGTTGCAATAGCCGTTCCCTTTTCCATTAGCCCAGCCTAAGCCCAGCCCAAATAATACTAAAGCCAACTAGGCCTAACCCGAGCCCAATCTAGCATGCATTAAGAGCAACCCAGCCCGATCCAGCCCAGCCCATTTTACACCTCTAGGTACACAGCTACGCGCAACCCACAAATAAATCAAGAGGAAGGGGTAATATTGGGTTGACCCAATTCGATGCCTCATCATATAAAGTAAGCTTGTTATCTTTGACTTTTTTTTATACACACACATTAGTCTCAAACGGCAAAAAAAGTCTTCTTAAACAATAGATTTGGGAAAAACTTTCTTCTACAAAATTGTTCAAAATGATGTTTTCTTATAGATCGCGTGAACGGTTTTCGTAAAAACCTTTTATATTTTGCATAAAACCTTAAAAACCTAAAAGATAGGGGTGGGGTGATAAAAATGGGGGGTTGCAATAGCTATTCCCAATTATTATTCACTTTCACATAGTCCAAATCTTTAAGCCTGTCATGCTCCATTTTTCCAATCTAGGTGCAATCACATGCTACTTTTCCCAGTCAGAGTCTCCAAAGAATAATGTATTGTTGATTCCCAAGTCATTTCTGCATTATCTTCGTAGGATTGTGAGGTTGTCTATGATATGGATCTACCCATTTTTCTATGTTGGTCCCACTATGAATGTAGAGATATCGTACAAAAGCTTATTTTAATTTGGTTGGTATAAAGCCTTCTATTGTGAACTTTGTGAGAGCGCAGGGGTTGGTTTGTGGAAAACAGCACTCTTAAGTATTACTATTTTTGTGCATCTTCCGATTATTCACTTAGGGCTTGTTTGGGCGTCTAATTCATAATTAAACAGCTCAACAAATTTTACATAAGATTAAAGGTATAAATCCATCACATTGAATTATAATATTTTAAAATATTGAAGTTGTCATTATAGTTAATATTGTAAAATCAATTCTAAGGAATTCTTAAAATGGCACTATTTTGAATTTCTACTCTTATTTGTAATGATGACCATCATTTTCTTGAATTTGTTAATTCAAGGATTTGAATCCGATTTCGAATCAATCGATATTGATTGACTGCCTCCATTATGCTGTTGCTAGCAAATACCACTATTTTTGGTTTTGGATCTTCCAAATCATTCCCGTAGGTAATAGATTGTGCCTTCAATATTATGTAAAATTTCTTGAATTGTTTAATTTCGAATAGGACAACCAAACAGGCCCTTATTGTGTGATCTAATTTGCTAAAAATATGTGCACAAAATAGTACTCCTTGGTGATGTGGTTCAATTATGGATTTTGGTTGGCCATCTTGGGGATTTTTATGCGTATTGTTGGTGAACGGGTGTTGGTATAATTGTTATGGGTGTTCAACTCAAAGTTTCCATCAATCACCCAAATGAAACTTCCCTCACGTCCTGAGTTGAGGGTATTGACACCTCTGGAGATTGTGAAAGTAAAAAAATTTGGGTGATCGAAGGGCTAAACTCAAATGACTTCTAGCCATTTGTTTTTATTTTTTTAGAAAGAATATATGCTAATTAGATAGTTAAAACTGGTCTGTTAACTTGATTGGCATTCCCAACTCTCCTCCCAAAATAAAAATAAAATAAAATAAAATAAAATAAATAAAAAAAGATCCTAGTCAAACTGTTTGCCAAGTAGTAATAACGCTTTCAAAAGTACTGTGATAGAAAGTAAATTCTCGGAGGAAGAACCCTATAAATCTTGTGCTGCACATTCTGCATGACGATGACTACCCCAGTGTCCAAGGATCTTGCAAATCCGAGCTCAATGTAATGAGTGCACAAAAATTAAAATTAAAATTTATTATCTTTTATATAATTATTATTATTTACAAGTGTTACAAGCACATGAGTTATAACTAGTATAAGAAAATGAATAGGTAAATTACAAGAAACCTTCTTAATATTTGGCAATTTTTAATGTCACCCCTTAAAGAAAAATTATTGCAATGTGCCTATCAGACAACTTACAAATTTAGCAATTAGCACCACCGTGAATTCGACGAACAACAATTAACAGTGAAATTCATGGTGGTTACGTGACATTTTTCCATCTAATTCTATGAACAGTGATTAACGATGGCACTAATTGCTAAATTTGTAAATTATTTGGAGACACATTATAACCATTTTTTCTTTAGGAAGTTGCGTGAAGAATAGTTAATCATTAGGGGTTTCGTATAATGTACCCTAAGAAAATATCTTGGTCCAAATATTTTGTTAAATTATGGAATGGGTACGCTAACAAATCAAAAGAGAGTGATAGTTGTTGGTTGACCCAAGTCAATGCCAATCAATTTGTGATTTCCTTTCATCTAATCGAAATATATAGGCCGCGATGCTTTGATTTTTCCAATCTGGTTTCAATCACATACTACTTTTCTCACTTCACAGAAAAGGCTAAAATATTCTGAAACATTTCCAAGACTCAACTCAGTCTCCTCGAATAATCCAATGTTAATCCAAGTCAAATTTGCATAATATTCAAAATAGGTTGCGTAGAGGTATAAAATAGGTGATGGCCGACTTTACAGGCTAGGCATGATCTTACCCTAAGATCCTGTATGCATTCCATGCCGAGTTATTTGATTTCCTTTTCAGAAAGTTGCAACTGAAATATAGTGTCCATAATTTGGGGGAATTACAGATTGGTCCGGCTATGGGCAAATAACTTAACAGCTCTTCGAAGAATCCCCCTACGATGTACCTAGTGTGAAAACAAATGTGGAGTAGTGAGGTCCATTAACAATAGTTTCAATTTGTATTCACACTACATCATAGGAGATTCCTTTGAGAGTTGTTAAAGAAGGTCCAAAAGCATTTATACATCTTTGACTCTCCCCCCACGGGAATGCAGGGTGTATTCCAAGTCATTTCTCAGTTTTGGTCCCACTATTGATGGAGAATTTTTTGGTGCAGAAATTAGATCAAGTTAACTAGCTACTTACACGATCAATGGAGTTTTATTTATTTATTTATTTTAATTGTATGCCCTTATCAATAGTTGCCTACTTGCCTATATATATAAAGTCTCTTTTTTATAAGGTTAACCTAACGAAAAAAAAAAAAAAAAAAAATTACGTTAGATCACCTTCCAAAACTCTACTCGTGATCCCCCCATATCTTGTGAAATAGACCATCAGATTAAATAGCCTTATCATGTAGGTGATACATATCAAAAATCAAGTTGATCTGAAACTTATTGCTATTCTATCCAAATTTACATTTTTTTAATCAATGACAATCATTCACTTTGCACATTTATGGATGAAGAATTTCTTAATCGCATATCAACTTGATTTTTAGCATGAAATAACCTATATGATAATTGGCAAAAGTAAAATTCTCCTTAGTTTTTCGCTAGGTAGACATCAGGTCAAGAGTCTCCTCCAATAACGGAAGGTTGATTCTGAGTTTATTGGTATAAGTTTTGTTGAAGATAAAGTTTCCTAGAAAGAGAACAAAAACAAAATAAGAGGACTTTTCGTTTGTCCTTGTAGATTTTTTCTCATTTAGATTTTCGAACGAACTAAAAAAAATATTTTCCTTTTGAAAATTCCAGTCCATTTGATTACTAGAGAAAGATTTCCATTGCCATTGAAAGCTTATTGGTGAAGTGTCTATCAATACGGTCCCCTACCAACTAAAGTAGAAGTCGACACTCCCCGTTTCCATTCCATGCCGAATTATTTGAATTTTTTTAAGAAAGTTGCAGTTGAAAGATAGTGCCAGTCCATTTTTATTTTCAACCACATCAAGAAACAGCGTTGGCTGAAAGATGAGGCCATAGCGTCCTCTGGTTTGCTATTTGTAGCCTTGAAGAATTGATTAATTTTCTACGAAGAAAGGCAACCCAATTACATTTTTTTCCTTTTTCTTTTTAAATTGGGTGTTTTTAATCTTCTATTATTTGAGTTAAATAATACAAAAACAAATCAAGAGGAAAATTTTGGTAAAAGATAGAAGCTCTGAAGGGGTTTAAAACAACTAAGCCAGTTAGGCTTAGGGGTCTTCATGGTTTAGGTTTAAATCGAGAATAGAACCGAATCAAATTAAATTGGCCAGTTTAGTTCAGTTTTTTTCTCATTTGGTTTGGTTTTGGTTCCAATTTTAAAGAACTGAATTAATTTGGTTTGGTTTTGGTTTTTATGTTAAAAAAAACCAAATCAAACGAAAAAACTGAAAAAACTGAAGAACGTATAATGATGATATAATATATAATCCTAATCAAGTCAACACGTGTTGATATAAGTTAATCAGCATCATGCATTAGGAGTTGTGCTACGTGCATTTGCCTAATATATATACCTTGTAACCCACCACTGCACGAGGTACAACCCCTAATGCGGGTGTTAATATAAGTTATATCAACACATGCTTACCTGATCATCATCCTTTATATATATATAGGGGAGGGTTCCGTTGACACCTAGTGTAAAACTTTTTACACTTACACCTGTCAATATCATTTTACAGAAATCATATTTCATCAATCCAACCGTTGGATTACATATTCTTATCATGCATGTCACACATGTCAAATTTCAAGTTAATCGGATATTGGGAAGTGTTTCATCCGTAAACTTACATTTCTTTTAATAAATAAAACTTTAATTTCGAGTACTTTATGGATGACATAGCTCTTAATCTTCGATTAATTTGAAATTTGGCATGGATGACGTGCATGATAAGAATATGTAATCCAACGGTTGGATTAGCGAAATATAATTTATGTAAAAAGATATTGACGGGTGTATAGGGGAGGGTTTCGTTGACACCTGGTGTAAAACTTTTTACACTTACACCTGTCAATATCATTTTACAGAAATCATATTTCGTCAATCCAACCGTTGCATTACATATTCTTATCATACACATCATGCATGTTAAATTTCAAGTTAATCGGATATTGGGAAGTGTTTCATCCGTAAACTTACATTTCTTTTAATAAATAAAACTTTAATTTCGAGTACTTTATGGATGATATAGCTCCTAATCTCCGATTAATTTGAAATTTGGCATGCATGACGTGCATGATAAGAATATGTAATCCAACGGTTGGATTAGTGAAATATGATTTCTATAAAAAGATATTGACCAGTGTAAGTGTAAAAAGTTTTACACTAGGTGTCAATGAAACCCTCCCCATATAAGGGTTAGTTCCTATGACAGTTGTTATTGAGCATCATGATTTGTATTTGTGTAAGCAGCCTTATAGGAATGATAGTTTAAGAGTTGTTATTGAGCATCATGATTTGTCATGGTATGCTTCAAATGTGTAATTTGTCATGATATGCTTCAAACATCCTCAATTTTTAAATTTATATGCTCAATTTATGTGGATTTTGCATTTTTTGAGAATTCCTCATAGAATTGTAAGTTCATTTTCTTTTATTTCTTTTTTCTTTTTTTTTTTTAAACGAGTGGGCATATGTTAAAATTTTTTTGAAAAAAAGGTAAAAGCAAAAATTATGTTACCAAACATGCTTTTTACTTTTTCTATAAAAAGTAAAAGCAAAAATCGTTTTTACCAAACATGCTTTTGCTTTATTGCTTTTGCTTAAAAGCAAAAAGAAAAAAACTGAAAAAGATCTTTTTTAACTTATAAAAAATTCTTATAATAATCCCAACCAAACCGTACCTATATAAGAGGTGCTCGATCAAACTGGTCATCATATGCTTTCATGTAGCCTACATGACATATCATTAAGGGCTATTAAGGGGTCCAATAGCATTCAGAAGGATGGCGATCCTACTGGGCTTTCCTTTGGTCTATATGTATAAGCCTGTCACCCTTTACTTTGTCCAACTTGGTTACCATTTTTCTACAATAGAACGGACCAACTATGGTTGTCATCACCAAGTCCCTGCCCCATTGTTATCGAAAAAGTCTCTGTCACTTTGGGTGTGATAGATCTCATCCTGCATTATTTTAAAATTTTTGAAAGATATAAAAGTCAAAATTATTTAATGCAAAGTTGCTTTAACAACCTTCACTTCTCCCATAACTTTTAAAATACCATGTTGTATAAGAGATTTAGAGTTCAAACCACCATACCACATATAATAATATAGAGATAAGATAAGTAGTATTAGGTGTTACATACTAGAATGAGAAGGAGAAAAGATTACCTTTGCCCAATCAATCATTATGGATTATCAATAAACTTCATCTCATAAATATGTAAACTAGTTGTAATAAATGTTAATATAATGATTTTTGATTCATGATCCCATAAATAAACTTTTAAAAAATTTAATTGAATAAACTGTAAGTCTTTCTCATCTCTTTATTCTCCTTAAACTCACCCCCTCCTCACCCATTCCCCCAAAATATAACCTAATTTATTTAAAAAAATGATCTCTCACATTTTTTTCGTAGAGATCATTGATTGTTTGGGGTATGACACGTCTCACATGGGTTATTAAGGGATATTTGTATGGGAGCTAAAAAGTTGTCCATAATTATGTAGCTCCATGGCTAGGCTGATATTTGTACTCACATGAACTTTTTTTCCCCCTCTCTTTGTTTAAATCTACGAGTCCCTATTACGCGTGTAACCCCTTTTGGGCAGTGGCAGGCGCGCACCTCACACTTGGTGAGGATTGAAGATGATAGGTAGACAATAGACATACCCATCTCAGTTTCAATTTATAAATTTTCCGTTTTGTCCTATCAAATGGGGTCTCATGATCAAATAAGTACGTATGAGCAATGACTAAAACCCTTTTATTTATTTATTTTTTTTTGGTAAGCGATCATATTGTGTGAAGTAAAATTTTTGGAAAACAATTATTTTAAACTTTCCGTTATTTCTTTAAAAATGTTTTGAGTAAATAATTTTGCCACAAATTGAGAAGAAAACCTCAATAAGATTCAAAAACTAATGAGGTTGGATGCCTTCCCAACTCGTTTAGGGTCTCAAAAGGCACACATGTTTTAAAGGTCTGGGTGCTGACTTCTAGAGGTTAAAATCAACTAGGCTGCCGTATATTATTAGTAGTATTACTAAAAATTAAGTTGATATATTAGAGACTAAATATTAAAAATACTGTCATGCTAAAATTTTGGCAAAAGAGATCAAATGTTAGAACCCTATCTCCGTTTGGTTGATATATTGGAAATTAAAAATAATTCCATTCAACTCATCCCTGCCTGGTTGATAACTTGATATATTTAACTTTAGAAATTAGAAATAACCTCGTTCTAAAATTTTAGCAAATAAGGTTTTGTGATGTATGGGGCTCTTTCTTAAAAAATTAAAAATAAATAAATAAATAAATAAAAAGATGTCCAACTCAATCCCCTCCTTCGACGAAATGAGCTCAAGAGTTGGGATGCCTTTCAAGGAAGGGTGGTTACCATTTTTCCACGATAGGGCAGACCAACTATGGCAGTATGCTGCGACAACCTCTCCCTCGTGGTTGCGTGCCACTACACCGATACAAGCAATACTCTTATCAGGTGATAGTGCACCATCCACATTAAGCTTATAAACATTTCTAATTGGGGGACGCCATATCCCAGTTCGTCGAGGCTCCCTACTCCTCGCCTCAGAGATGTACCTTGCTGCTCTGAATTCCCCCAAAAACAAAGAAGCCCACCTGATGACTTCCGGTGTTGGCTTTTCGGTGCACACTGCATTTCGCCAGAGATATTGGGCTACGGAAAATTATTGTGGAAGGTGATACCTTTGATGTCGTGCAAGGTATCCTTAATGTGGTGGAGGATTGCTCTAGTTTGGGTCTCATCTTTGAAGACATAAGGGAGGATAGTGGGCATTTTAGTACCATTAGTTTCAAGCATATTTATAGGGAAGGGAATGCGGTAGCCCACTGTTTGGCTAAACATGCTTGTAATACGAATTCTACATCTGTTTGGTTGGAGGAGGTTCCTGAGTTTATAAGGGACCAAGTTCAACTTGACAGTAGCTTAATGCTCTCTTAATAAACACCTCTTTATAAAAAAAAAAGAAAAAAAAAAAAAACTATGGCAGTATAGTCATCGCCAAGTCCTTGCCCCTATGCTAACGAAAAGTCTTGTCACCTCTTCCTCCTTCACTTTCACTATACTTTTCCAGTTCACTTTACTCCTCTCCATGACCAAAGAAAAGTCCTGTCACTTGGGTGTGACAAATCCCATCTTGCATTATTTTCAATATTTCAACACACATAAATGTCAAAATTATTGAATGCAGAAAAACTTATATGTAATTATGAAATGATTGATGTGGCGTCACAAATCATTGAGAGTGGAGAAAAGTGGGATTGTCAGATTACTTTTTGGCCCAACAATCCCATTTTACTTTGTTTTCATTGACCCATGACACGAGCTGGCCATGTCATAACTACATGGAAGACGCACTCCTTTTGATGATCTTCATCTTAAAGGTGCATAATTAACCTTCCCAATAACTTTTAAAATACATTAGTTAGAAATTCAAACCATCGTATTTCATATTGAGTGTGGGTCCACCCCTACTTTTAGTCTAGATAAACAATGTTTTTTGGCCGAAGTGAGAAGTTACAGAGTGGCTAATCCATGTTAGTTGAGATGCTAGAACATTTCTCAATGTCTTGATTTCAAGTCTTGGCACCCTCCAAATGAATCACCTCCGGGAAGTTGCAAAGAGAAAACATAGTTAGGTTACCGGGAGATTAGGGGAGTGTTTGGCTGGACACTTAACGCTGTTAAAGATCATTTGTTTCTGTTTCGCAAAAGAGAATATCCATCGTAAATGAGTGAGTGAGTAAGTGATCAGGGCCGGCCCTGAATATAATTTATCAATGTGGTTGCTTAGGGCACCACTTTTTTGGGTGAAAAAAGGGGCCCAACACCAAATATAGTAACTGGAATTGGGTTAGCCCAAAAGAAAAAAAAAATGTAAGGGCCCAAATCCAGCAGCCCAAAGAGTTCAAAACCCAAACAAAAATTAAAAGGGGGAATCTTAGATCTAAAAAGGGGGAATCTCAGATCTACAAAAGTCAAAACCTAAAAAAAAAACGTGTCTTCTCTCAGCCTCAATCCCTCACTCCCCTTTTACCCTTTTGCTATGTTTGGTACACCGGATAGGTCGGATAGGATAATCATATCATTTTCATGTACTTTGTGTTATTTTTAAATAAAAGATATATTATCCATAGGATAGTTATATCCTCCATATATGAGATATAATAAACCCACCAAGAGAGGTGGTATATTTTTATCCTAGAATGTTATCTCATTTAAAATAACAATGGGATAAAAAATTGTCTAAGAGACCATCTTTCTCACTCCAAACAAAGCAACTAAAGACTTTTTGTTCATCCAATAATCCTATCCCATCCAACCTATTAATCCGGCGTACCAAATATAGCCTTTATGGCTTACCTTAGAAGTCAGACCCCTCTCCCAGTCTCCCTTCACAGCTTCTCTCCCTCTCACGCCTCTCTCTCTTTCTCGCCTCTCTCTCTAAGGTATTATTTAGTATTAAATTTCTTTGTCTTTCACTCAATCACTTTTAAATCTTCTTTCTTTCTTTCTTTCTTCTTCCTTCTTCTTCTTCTTCTTCTTTTTTTTTTTTTTTTTTTTTGAATTGTTGAATGCTTTGTTTGTACAATTACAGTTGGACATGAATTTTTTTTTATTTTTTTTATTTATTGAATGCTTTGTTTGTACGGTTTGGTTATTGAGAAAACATAGGAAAAAGAAAGAAAATCGCCAAATTTTTTTTTTTTTTTTTGGTGTGTGAATAAGTATAAGGGGCCTCATTTTTTGAGCTCGCTTGGGGCCTCCAAAAAGTCAGGGCCGGCCCTGTAAGTGATGTGGCTCATTGTGAGCCGTAGGATTAGTGAAGAATTAGGTGGCTTGTTGATAGCCATCAACTGAAGAAAAATGGAGGATAGCAGACTAGAGGTGAGCCGAACCTCACCAAATCCTTGCTCGTGCAGAAAAATGGAAATTATAGAATGCCTTGGATGGCTGATACGATATTCATCTCTCTTTTCAATATAAAGTAGCAATAACTATCGCTTCTCCAATAAATTTAAAATAATACACGTACCATGCCATCGGATATGGAGATACTTTAAATAATGCAAATCTTCTATGGTTTGACCCAAAAAAAACAAAACAAAACAAATTAAACTTAGGATGTTGGTACAATCTGACTATTAACTTCCTTGTAAAATATAACGCAGCGGAATTGAAAAATAATTCTTTTATTGATAAGTGAATAAAATACATGTTACACAAAAGTCTCACAACCACTCACATGGAAAGGAATTATACAAAGGGACACCTCACTCACACATTAGTTCTCTACACTTGCTATACACACTAGGAACTCACACACTCACACACAACTATGGTACACTCAAGAACACCCAAGATTGCACTCACAATTGCTCTCACTAGCACACACAAAATGGGAGCCGTGCTCCCTATGTATGCCCATTGGTCACCGACATGAGCAAGTCGGTTTTGTTGTTGCTGGAAGCTCCTAGATACCTCACGAATGGCAGTGGAGCATGAAGGTTCTTGAGAGAAGAAGGAATAAAGAGAAAAGGAAAGAGAGATCTGGAGAGAGAAGGAGAAAGATCTAGAAAAAGAAGGAAGAAGAAGAAGTAGAAGAAGAAAGAAAAATCCAGATCTGGCAAAGTCGGTGTTGGATCTTCATTCCTCTATTTTGGTATTAAGATTGGGAAATGGTCACCAAGAGTTGATTTCCCCAAATTAATTTTGAAACATTCTAGCACTCAGTTTTCCAAGTTGGACCCACTATGGATGCAGAATTTCGATGAAATTGCACAAAAGCTTACTTTGGTTGGTATAAAAGCCTTTTATGGTGAAGTTTAATTGTGAAGCTCAGGGGTTTGTCTGTGGAAAACAGCTCTTGTTGTTTTTGCGGATCTTCCAAATTATTCGGATCTTCCAAATTATTCAGTTATTGTGCTACAATTATGGAATTGGGTTGGCCAATTTGGAGGTTATTATGGGTAGTAGCATTGGTGAATGGGTGTTGTTTTAGTTGTAATGGGTGTTGGGAGGAAGAAAGAAGGGCACTCCTTCAACTCAAAGCTTCCATCAATCACCCAAATGGAATTTCCCTCAACTCCTGGGTTGAGGGTAATGACACCTCTGCCTCTGACTGTTGTCAATGGGAAAGGGTTAAGTGCAGCAACACCTCAGGGAGAGTGATTGAACTCTATCTAATTGGTAGAAGATTGGATTTGGGAGATTGGTATGTAAATGCCTCTCTGTTTCTTCCCTTTGCAGAACTCACGAGCCTTGACTTGAGTGCCAATTCAATAGTTGATTGGTCTGAAAACCAAGGCATGTATGATGTATCCCTCTTCCTATACAATATTCACACAAAATATTTGGGATCACAGCTTATTTATCAAATATTTATGTTTTATTTGGAAAGAATTTACAATTCGCGAGCACACTGGTTGGGTGAATGAAACTAATGAGATTATTTTAACTTTTCTTTACAGGTTCCAAAAGACTATCATCCAGGTTGAGCAATCTGGAGGTCCTCGATTTGAGTTGGAACAAATTAAATAAGGGCATCCTATCATCTCTGAGTGGTCTTTCATCTCTCAAGTCTCTATATCTATCCTTCAACAATTTTCAAGGATCAATTCATATGAAAGGTTTAGTTCGTTGCCGTATCTCTTTTCCTTCTTTCTCAAATATAAAACAAATTTCCATCTTTAGAAAATCCCTCTTTTATATAATATAATATTGTTGGATGTTACTGAAGGATGACTCTGTTTTATTACATTTTATCCATCATTATCTTTTTGGTTGCTAATTTTTTTCCCAGAATTAGATACTTTGACCAACTTGGAAAAGCTCGACCTGAGTGGGAATCAAATTGACAGCTTTGCAACTTCAGAAGGTACGGGCCTTGGCATGCCAAACCAATCTATTTCATCCTACTCTTCTTTTTTTGAGTTTTGATGATAAAGTAACATGAAGTGTTAATTTTAATGAAAAGTGATACATTCCATGGTGCATTATTTTCAAAATTGCAACACAGATATATAAGAGTCAATAACATCTATAAAAAATAAAAATAAAAAAATCTTAGTGATATCACTCTTAGAGGTTCGGAATTGAAACTACGCCGCCTCATATGTATATATCTGTCTAGAGGTGTATACCATCTATACTATTATAGGAAGCTATAACTTGGTTTTGTCTCTTAGTTAATTTGAAGAAAGAGATTAGGTGTCTTAGACTATAAAATTGCCGAAAAATGTAACTAAAAAATGAGCCAAAATGTCTCAAATGGCCACATCAAGACCAGCACGTACATGCATCAAGTGTGCCACAACATATAATTAGATAGAAAAGTAATTCTAATGTAGATACAAACATTCACTATTCATTAAAAAACCATCCAGGCAAAACGAATTTTTTTCCTTTCACATGCTTAAATATTCAATAGTGTTTAGTTTGTTTGTTTGTTTTTGTTTTTGGTTATGGTTTTTTTTTTTTTTTTTTTTTTTTTTTTTTTTTTTTTTTTTTTTGGTCAACAGTGGGAATTGAACTATAACAGTTTGTGATTTATGATCCAACATCCTAGACAAAGTTAAAGTTACTTTTACGCCTCCCAAAAAAAAAATAGTTTAAAGTAACAAATTCCATAAGAATGAATGGATTGCAAAGCTGTTGGGGCTATTAAAACCAAGACTTTGTTTAAGGTCGAAACAAATTCCATAAAGCAATTGTCCTAATCTATTGAAGAAAAGTTCGCAAGGAGTCACAGAGTTAAAATCTCTTTTAAAATAAATACTTGTGGAGTGATCATAAGAAGTGCTCGATCAAGCTGGTCATGATTTGCTTTCATGTAGTCTACATCGAGAAGCCTTGGTGGGTCATCAATGAGGCCCTGCCCGTTTTTGAACACTCAAGTCTTGTCACTTGGGTATAATGATGGGTCCTATTGTTGAATTATTCTGAAAAATTAACAGAGATATACAGTAGAAATTATGGAATTGAGAAATTCAAAGCAGCTCACTTTCTGACCACCACTATTATTATCCCCCCCCAAAAAAAAAAAAAAAAAAAATCATATTTGTTCAGAAAATTTACAAAATTCTAGAATGCACGTGAGTAAAGTAATGCGATATTACCCAAAAAGCTTGATCAAATCCTTTTTCTCAAATAACGTGGCAGCTGGATAAGTAATCAAAATTTTTATTAAAAAAATATGTATTTATAATGGGTTAATATGGCAATTATCATGTCATTTAGGTAAAAAATTTGAATAATTTAACATTTTTCCATACTCAAAATTGGTAAATAAGAAACCCCAAATAAGTCGAGACAAAGAGGTTAATTATGGTCACAAGTCATCGACAAGGTATTGAGAGAGAAGAAAATGTAGGTCTATCAAAGCCTTAATCAGAGGGGTCCAATCAAATATTGATTCATTTTTTTTGTGGTCCAAATCTAAAATTGTTATGCTTGATTTTTCCAATCTGGTTATTATCGATCACATACTTCGTTCAATTTGTTATCAATCTATGTGTCTTTTAGTTTAGGGCCAGGCTATTGCCACCACGAAAAATACTCAAAGCCCCCCACTTAATTTTTATTTTTTAAGTTTTATGAAAAATATAAAAAAAATTTACAAAAACTAATCATGTAGTCTACTAAAAAACATCATTCCGGACAACTTTGTAGAAGAATTTGTTTCCAAAATTCGTCATTTAAGTACACTTTTTGGCCATTTTTCATGGAAAATGAAATAAAGATTGTAAATGGCAAAAAAGTCTACTTAAATGATAGATTTTGGAAAAACTTCCTTCTACAAAGTTGTTCAGAACGATGTTTTTTAGTGAATAATGTGACTAGTTTTCGTAAAAACCTTTCATATTTTTCATAAAATCTTAAAATGTGTAAACTAATGGGGGGCTTAGAGTACTTTATGTGGTGGCAATAGCCCCCCCTTTAGTTTATTGTTCGTAAAATATTTTCAATTTTGATCTCTAGCCTAGAAGAAATATGCTTCACGGTAATTAGAAAACTAGATCTAATTGTGCAATTAGAAGTATGGAAATGTTGACTCCAAGTCAATTTTGCATAATATTCATAGAAGGTTTCGCAGAAGTATGAAATAGGAGCTGCACATTTTTTGGCCTGAATTTCATATAGCCTAATAATCTCTATAATTTGAGAGGTTCTCTATGATACGGAGCTGCCCACTTTTATTTTATTTTTTGGTTTTTTGAGAAATGTTATGTACATCATTTTATGTGCAGCATCAAAATACAGCACCTTATGTTGGCACTATGTGTATGGATTAAAACTCCCTTAATTTATTTAACAAATCTCATTTTTGCTAATGCGGGTTTTGTGCTGCACGGGGTACTATACAAAAAAAGCTTCATATAGCATCACCCTTTTTTTGGGTGCAGAAAAGAAGAAAAGACAAGAAAAAGGGCGTACAAAAGTAATTGTCCCTTCCCTTTGGTTGGTATAAAAAGACTATTAACGTGAACTTTGTGAAAGCTGAGGGATTTGTGGAAAACATCACTCTTTACTTATTGTTTTTGTGCATCTTCCAAATTATTCACTTTTGTTGTACGTGCTACAATTGTAGACACCTCATTTTGTACCACCTAATTAATTTGAAGTCGCATATTTTCGAAATTCGATGATGCGGTTTATTGTGTGTTTCGAGATGTTGACAAAGCAATTCCCAACGAATCGCTAAGGTTGCAGCAGAAGAGTTGCCATATACCATTTGTGCGTACACATCACATATGGGTGCGTACGCACCATCACCCCATGCGTACGCACCACTTTACCTTTTTCAGGAATCTGCGGGTCTGTCCCCCATGAAGCAAGAGAGCATGGGAGCTATGTTCTTGCTCAGTGGAAGCCAACAAACGGGATGGGATAGTTATGGGTTGGTTATGGGCTAATTATGGGAGGGTTTTAACCAAATCTAGCCCTATTTATATCCTAGTTATGGGATTGATCGAGGAGAGGGATTGATTTTTGAGATTCTGGATCTAAAAAAGGGGGATAGAAATCTAGAGAGAGAAAGAGAGAGATATCGATTCACCCCACACTTACCCAAAAAGAAAGAAAAACCAGTGAGAGGGAGGAGTTTGGAGTTGCAACTAAGGCAATAAGAAGGGGATTGCTACGTCAAAGGAGGAGACACCCAAACCTGAGGGTGATATATTCTTACAATAACCTTCATTTTCGGGTGATGCGAGTGGGCTGGATTTTAACCAGCAGCTCAGGCTTGAAGGGGACAGCTCTACGGATTTAAATAGGATCAATGCTTCTTTTTCTTTTACATCTGTCCTTTTAGAAGGGAACAATCTGGAGAGATCAGAGACTTAATGGTCAGTTTTGGTGAGCCACTTGGGGGAGTTAGGGAAGATGTTGAGGATATGTTAAGCGTTTCTCGTGAGCTCTCTAACAACAAGGTAGGGGATGCCGAAGCATTGCATATTGGGCAACTTACTTGGAGATTAGAAGAGGCTGGTTAGGAAGATATGGAATATAGAGGGATGGAAAAATCTGATTTTTCAGAGCCGCTGGAGTGTCTGCCTGTTGCTATTCTGAGTCCAAGTGAGTTTCTAGATTTTTTCCAAAATCCTCATAATGTAGAAATTTCTTTAACAGTGGACGGGGAGAGAGAAGCTGATAAGTCAGATTGGGTGAACTCAAAAGTAAAAAAACTGAGCAAAGTGTTGGGTATGTCATATGGAGGTTTTGAAGACAGATTTATACAACTTCTGTCAGAGGTTGAAAAAAGGGGAAGATCCACATGAACTATTTCTCCAAGAAAGAACTTGATTGGTCCGGATGAAAGAAGAAGAAGGGAATTAAAAAAACTGGAATTTGCAGTTAATTATGAAGGGAGAGAAGGAAAAGGGGAGTTGTCAGCAGGGATAAAGAAGGAAAACAATTTAGCAATCATCTCTTTATGAAGTTACGAATCCTTACGTGGGATGTTAGAGGGCTCAATAGTAGAGAAAGAAGGACTAGAATAAAGTCTCTGTTAAAGACATTTGGTCAGGAAATTTTGTTGATTGGGTATCTCTGGATGCTAGGGGTACTGCTGGGGGGATTATTATCTTATGGGATCGAAGAGTAGTGTCAAGAATTGATGATATTCAAGGCAATTTTTCAGTTTCCTGTTTTTTCAAAAATGTTGTGGATGGTTTCGAATGGGTTCTTTCAGGGGTTTATGGTCCTAATGATGACTCTTTGAGAGGATCTTTTTGGGCGGAGTTAGAAGTAGCTAAACACAAGTGGGTGGATCCTTGGTGTGTAATAGGAGATTTTAACATAATTAGAGCCCCTAGTGAAAGAAAAGGTTGCTTGTTCTCGAATTTGGCCATGAGATTGTTCTCGGATTTTATAGAAACTAATGAATTGATTGACCCTCCCTTAGTGGGGGGTTGGTTCACTTGGTCTAATTGTAGAAAGGAGCCATCTCTTTCCCGTCTTGATAGATTTCTTTTCTTGGCGTCTTGGGAGGAGCACTTCCCTAGGTGTTGCAAGAGGCATTACCAAGACCTCTCTCGGACCACGTTCCTTTGGTTCTTGATAGTGAAGGGGTGAGACATGGAAGGGCCGTTCCGTTGTGAAACCATGTGGCTTGAGGTGGAAGGATTTGTGGAGCTTGTTAATAATTGGTGGAATTCTTTCAATTTTGAGGGATCTCCTAGTTTTGTTTTCGTAAAAAAACTAAAAGCGTTGAAGGAGGAAGTGATAAAGTGGAATAAGAAAGTCTTTGGAAATTTGGAAGTGCTTAAAGCAAATTATCTTGGTCTTATTCAAGTTTTGGATGAAAAGGAAGGTTTGAATGGGCTCTCGGATGAGGATAAAGTAAGAAGGATAGAGGCAAAGGCGGAATTTGCTAAAATTGCAAGACTTGAAGAGATTAGTTGGAGACAAAAATCTAGAGCTTTGTGGTTGAAAGAAGGCGATAGAAACACTAAAATTTTCCATCGAATTGCTAATGCTCATAAAAGGAGGAATTTTATTGGAAACTTAAAAGTACATGGGGAGTTTATCGATGATGCGACAATCTTTTCAAAGGAAATTGTAGACTACTATGAAAATTTATTTTGTGAGGAAGTGGATAGAAGACCGTTATTAGATGGAATGGAATTTAAAGTTTTAAATCAAGATAAAGCCGATTGCTTGGAAGGTGTTTTTGAGGAAAAAGAAATTTGAGATGCTTTGTGTTCTTTGAATGGTGATAATGCTTTCGGACCGGATGGTATAACTTTAGCTTTTTTCAAAAAGTGTTGGAGCATCATTAAAGAGGATCTTATGAAAGTTTTTGAGGAGTTTTTTCATAGAGCTAAACTCGAAAAAAGTCTTAATGCTACTTTTTTAGCCCTTATTCCTAAAAAGGGGGAGGCGGTTGAGGTTCATGATTTTCGTCTTATATCTCTTTTAGGAAGTGTTTATAAAATTATTGCTAAGGTTCTTGCCATTCGACTTAGCAAGGTTGTAGGGCTTCTTGTTTCTTCTTCCCAATTTGCATTCATTAAAGGAAGACAAATTCTTGATGCGGTGTTAGTGGCGAATGAATGTGTGGATTCAAGGAAGAGAAATGGGGATCCGGGTATATTGTGCAAATTTGATTTGGAAAAAGCTTATGATCATGTCAATTGGAATTTTCTCATTTACCTTCTTGGGCGAATGGGTTTTGGGCGCAAGTGGCTAAGATGGATTTCATGGTGCATTTCATCCCCTTCCTTTTCGGTGCTTGTTAATGGTTCTTCTTATGGCTTCTTTCATAGCTCGAGAGGTCTTCGCCAAGGTGACCCTATTTCTCCTTTACTTTTTATTTTAGTTATGGAAGCTTTGAGTAAGCTTACTCAGAAAGCTAATGAAGAGCATTTGTTGGAAGGTTTTGTGGTGAAGGGTGGTGGTGGGGAGGAAGGGAGTATTTCTTACTTGTTATTTGTGGATGATGCATTGTTTTTTTGTGATGTTTGTGAAGAGCAACTAAGGAATCTTAGGATGGTTCTCCTTTTTTTTGAAGCGGTTTCGGGCTTAAAAGTAAACCTTGGGAAGAGTGAGATCATTCCTATAGGTCACATCAACAACATTAATGAGCTTGCTGGCAATATTTATTGCAAAGTTGGGAGTTTGCCTATCACGTACCTTGGACTCCCTCTTGGAGCTAATTTTAAGGAAATTAAAGTGTGGGATTCGGTGCTTGAGAAAATTGAGATAAGACTTAGTGGGTGGAAAAAAGGGTATCTCTCAAAAGGAGGTAAATTAACTTTGATTCGTAGTTCTCTTGCTAGCATTCCGATTTATTTCATGTCCATCTTCAAAATACCCAAATCGGTTGCTTTAAGAATTGAAAAGCTTCAAAGAGATTTTCTTTGGAATGGCATGAATGGGGAATTTAAATTCCATCTTGTTAATTGGCAAACGGTTTGCTTACCTAAAGCTAATGGTGGTTTAGGTCTTAAATCCATCATCAATATGAATAAAGCTCTTCTTGGTAAGTGGATTTAGAGATTTGGGAGAGGTGATCAAGGCTTGTGGAGGGATGTTATAGTGTGGAAATATGGAGTGAAAGAAGGGGGTTGGTGGACAAAGAATAGTAGAAGATCTCATGGCTCGGCACTGTGGAAAGCAATTATGTTGGAGTTTGATAATTTTTTTCAAGAAATATGGTTTAAAGTGGGAAGAGGGAATAGGGTAAAATTTTGGAAGGATAGGTGGTGTGGCAATAGATTACTCATGGAGGAATTCCCTTGTTTGTTTGAGATAGCGATTAATAAAGAAGCTTGGATCATGGGTTACTTTGTTGATGAAGGGGGTGGAGCTCATTGCAACATCACTTTTTGTCGTGGCTTTAATGATTGGGAGATGGAGATAGTGTTGAGCTTTTTCCAAGAGTTATATGAATGTAAGATTTCTTTGTTAGAGAATGATACCTTGATGTGGCGCAATGATCCTAAAGGTTTATTCTCGGTGAAATCTTTCTATTCTTCTTTGGACTCCAATATGGATATTTTCCATCCGGCCAAGAACATTTGGATCCCCTCGGTTCCTTCAAAAGTGGCTTTCTTTACTTGGGTTACGGCTCACAACAAGTGTCTTACTATTGACAACTTGGTTAGAATGAGGTGGGAATTACCGAATAGATGTATTATGTATAGAGAGGCGGCGGAATCCGTGGACCATCTTTTCATTCATTGTGGGGCGGCGAGAAGTTTATGGGTGTTTATTTTCAACCTTTTTGGTCTCAAATGGGTTTTGCCATCTTCTACCCATGATTTGATTTTGAGTTGGTGTATTAAAGAGAGACCGAAAGATACTAAGGTTGTTTGGAGGATGGTTCCTCATGTCATTTTTTGGTGCATTTGGAAAGAACGTAATTTGAGAACTTTTGAAGGAGTGGAGTCTTCTATAGTGGAGCTTAAATCTCTTATGGTTAAGTCACTATATTGGTGGTTTTGTAGTTACACAGGAGTTTCTAATCTCTCTTTTCTTCTTTTTGTTGACTCTCTTAGTTTGTAGTTGGTTTTTGGGAGTCTAAATCTTTTGGAAGCTCCTCTTTTTCCATGGAGTTTCGGTTCTTCCTTTTGTATATGTCTTATGTATGGGGGATTTAACCCTTTTTAATACATATCTTTACCTTATCAAAAAAAAAAAAAAAAAAAAAACCTTCATTTTCTATTAAAATAGAGGCATGTAGGATTAGTTCTCCATGGCATGATATTTGGGTATGCATGAGTAGGGATGTCAACGGGGCAGGTTTGGTACGGGAAGCCCTCTCCTAACCCCAACCCATTAGGATTTATCTCGTCCCGTCCCAAACCCACTTTGAATTTAGCATCCAATTCCTATTCCCGTCCCATTTAAATTTGAAGATCTTATACCCGCCCCGTCTCGTCCCGTTTATACTTTGTGTGACAAGATAGGACGGGAAGGGACGAAACAAAAAATCGATTACGTTCTATAGCATAAATTTGTTTTTAAGAAAAAATAATTATTTTATTTTACCATATTTATAATAAGAAATTTTTAAAATTCGTTCATTAAATTCATCAAACTACTTTCAATTTTCCTATGTGAAAGATTAATAAAACACAACATAACAACTGAAAAGAGTCACGCAATAACAAGAATTTCTTTCAATAAAAGTGTCACAACTCGCAACAAAATAGAATAGAACAAATGGACAAGAAAAAGAAACAGGATCCTAACAAAGGCAAAAAGCAACCTAATAAATTAGAGGCCTTTATTTATTAAATGGCATAAATGTATTATTATGTATTAATAGAGGTATAATAGTAAAAGTGAATAGACAATTGAGGCAGGTTTGAGACGGGTTTTTAATGAAAATCCCAACCCCGCCCCAAACCTTAACGGGTTCTTAAAAAAATCCCAAACCTGCCCCTACCCCATTAAATAGTATCCCAAACCCTTCCCACTAGAAACGGGACGGGGCAGGGCCCCAAAAAAACCCACCCTGTTTACATCCCTATGCATGAGTGGATGTTTCCCTTCATCCCATGTTTTTGAGCTTCTCTTTAGCTCTTCATAAATGCAATGTGTAGCACACTCAAGCATGATAGAGGCATAATCCTTGGTTTCAGTTTTAATAGTGGGCGATGCGGATCTGATGGTGCAGAGCCATGAAAATTGCTTTAAACTGAAGTGATGCGTAAGCACGACATAATGGTGCGTACGCACTGAGTTCGGGTAGAAAGCTTTTGAAGCTTAGTTTTTCTTTTATTTAACATTCTGTGTTAGTGTTTGTCTTATCATCACTATTTATTAGTTTAAGTGTTAGTGAGTATAGGTGTCCACTTTTGTTATTATTGTTTACTCTGGTTTTGACTTTGTTTATTTTGTTTATCCCGATGAGTGTTAGTATTTTGTATTCGCTTGATGTTTGTATCCATTTATTAGTGTTTACTGATTGGTGTTGTATAGATTAATTTAATTAGTGATGTTAGTGATCTATTTGTTAAGCATATACTAGTGCATCATTGTCGGTTAATGTGTGCCGGTGATTAGGATTGTTTATTACCGTATGGATTAATTTAGTGTAATTGATTAATTTGACGATTATTTGCAAATGTCACTAGGGTGCTACGCACCATGGAGTGGTGCGTACGCATTCCTAACAAGCAGACAGTCTAACCAAGTTTTTTTCCATTTTATGATTTGGAAATTGCCCTAGTGGTGCTTACACACCACCCCATGGTGCATACGCACTATGATCCAGGCAGAAACGTTTTTTGCTCCACTTTCATCCTTTCTTGTTGATTTCATTTTCTGTGGTTTGTTATCTTCGATCTGTATATTTTGCCTTATCATGTTCTATTAATTATTTCCCCTTTGATTATCCTCTTATTTGTATCATTGCTTGTGTGTTTGACATATTATCGCATATTCGCATGCATAGGGTTGAATTTGGTTAAATAACCTAATTAATTAAAGCCAACAATTATTTGTGAAGTCGGTTTCGATCGGGCATGTTTGGGTGCCTAACACCTTCCCAATAATGTACCTTAGCTCTGGACTCGAATATCTGGAAAATGAATTTGAACCCGATTAATGACCAATCAGTTCCCAAAGCTAAATTGGGTGGCGACTCTCGTGGCGCTCACAACGATGATGAAATTGGGTTGGCCAATTTGGGGTTTATTATGGGTAGTAGTGTTGGTGAATGGGTGTTGGGAGGAAGAAAGAAGTGGGCTCCTTCAACTCAAAGCCCTCCATCAATCACCCATATATATAAAACTTCCTTCAACTCAAAGCCTCCATCAATTACTCATATAAAACTTCCTTCATCTCTGGGGTTGTGGGTAACAACACCTCAGACTCTGACTATTGTCAATGGAAAAGACTTATGTGCAACAACACCTCAGTGAGAGTGATTAGACTTCCCTCAACTCTCTCTAAATGCTATAAGGGATGGGAACCAACTGGGAGATTGGTATCTAAATGTGTCTCTATTTCTTCGCTTTGAAGAACTCACAAGCCTTGACTTGAGTTCCAATTCAATAGTTGATTAGTCTGAAAACCAAGGCATGTATGATGTATCCCTCTTCCTATACAATATTCACACAAAATATTTGGGATATGATGACAGTTTATTTATCAAATATTTATGTTTTATTTGGAAAAAATTTACAATTCACGAGTGCACTAGTTGGGTGAATGAAACTAATGAGATTACTTTAACTCTTGTTTACAGGTTCCCAAAGACTATCATCCAGGTTGAGCAATCTGGAGGTCCTTGATTTGAGTTCGAACAAATTAAATAACAGCATCCTATCATCTCTAAGTGGTCTTTCATCTCTCAAGTCTTTAGATATGGGTTTCAATTATTTGCAAGGATCAATTCATACTAAAGGTTTATTTCGTTGCCGTATCTCATTTTTCCTTCTTTCTCAAATATAAAACAAATTTCCATTGTTATAAAATCCCTCTTTTATATAATATAATATTGTTGGATGTTATACATTTTATCCATCATTATCTTTTTGGTTGTTATTTTTTTCCTCAGAATTAGATACTTTGACCAACTTGGAAGAGCTCGACCTGAGTGGGAATCAAATTGACAGCTTTGCAACTTCAGAAGGTACGGCCTTGGCATGCCAAACCAATCTATTTCATCCTACTCTTCTTTTTTTGAGTTTCGATGATAACGTAACATGAAGTGTTAATTTTAATGAAAAGTGATACATTCCATGGTGCATTATTTTCAAAATTGCAACACAGATATATAAGAGTCAATAACATCTATAAAAACTAAAAATAAAAAATATCTTAGTGATATCACTCTCATAGGTTCGGAATTGAAACTACGCCACCTCATATGTATATATCTATCTATAGGTCTATACCATCTATACTATTATAGGAAGCTATAACTTGGTTTCGTCTCTTAGACAATTTAGAGAAAGAGATTAGGTGTCTTAGACTATAAAATTGCCAAAAAATGTAACTAAAAAATGGGCCAAAATGTCTCAAATGGCCACATCAAGACCAGCACGTACATGCATCAAGTGGGCCACAACATATAATTAGATAGAAAAGTAATTCTAATGTATATACAGAAATTCAACATTCATTAAAAAATCATCCAGGCGAAATGAATTTTTTTCCTTTCGCATGCTTAAATATTCAATAATTTTTATTTTTATTTTTTGTTAAGTAATATTCAATAGTGTTCAGTTTGTTTGTTTGTTTGTTGGTTTGTTGGTTTGTTTGTTTGTTTTTTTTTTTTTTTTTTTGGGTCAATAGTGGGAATTGAACTATAACAGTTTGTGATTTATGATCCAACATCCTAGGCAAAGTTAAAGTTACTTTTACGCCTCCCAAAAAAAAAAGTTTAAAGTGACAATTTGTGTAACGTCGAAACAAATTCCATAAAGCAATTGTCCTAATCTATTGAAGAAAAGTTCAAACTGAGCCACAGAGTTAAAATCTCTTTTAAAATAAATACTTGTGGAGTGATCATAAGAGGTGCTCGATCAAGCTGGTCATGATATGCTTTCAAGTAGTCTACATCTAGAAGCCCTGGTATGCGCGTGTTGGGTTTTTCCAACTTGGCTTCAATCAGGTGCAACATTTCTTTTCCACAATAGTCCAGATAAACTATGTATGGTGGTCATCAATGAGTCCCTACCCATTTTTGAACACTAAGTCTTGTTACTTGGGTATAATGATGGGTCCTATTGTTTAGGGATGTGCAAAAAAACTCCCAATCCGCCAAACCAAACCAATCTGCTCCATTCCGCACCGACCCAAGTGCTTTGAGAGAATAGGCAGATTGGTTTGGGTGGGTTGAGTAATAAATTTGGCAGTTCGGTTTGGTTGGTGGGTTGAACTTTGTCAAACTGTTAATAAACCAACCCAACTCGCTTTCAATTACATGTTGGAAAGTATTTATTATTTCTCTCTATTTCTTATGTTATTGTTATGTAATAAGCTAAAGGAGTACTTTTGTCTTTGTACACATATAAGTATAAATACAATGCAACAAGGAAGAATACCCTAGCTTCCTATTATTAAAAAACTACAGCTTCCTCTCTTCTTCTTCTTTCTTCTTCTTTTTCTTCTTCTATTCAAATCCACTTGGTATCAGAGCAGTGTTTTTCTTTGATTCACACTCCAGAGATCACAACAGGCCATAAATCACTGTTTTTCTGACGTCATCTGCTGCTGACGTCATCTGCTGATGTCATGCTGATGTCATGATGATGTCAGCAGGTTTTTTGACCTTGCTACAGTGCTCGAAAATCCTAGAGGAGTAGGCTGGTGAAGTTTCAGCCCATTCCGACAAGATTTGCAGTGGTTTTCGAATTTTTCTTTATTTTTCTGGAAAATAGAGGTTTTTTTTTCAAAAACCTAGATCTATGCAATGTTGCTGAGATTTGATGGGTCAAATCACCACAGAGGGTGCCGACTAGGAGGAGACAACAGTGTTTTGGAGTTGGTTTGAACTGCAACCAGGTTTTTTTTGATGTTTTTGAATGATTTCTTGACGAAACCAGCCACTTACAATCAGTTTTTTCATGTTGCCTGCCATCTGCAATTAGTTTTTTTGATGTTTTTGATGATTTCTTGAAGCAACTAGCCACAACACAAGTTGGTTGTTGTATTTGGGACTCTCATTTGCCTTGATTTGATGCTACAACAGTGTTTTGGGTCTGTTTAAGTTGTGGTCGAGAAAATCAGCTTGTTTGGAAGTGTTTTTTTTCCCTTTTATTCTTGCTTTGTTGTTGACTAAGGTGTAGTAGTTGTGTGGTTGAAGCTATATTTGTTGGTTGAGTGTTTGTTCACAAGATGTCTGAAGTGACTCAAACCGCTGAAAGCCAGCAAAGTGGGGGAATGGGTCAGAGTGTACCCATTAGTGACAAACCTACTCTTCAAATCACGACGGTAAAGTTGGATGGGCTTAATTATCTAGCTTGGTCAAAGTCAGTAACCCTATATTTAAAGAGTAAAGGGAAGATGGGATATGTGAATGGTACGGTGATGGAACCGTCAGTGGATGACCCTTTATATGGCAAATGGGATGCAGAAAATTCCATAGTAATGTCTTGGCTTTTGCATTCGATGACATCAGAAGTTAGTGATGGGTATCTACTTTTGGGAACTGCTAAGGAGATTTGGGATGACGTTGCTCAGACTTATTCAAAAGTAGGTAACATTGCTCAAATGTTTGACTTGAAGCGTCGAATACATGAGACCACTCAGGACGAGGATATGTCTTTATCTATTTACTTCCATAAACTCCGCACATTGTGGTAGGAGTTGGATTATTATCAAGATTTTCGAGCTGAGTGCCTTGTTGACATTCTGAAGTTCAATAAACTTATTGAGCAGGAGCGGATATTTGAGTTTCTTTTTGGGTTGAGACAAGAATACGATCAGATTCGTATACAAATTTTGGAAAAGGAGCCTTTTCCTTCTCTTCAGGGGGTATATGCATATGTTCAGAGTGAAGAGAGTAGAAGGGGTATAATGCTTCCTCCTGCTCCAAAAGAGAGATCTGCACTTGTTACTGCTTCTCAGAGCGACAGTAAAGGAGTTTACTAGGGTCGTGATGGAAGTAAAATGGAGTCTAGACCTGATGAAAAGGATAAGTTGTTCTGTGACTATTGTAAAAAACCGAGGCATACACGGGAGACTTGTTGGAGACTTCATGGTCGCCCTACTAGAGGCCGTGGAGGTCGTACTGGTGGCTTCTCTCGATCTCGAGCCCATTACTCCACAACGGTGGAGAATGTTCCTCCCATTTCATCAGCTACTGGGACTTCAGCTTCAGAGACAGTGACACTTACTAAGGCAGAGGTTGAGTTTTTCCAACGTCTTATGTCTCAAATGGAGACACCACTGCATCCACCTCCTTGCTCACTCAGGTAATTTTGCTACTTCTTTTAGTGCATCCTGTAAATCTTCTTCTAGTCCTTGGATCATTGACTTTGGGGCTTCTGACCATATAACTGGTTTACCTTCCTTGTTTCGTTCTTATAACACTTGTTCAGGCAAGGATAAGGTTAGGGTAGCTGATGGTTCTTTATCATCTGTGTCAGGGAAATGTTCAATTTCTATCACTCCTGATATCTCTCTTTCCTCAGTTTTGCATGTTCCCAATTTTTCTAACAATTTATTGTCCATAAGTCGCCTTACTACTAATCTAAATTGTAGTGTGATCTTTTTCCCTTCTCATTGTGTTTTCTAGGACCTTATTACGAGGAGGACAATTGGTAGTGCTAGCTTAAGGGATGGTCTTTACTTTCTGGATCCTGCTATCACAGAGGATGATCGGATTAAGTATGCACATCAATCTGGGAGATGTGATGCTTCTGAGGAAAAGATTTGGCTTTGGCATCAAAGACTGGGACATCCATCTTTTTTCTTACTTCAACACATTTTTCCTTCTTTGTTTTCTAGAATAAATGTTTCTCAATTTCATTGTGAAGTGTGTGAACTTGCAAAACATCATCGTACTTCTTTTCCACCTAGTTTTAATAAAAGTGATTCTCCCTTTATAATTGTGCATACTGATGTATGGGGTCCTTCCCGAATTACTACATTATCTGGTTATCGATGGTTTGTCACTTTTATTGATGATTTCTCTAGAACTACTTGGGTGTATTTGCTAAAAGAAAAAAGTGATGTCTTCTCTTGTTTTCAGACTTTCCATCGAATGGTGCTTACTCAATTTAACACCTCTATAAAAATTGTTCGTTCTGATAATGGGAGTGAATACATATATGGGGGTCTGAGGTCCTATTTTAAGGATCATGGTATTATTCATCAAACTTCTTGTGTGAATACTCCTCAACAGAATGGGGTTGCTGAGAGAAAAAACCGTCATCTTCTTGAAATTGCTAGAGCATTAATGTTCTCCATGCATGTTCCTAAATCCTATTGGGGGAATGCAATGCTCACTGCAGCTTATTTAATAAATCGGATGCCTTTTAGAGTCCTTGACCACAAAGCACCGATTGATCTTTTGTCTCCTTCCACTTCCTCTAGTTCCTTTATCGTCCCTCCTCGTGTATTTGGGTGTGTTTGCTTTGTTCATCTTCCTACCTAGGCTCGCAGTAAGTTGGATCCTCGAGCTCTTAAATGCATTTTCTTGGGATACTCACCTACTCAAAAGGGGTATAAATGTTATTATCCTCCCTCGGGGAAGCGATTTGTCTCCATGGATGTGACCTTCCTTGAATCTGCGCCGTACTTTTCTCATTCCCAAACTTCTCTTCAGGGGGAGAGGAGCAGTGAAGAGAAGTCACAAATGCTTCCATCCTTGATATCGCTTTCTGATTCTACTCCGGTTTCTGTCCCATCTCAATACTTGGAAGAACATGGAGACAGAGGGATTGACAAGGAGCTCACTCCTCAGGGAGAGTTGAAGGTTTATTTAAGGAGACAGAAAGATAAGACCATTTCTCATCCCTATAGCCAACCGTCTTCCTTGGAGCCAGGTATTGACATATCTACTTCTGTTCCTGCTGTTAATGATTCTGATATTCCTATTGCTCTTCGTAAAGGAGTTAGATCTTGCACTCAACACCCTATTTCCAACTTTGTCTCCTATCATAGTCTATCTTCCTCTTTACGTACCTTTATATCCCAATTATCTTCTGTGTCTACTCCTAACAATTTACAGGATGCACTTGGTGATCCAAAATGGAAGGAAGCTATGTGCGAAGAGATGACAGTTCTTCAGAAAAATAGAACTTGGGATTTAGTTGAGTTACCTAAGGGGAAGAAGACAGTTGGATGTAAATGGGTGTTTACAGTGAAGCATAAAGCTGATGGCTCTATTGAGCGATATAAGGCTAGATTAGTAGCAAAAGGTTTCACACAGACCTATGGCATTGACTATCAAGAGACATTTGCTCCAGTGGCCAAAATGAATTCTATTCGGGTCTTACTTTCTTTGGCTGCCAATTTTGGATGGTCTCTTCACCAGTTTGATGTGAAAAATGCTTTTCTCCATGGAGATCTAGAGGAGGAAGTCTATATGGATGTGCCTCCTAGTTTTGAATGTTCTACAACTAGTGGGAAGGTATGCAAATTAAAAAAGGCCTTGTATAGGTTAAAACAATCCCCTCGAGCATGGTTTGAGATATTTACTTGAGCAATGCTGAAATATGACTTTAAACAAAGTCAAGGAGATCATACACTATTTATCAAACATTCTTCACAAGGGAAGCTTACAGCTCTTATTGTGTATGTGGATGATATTGTGCTAACTGGTGATGGTGATGAAGCGATTCAGAAACTAAAGAAATATCTTACTAGTGAATTTGAGATAAAGGATCTAGGAAGTTTGAAGTATTTTTTGGGCATTAAGGTTGCTAGATCTAGTAAAGGTATCTTTATCTCACAGATAAAGTATGTCCTAGATCTTCTTAAGGAAACAGGGATGCTAGGTTGCAAACCCATTGACACTCCTGTGGAACAAATTACAAGTTAGGAGAAGATACTGAAGGCATATTGGTAGACAAAGGCAAGTATCAACGGTTGGTTGGTAGATTAATTTACTTGTCCCATACTCGCCCAGATATTGCCTATGCGGTTAGTCTAGTAAGCCAGTTTATGCATTCTCTTCGAGAGTCCCATATGGAGGCAGTTAATCGTATTCTTCGCTATTTAAAATCTTCTCCTAGAAAGGGATTGTTGTTCTCCAAGCATGGTCACTTGAGAGTTGAGTCTTATACTGATTCAGATTGGGTTGGCTCAGTTACTGATCGTAGATCCACATCTGGTTATTGCACGTTTGTGGGAGGAAACCTTGTAACGTGGCGAATTAAGAAACAAGTAGTTGTGGTTAGATCTAGTGCTGAGGCGGAGTTTAGAGCTATGGCTCATGGAGTTTGTGAATTATTGTGGCTGAAGATATTATTGAAAGAGCTTGGTTTTCATTCGGATGATCCTATGAGATTGTACTGTGATAATAAAGCTGCAATTAACATTGCTCACAATCCGGTACAACATGATAGGACCAAGCACATTGAAATTGACAGACACTTCATTAAGGAGAAATTAAGTTCTGAGGTGATTTGCATGCCTTATATTCGAACAGGGGATCAATTGGCCGATATCTTGACAAAAGGAGTTATGAGTAGAATCTTCCATACTTTCTTGAGCAAGCTGGGCATGTGTGATATCTTCTCACCAGCTTGAGGGGGAGTATTAGAAAGTATTTATTATTTGTCTCTATTTCTTATGTTATTGTTATGTAATAAGCTAAAGGGGTACTTTTGTTTTTGTACACATATAAGTATAAATACAATGCAACAAGGAAGAATACCCTATCTTCCTATTATTAAAAAACTACAGCTTCCTCTCTTCTTCTTCTTCTTTCTTCTTCTTTTTCTTCTTCTATTCAAATCCACTTTACATATATATATATATATATATAATATATACACTTTCTACAAACATGTTAAGTCATTATAGTTTTTTTTTTTAAAAAACTTCTTGTGGCTTGATCTATAATTATTTTGTGGGATTTGATACTATAGAATGTTAAATGATTTATCTCTTTTTACCAAAAAAAAAAAAAAAGTTTGTCACTAAACATTTTTGCTAAGAAATCAACAAACCATCCTCATAAAGATTATAGAAGTACACTTTTTGGCCATTTGACAATTCTCATAAAATTTATGAAAGGGAATGATAGAACCTGCCCAATCCGCTCAAACCGTTGGTTCAAAACCGCCAAAAGAAATCAACCAATCCGCTGGTTTTTAGGACCAACGGTTTAGCGATGGGTTGAAAATTTTACAAACCGCCCTTGACGGGTTGGTTGGTGATTTCTCTTTTAACCGCTGCAAACCGATCCGTGCACACCCCTAATATTGTTGAATTATTCTGAAAAATTAACAGAGATATACGGTAGAAATTATGGAATTGAGAAATTCAAAGCAGCTCACTTTTTGACCACCACTATTATTACCCAAAAAAGAAAAATCATATTTGTTCAGAAAATTTGCAAAATTCTAGAATGCACGTGAGTAAAGTAATGCGATATTACCCAAAAAGCTTGATCAAATCCTTTTGCTCAAATAACGTGGCAGTCGGATAAGTAATAAAAAATTTTATTAAAAAAATATGTATTTATAATGGGTTAATATGGCAACTATCATGTCATTTAGGTAAAAAATTTGAATAATTTGACATTTTTCCATACTCAAAATTGGCCGGTAAATAAGAACCCCCAAATAAGTCGAGACAAAGAGATTAATTATGGTCACAAGTCATCGACAAGGTTTTCACAGAGAAGAAAATGTGGGTCTATCAAAGCCTTAATCAGAGGGGCCCAATCAAATATTGATTCATTTTTTTTGTGGTCCAAATCTAAAACTGTTATGCTTGATTTTTCGAATCTGGTTATAATCGATCACAAACTTCATTCAATGATCTATGTGTCTTTTAGTTTATTGTTCATAAAATATTTTCAATTTTGATCTCTAGCCTGGAAGAAATATGCTTCACAGAAATTAGAAAACTAGATCTAATTGTGCAATTAGAAGTATGGAAATGTTGACTCCAAGTCAATTTTGCATAATGTTCATAGAAGGTTTCGTAGAAGTATGAAATAGGAGCTGCACATTTTTTGGCCTGAATTTCATATAGCCTAATAATCTCTATAATTTGAGAGGTTCTCTATGATATGGAGCTGCCCACTTTTCTGTGTTGGTTCCACTATAGATGCAGAATTTTCTACAAAAGTGCACAAATAAAAGATTTATTTGACCTATTTTTTTGGTACAAAAGTTCACTTCATTTTTTTTTTTGTTTTTGGTTTTTCTAGAAATATTATATACAACATTTTATGTGCAGGACCAAAAAACAGCACCTTATGTGGCACTATGTGTATGGATTAAAACTTCCTCAATTTATTTAAAAAATCTCTTTTTTGTTGACGTGGGTTTTGTGTTACATGGGGTACTATACAAAAAAATGCTTCATCTAGCACCGCCATTTTTTTTTGGGTGTAGAAAACAACTCTTTGGTTGGTATAAAAAGACTATTAACGTGAACTTTGTGAAAGCTGAGGGATTTGTGGAAAACAGCACTCTTTACTTATAGTTTATGTGTGTCTTCCAAATTATTCACTTTTATTGTGCTACAATTATGAAATTGGGTTGGCCAATCTGGGGGTTATTAACTTATTATGGGTAGTTGTGTAGGTGAATGGGTGTTGGGAAGAAGAAAGAAGTGGATTCCTTCAACTCAAAGCCTCCATCAATCACCCATATTATAAAACTTCCCTCATCTCCTGGGTTGAGGGTAACGACACCTCAGCCTGTTGTCACTGAAAAAGTGTTATGTGCAGCAACACCTCGAGTAACAACATCTATTTGGTACAAGGGATGGGAACCAGCTGGGAGATTGGTTTGTAAATGGGGATTGGATTCGATGCTGAGTTGATAAAACTTAGCACCATGCCAAGGTAATCCACACCCTTGAATGAGAGATTGGATGGCTTGGATTGAAAATTGAAAAAGTTGCCTAATAAGGTCATTTTGGTCATTTCAGTAGCACCTTTTCAACTTTTTAACACAGATATATGAAAGTCAAAATTATTTAATGCTCGTCTGTCAAACTTCGTTTATAAGTTGCATAACTAACCTTCACTTCTCCATTGACATCTAAAATACCTAAGTAAATATTAGTAGACACATTTGTTTGGACGAAATCAGGAAGAATTAAAATAGAATGAATGGTACGCTATCATGCCCACTTTTGAAATCTCATTTTATTCCATTTTTATTCCCTCAATGACTGCTCACCATTCAAATCTCATTCTATTCCATTCCAATTCTCCAGAATTCCTCTAAACAAATGTACCATGAGAAGTTTGGAGTGAAAACCACCCCACCTCATATAAGACGATAGGGATTTTTTTTTTTCTGGAGAATCAATAGAACCTATCCCTATTCTTAATCTTCCTTGATATTAACAATTGAATATCAATTATTCTCTATAAGTTTGAAACCGAAATTACTCACTTAATAAGTGAGGCTAATGTTATTAAATTATTATGCCATTGTCATATAATAGGATAGAGATTAGAGAAGTAATATTAGGTGTTATGTAATATAGTGAAATTTTTGGAAAATAAATAAATAAAAGGTGAAAAGAATACCTTTGTCGAATCAATCATTATGAATTATCAATAAATTAGTTGTAATAAATGCCATTATAATGATTTTTCATTTATGATCCCATAAATAAACTTTAAAAAAGATCAATTGATTCAACTATAAGTCTTTCTCATTTTATCTCTTTAAAAAAGATCAATTCTCTAGCTAAGTGAATGAAACTAATTAAATTATTCAATTCATCTACAGGCTCTAAGAGACTATCGTCACTCAAGTCTTTACATCTGGAATCCACCAAATTCCAAGGATTAATTCATACTAAAGGTTAATTATGTTGTCATATCTATTTACCTTTTTCTCAGATATCAAATAATTTCCCTTAAATTATAAAAATTCCACTTCATATTCTCTTGCATTTTATGTTACCACCCAGATTTAGATGCTTTTAGCAACTTGGAGGAGCTGTTTTTGGGTTATAATACAATCGACGAGTTCATTACTCCTGAAGGTATATACCTCAACATCTATTCATCTAATCTCCAACAGGATCCTTAAAATCTTCAGTGTAAACATATGATTATTGATTAGGATCATTTCATGCATGTTTTTATTTATTTTTATTTTCGTTTGATGATTTGACAGTTATTTTTATGACTATTTCCACTCCCAGGCTTCAAAAGTTTGAGAAAGCTAAAAGTCCTATACCTTGACAGCGTGACGTCCAATGACACAGGCATTCTACTACAGTCTTTGGGGGCATTCTCATCCCTCAAGACTCAGTATTTTGGTGGACACAATATGACAGGAACAATTACTGCTCAAAGTAAGTGTGATAGCCGAATAATTTGTTTTTGCCAATCAATTTCTTTTTCTCATTCACATTATTTTTTGCATAGATTTGCATAACTTAAGCAATTTGGATGATTTCTTCTTGGATTTCTCTTCTCTGAATGAGAGCTTTCTTCAAAGCATAGGAGTGATGACTTCTCTTAAGGTCTTATCTTTGACGGATTGCCAGCTCAATGGCACCCTAAATGCTCAAGGTAAAATATCTATATACATATATATGATCTCTTGATATTCTAATTGCTTACTTTAATTTTGTCAATTTCTCCTCATTCCTTGTATTTACACCTAGAGCCATTTCTTCTATTTATAGTAATTTACTTCTAGCTAACAATTAGTTAAACTTATTGATCCTGTAGGTTTGCATGAACTAAAGAATCTCCAACTATTGGATCTAAGTGGTAATGCTTTTCAGGGGATACTTCCTTCATGTCTAGGAAACTTGACGTCTCTCCTACTATTGGATCTCTCTTCCAATCAATTCACTGGAAATATTGCCTCGTCTCCCCTTACTCGTCTCACTTCACTGGAATATCTCGGTATTTCCGATAACCATTTTCAAGTCCCAATTTCATTCAAGTCATTTGTTAACCATTCAAGCCTTAAGGTCATTTTGGGTGATAATAACAAATTATTAGGGGAACCTATGGATCATACTTGGGCTCCAAGGTTCCAACTAAAGGTGTTTACTTTGTCGAATTGTAGATGTGATGAACTCAATTTAGCACCTCCCAACTTCCTCTACAACCAATATGACTTGAGAGTTATCGATCTCTCCCATAGCAACTTTGGGGGAAATTTGCCTACTTGGTTGTTACAGAACAACACAAGATTTGAAAAACTTTACCTTAGAAACAACTCATTCATAGGGCCTTTCAAATGGCCATCTCATCCCAATTCCAACATTTCAACCTTAGATGTGTTCGATAATAATGTGCAAGGTCAAATTCCAGCAAACATTAGTCTTGTTTTTCCAAATTTATTAGTTTTGAACATGTCTAGAAATGCATTTGGAGGTAATATCCCTTCTTCCTTTGGTGACTTGAAATCTTTAGAATTTTTAGACTTGTCCAACAATCAGTTGTCTGGAGGGATACCCAAGCATTTGGCCATGGGTTGCTCATCCCTAATTATCTTCAAGCTATCAAATAATAGCTTGCATGGACAAATATTTCCCTCATCCTTTAACTTAACTAACTTAGGATATTTATATTTAGACGGCAACAATTTTGAAGGAGAGATTCCAAATATCTCGTCTGCCATTTATCTGAGTGTATTGGATGTTAGGAATAACTCTCTCTCAGGCAAGCTTCCGAGATGGATGGGGAACATGTCAAATTTGGTGGAAATTGCTATGTCCAAAAATCATTTTGAAGGCCCAATTCCAGTAGAGTTTTGCAAACTTGATAAGCAGCTTGAGTTTTTAGACCTTTCTGAGAACAATCTGTCAAGCTCTATACCACCTTGCTCTAGCCCGCTATCTATAAGCCATGTCCATCTAAATAAAAATAGGCTAACAGGTCCAATTAAGCGTGGTCTCTTTTACAGCTATAATTTGGTGACACTAGATCTTGGAGATAATAACTTGATTGGTACCATTCCAAATTGGATCGGCAACCTTTCAGAATTGAGCATACTTATCCTGAAAGCTAATCATCTTGAAGGAAGGATTCCCATTCAATTATGTCACCTGAGCCAATTGAGCATCATGGATTTGTCTAGGAATAATCTTTCTGGAACAATACCTCACTGCTTGAGTAACATAACATTTGATGCAAGCAATGAAAAATTAACATTAGGGGGCATTACTTTTAGCATTACCTTTTCCAGGGAGTCATCATTCTCATACATTGAGGGGGTAGAGACAACAACAAGAGATCGATACGGTACAGGGGCAGACGACGGTTCATACCCATCGTTAGATGTGCAAGTGCAAGTGGAATTCACAACAAAGAGCAGGTCCTATTCTTACGTCCTTAATTTCATGTCGGGAGTTGACCTCTCTTGCAACCAACTAACAGGTGCAATTCCCCCCGAAATCGGAAATTTAAGCAATATCCATGCTTTAAACTTGTCGCACAACAATATAACCGGATCAATCCCAACAACATTCTCAAACCTACGCCAAATAGAGAGTTTGGATCTTTCCTACAACAACTTGAACGGAAAAATCCCAATGCAATTGATCGAGTTGAACTTTCTGGCAGTCTTCAGAGTGGGGCACAACAACTTGTCAGGTAGAACACCAGAGAGGAAAGCTCAGTTTGCAACCTTTGAAGAAAACAGCTACGAAGCAAATCCTCTTCTTTGTGGACCTCCATTACATAACAATTGTATCGAAGAAGCTGGATCACCATCGCCACCACAAAAGGCCTTGGATCTTGCAGGAGAAGATAGTGGTTTGATAGACAAGGATATCTTTTGGATTAGCTTTGTTGTTTCTTACATAATTCTGTGGTTAGGAACTGCAGCAGTTCTGTACATAAATCCATACCAGCGACGGGCATGGTTCCACCTTGTTGAAGTCTGTGCCATCTCTTGCTATTATTTTGTCGTGGACAATTTTCATAGGTTGTCCATCTTCAGAAATATGTAGCTCCATGTCTAGCTAGGTAAATGTATGTATTTTTTTTTTCTTTTTTTGGTAATGTTTTAAAGTTATGACTTATGAGTCTCTATTAGCTGTGTACCCCTTTTAAAGGGAGGCAATTTCCCTTCAACAAAGAAATTTCCTACTTTGGAATTGGTGGAAATAATTAATTTCAATTGCCTATAATTCATGAGTCAGCATAAATAAAGAAAAGGGTTAAATTGTTTGTAATTCTTTTGCTTTCACTGACTCCACTCTTTGTAGTTATGCAAGTCCTATTATCTTACAGTTTACAGGAATCGCAACAAAATATGGAATGGAGCCAAAGCTACTCAAATCAAGACTTTTTTAATTAAACCTTTTATTTTCCCCGCAGTTTTGTTTTGTTTTTGTTTTTGTTTTTTTTTGTTTGGGTGTGTGTACCCTTTCTCCTCCTATGATAAACTGACAATGGAACTGCAAACCCCACCCCAGCCATCTGAACTGACACCATTACCGCAAAATATTTGTGGCAACTTTGGGACTAAGAATTTCAAAATAGATTCTTTATCATAAACCATCAAAAATAAAAGAAAATTTTCATTAATAATACTCTGTATTTATATAAGAAATTATGTTGGTCCAAATATTTTGTTAAAATTATGGAATGCATACTCAAATGGGTAAAGGCAACCCACAAATAAATTAAGAGGAAGGGTTAATCTTGGGTTGATTACCAATGCCTTCTCAAAGGCTCTCAAATACAATCGAGAGAAAAAGAAAGTGTAAGACCATCCATGGCTTGATAAGAGGGACCCAATGAAATTGTTATTCGCTTTCATGTAGTCCAAATCTCTAAGTCTATGATGCTTGATCTTTCCCATCTGGGTACAATTAATCACATGCCACTTTTCCCAGTCAGTCTCCCAAGAATAATGTAATGTTGATTACCAAGTCATTTTTGCATTATATTCATAGGATCGTGAGGTTCTCTATGGATGCAGAATTTCGATGAAATCGCACAAAAGCTTTCTTTAATTTGGTTGGTATAAAGCCTTTCTATTGTGAACTTTGTGAAAGCTCAGGAGTTGGTTTGTGGAAAACATAGGAGTGATGACTTCTCTTAATTGGGACGACTCTTCTCTCAATAAGAGCTTTCTTCAAAGCTTAAGGTGTTATCTATGTGTTATTGTGGGCTCAATGGCACCCTGCCTGCTCAAGGTACAAAATCGATCATTTAATTTCCCAATAAAGTTCCTGTATGATTTCTATAGTAACTGACTTCTGGCCTTAGCTAGCTAACAATAATCACTTAATTTTAATTTTCTACAGCCTGGTGTGAATTGAAGGACCTCCAAGAGCTGTATCTATCAGAAAATAGAATTGAAGAGTTACCTCCTTCATGCTTTGGAAACTTGACATCTCTTCGAATATTGGACCTCTCAAATAATCAATTCATTGGAAATATTGCCTAGCCTCATCACCCCTTTCTAGTCTCACCTCATTTTAGTACATTTCACTCTCAAATGACCACTTTCACATTCCAGTTTCATTCAGATCAATTTTTTTTTTTTTTAATAAGAGAAATTGTATTGATCAAAAAGAAGAATACAAATTGGACAAGGAGTCCAACATGGAAGCCAACCAACACAACCGAACCTAGGACCAGCCCAACCAACGAGCCAAAAGGAGCCAGCAAAAACACAAAAAGCCCTCACACTGAACACAGACAACAAAAGAAAGAACACAACTCAAGGAGGGTATAAATGGCTCCAACAACTCTACTTTTAATAGCCTTCGAAGCACAAATCTCTCTCTAGTTCCTCACAATCAGAAATAAGGGAATTCCTTCAAAAGATTTGTCTACCGAAACCCACAAGGAAGCAAGAAAGCACACCCTATCCCACATGCCATCCATCTCCTCATGCAAGTCCCTAAAAATTATTGCATTCTGTTCTATCCAAATAACGCACAAGATAGCCATCATCACATTGCTCTACAGAACCTTAGCCCTTGTAGAGCGACCAAAACCTCTGAAATCCACTTCAAACAAGCTTGCAATATGCTCTGGACTTACCCAACTTAAATCAGCTAGAACAAAATGACGCTGCCAAAGCTCCATCATAATCTCACAGTGAAGAAACAAATGATCCACTAATTCCCCCTTCTTCTTACAAAGAGCACACCATTGTGGGGAAAGACAAGAAGATGGTCTTTTCCTCTAAACCCAATCATTAGTGTTAGTCCTCTGATGGGCAGTAAACCAAGCTAGAATCTTAACCTTCAAAGGAATATTAACTTTCCAAATCATTCTAGAAGCCAACCATTCAAACCTTATGGTCATTTTAGGTCGTTCGAACATATTAACGGTGGACCCTGAGTTTCATCCTTGGGTTCCAATATTCCAGCTTAAGGTTTTTGGTCTATCAATGTGTACATTTGTAGGTGTTAATGCAGCAACTCCCAACTTCCTTTTAAACCAAAATGAGTTGAGAGTTGTTGATCTTTCTCACAACTAACAGGGAAAGTTCCCGACATGGTTGTTAGAGAACAATACAAGATTGGAAGGACTTCAACTGAGAAATAACAAATTCACAGCTCCTCTTAAGGTACCATCTCATCCTTGTTCTAAGATTTCAGCAATAGATATCTCCAAGAACAACATGCAAGGTCAAATTCTAACAAACATAAGTTCTATCTTTCCCAATTTAGAGAGACTTAACATGTCTAGAAATTTATTTGAAGGTAACATCCCTTCTTGTTTGGATAATATGAAATCTTTAGAAGTTCTAGACTTGTCGAACAATCGGTTGTCAGGAGGAATACTACAGCACTTAACAATGGGGTTCCTGTCCTTCAGGTTCTTCAAATTATCAAATAACAATTTTCAGGGGAAAATATTTCCTAGACTTGTAAACCAAACTTACTTGGATTATTTATTTTTGGACGGAAACAACTTCACAGGAGAGATCCTGGACAGCTTGTCTTATACTGATTTGTTAATATTGGATATCAGCATGTAATAACCAATTTTCAGGCAAGCTTCCAAGATGGATGGGGAATTGGTCTAGTTTCGAGGAAATTTGAATGTCCAAAAATTATCTTGAAGGTCCCATTCCAGAAGAATTTTGCAAACTTGACAATCTTGTGTTCCTAGACCTTTCTGAGAACAATTTCTCTGGCTCTATACCACCTTGCTTCAACCCATCTGCTATAAAACATATCCATCTGCAAAAGAAAAAAAAAATAGCCTTGGAGGTCCAATGACACGAGCATAATATAACAGCTCTTTGTTGGTGACATTTAGATCTTGGATATGATAGCTTAACGGGAAACATTTGAAATTGGGTTGGCACCCTTTCTGCATCGAGTGGTCTTCTCTTAAGATCCAATTATTTTGAAGGTGGGATTCCCATTCAAATGTGCCACTTGAGCCAATTAAGTATCATGGATCTTTCTCAGAATAATCTTTCTGGTTAAATACCCCTTGCTTAAGTAACATAACACTTGAGGTACTAGACGAAAAATCTTATATAGAAGGTGCTAACATAGCAATTTATGATCCAACGGGCTTGCAGTTGGTAATGAAATATGTGGACACAACTAAGTCAAGGGGGACAGATTTAGATAATGGCTTCGTAATAGGTCACTACTACAATAATAGAAAAAGATCACAGTTGAAAAAATAAAAAGATCACACTTTTTTTAAAAACTGTGATCTTATGTGTGGACAAAATATTTAATCACAGTTTTATAAAAAACTGTGATCTTTTTAAGCATTTTAATCTCAGTTTTTTAAAGACCGTGATCATTGAGCATAAAATAGATCACAGTATTAAGTTATACCGTGATGTTTCTAGGGAGAACTTTTTTTTAATGAAACCTCAGCTTCCCAATCCCACGAAAATAAGGCGCGGTTTTTTCTCTCACTTTCCCAAACTCACGACCCACTCTCCATCCTATCTCCCATCCCTCATCTTGCATCTCTCAAACCCTAACCCTCTTCTCAACAAACACAAAGTTCACAGCCACACGTTACTGATCAATCGAGCCCCAATTACAAGACCCACTCTCCATCCTATCTCACACTTGTTGCAATCGGAACCGGAGAAGACGACGGCGGCGCTGTTGTGTAGCTAGGCAGCCTACCGACGGTGTTAAGGCTAAATTCCAGCAGCCGTTCCTTCAAGTTCTCCAACAAAGGGCTTCGATTTTCTTCTCACGAACAAGGGTTTTTGGTGTCAAGAACAGGGTTTTGTTAAGGTGAGTCTCTAACTTCTTTTTTTTTTATTTTCTCCTTCTCTTCTTCTGCAAATATGTGTGATTTGTTTACAACTACACGTTGGGTTGCTCTGTGTGAACCAATATATATATATACATTTTTTTTTTTTTGGGGGGGAGGGGCTGTAAAGAAAAACAGAGGAAGCAGGGGTTGTGGTTGTTGGCGGGGATACCTCAGGGGTTGTGATTTTCTTTAGAAAAGATGAACCAAGATGCACCTTTCTTCCCAGTGGTGTGTGCATTGTAAGAAAAATAGTGAGTCAGTGGATCATCTTTTCTTGCATCATCCTTTATTGCGTGGGTTGTGGCAAAGACTGTTTAATCAGGTGGGTACGTTTGATGTGGGTGATTCCTCCTCGTAGTTCTGATATATTTGAAATTGATTTCAAGGGCTTTGGTAAATGTAGGTTTGGTTTGGTTTGAGTTTTGGAGAAGATGGCTCGGACTATTAGGGTGGAGATGATCCAAATGAGGAAAAGAATGAAGTAGTCTTGCAGATTAGCCATCTTTGGTGTCAAGAAAAGTAATTGAGAATAAAGTGGTTGGTTTCAGACAGTTGCTTATATAAGGGGGAAACTCTTGTTTTTCCCTTCTAAAATTTGGGAAACTTATAGTCAAATGCCTCGTAAATCCTTTCAATATAAGGTAAGCTAAGCCAAGATTTGGCCAGTTGCCGACTGCAGTGGGAATATAGGACATGCCAACATAGATAATAGCATCCTTTATCTTATTGTTAATTTTCTTCTTTGTCCTAATTTGTTTGTATAGTAATGGTCAGATCTTCCAATTTTTATTTTTTGCTTTGGTTCCTTTCTTATGTTGTCGTCCAAATTTCAAACACAAGTATTTGGTCCTGCTCTCTACATAGTGGCCGGCCAAGTCTAACAGAACTCTGACTCAGTCACCTTGATTTAAGGCCAAGCCATATTGAAAAGATGCCCACAGGCCAAAGCCGAACTAAACCCAAATATGGTTGATTAGCCCAAGCCAAGCAGGATCTGCAGACTGCAGGCCAATATTAAAGAATTCAACCATTGCTATCTAAGAATATCCAACGTTTGAAAGAAGAGGCAAAAAGAAAAAAGAATTACTTCCATTTTATTACAAATTTGTTATCCTCCTCCAAGCCATTATTGAAGCCTTAGTGCTTATTTCATAACCCAATGTCCAAATTAGAGCAGTCTGCTAAATTAATACCTATTTTAGACTTAGAATTCTGAAAATACTCTTGCAGGCCTAACAGTCTAACAGACTATGGATATATGGTCTAGTCAGTAGGTCTACTTTGTCATTCTAAGAATTGGATGAGTGTTTAGTTCCAAAAGTGTATTCAATGCCTAGCTTTGGGACTTCAAAAAAGAAGAAGATTATTTTATGTAATATAAACAAATGAATAAAATAGAAGAGTGATCTTATAATTTTCTAATTGTCAGGCTGTTAGGAATTCTCCTGCATATTGCCCCCAGTTAACTTCCTGCAAATCTTATAAGGAACTTAACTTTTGTGGCCCTTTCCCACATAGTTCTAACTATTCAAATGCGAGTCTAATTCTTTTAGATGTATTAGGCAGTCAGGCCTTTCAACCATTGATATTAGTATATTGATTGACTTGACAAGTTCGTTCCTTCCTCTCTCTCTGTCTCTTTGTCTCTCTCTCTCTCTCTCTCTCTCTCTCTTTTCTTTTTTTTTTTTTTATTTCTTATTTTTTATTTTTTTTTAAAAAATTATAAAATTGGGTTAGAAGATCCACTGAAGTGGGTAGCCTAAACAGGATGTGTGGTAACAGGTAAGCCCGAAGGTGTTCCCGTCCCTATCAGGGGAGATGCCAACCATCTCTCTCTCTCTCTCTCTCTCTGTGGGAACATCCATTTAAAGATAAAACAAAAGAACTTGTTAGTGATTGGTTATCCAGTATCATAGTAATATCTCCACTTCAGAGGAGGGTTGACAGAACTTAGAAGACATAGAAGAGCTAGGACAAATATTTTTTTGGACCTAGATTTGTAACTTATTGGCTGAAAATGGTGATGAAAGCTTTATTTGAGGCTCTGCCCTCTTATGACTCTCATTTTGAGAAAAAAAAAAAGTGGTGACCAATGAATAAGTTCGAAAAGGTATTTTCTGATCCCTGAATAATGGGGATGATTCTTTAGAGGAAGAGGCTATGAAGAATGAAGCACATTAGATTTTCGTACTACAAAATAAGGACCTGATATTTATCATCTGCTAACAAAATATACTGTGTTAATTCATTATTATTATTATTATTTATTTTAAAAACCAATAGCTGATATGTCTGTTAATAAATAAGAAGCCAGTTACTCAAACTTTCATACGGTTTTAAACAAAATGAAGGAAAATCTTCCTTGATACTTACTAATGATAGGCCACTGGGTTCACTTTTAGTTGTATTTTAGTTGTTTTCGCTTTACTACATTACCAAGTCATTGTTTAAATGGATATAAAAATTGCTTTCTTAAATTGTGGAATAGAATCACATAAAATTAGCAAATTCATTAAATTCTCAGATTACCTTTGATGCTTACTTTCTTTGTGGTGTTATTTGTTTATTGTAGTAGTTGGTAATAGCTAGTGTAAATCATTTTAGATATGCATATATATGCATTACAATTATTTTGTGGTAATATGTTTTCAGGTTTATGACTTGTTAATGTAGAAATTGTTGTTGGAATATCTCTCTTTAAGTATATAGATACTACTGATGATTAATTTTGGTATTGAAGACTTTGGTTTCATTAAATGTCTGTTCTTGGAATTTAAGATTTTCAGAAATGGTTTTCCATTATAATGATCTCTCATTGTCGAAAGTTTGTAGAAGGATTTAGTTTGTATGACTGCACTTACTAGAACACTTTGATTATAATAATTGTCATCTTAAGGAATATGCTTCATTCTTTAAAAGTTATTAATTGCATTACCCCTTAGGATGTGTTTGGACGTCAGATTGAATAGCTCCATCATGTTTTAATAGCTTTTTAAGGTACAAATCTTTGATTTAGAATGGGGTTGGCTGTGGAGATAAGAGCTATCAACCCCACTGATGGCAGAAGATCATGTTCATGCAATGCAATGACACTTCTAATTTTTCCCTATCAATTTTGTTTACGACAACGTAAGGCATTTTGTTTTAGAATGAAGGGGAGAAGTGTTGTTCATCTTACATATAACTCAATGGATCAGTTATTGCAACCCCTTAACTTTATTTGCACAACCTACTAATTTTAATTTCTCAAGGTTTTACGAAAAATATAAAAGATTTTTATGAAAAATGGCCATGAAGTCCTCACTAGTAAATCATTTTGAATTACTTTGCAAAAGAAATTTTTTTCAAAATCTTTCGTTTAAGTGGATTTTTTGGCCAAAAAAACAGAGACGGTAAGTTGGTAAATGGCCAAAAAGTACTTAAATTACAAATTTTTAAAAAATTTTCTCTTACAAAGTTGTTTAAAATAATGTTTTATAATGGAACACATGAGCAATTTTCATGAAGGTTTTTTATATTTTTTATTAAAATCTTGTTAAATTAAAATTAGTGTGGTGTGCAAATAAAATTAAGGGGTTGCAATGCCTATTCCCATAACTCAAGGGGCAATGAAATATTTTAGGGGATGTCCGGTGGAATGCACCCTCAATGTTCGATTTGTTTGGGGAATAGTAAAATGGGATGATTATTAGCTAGCCATTCATTATCAATCAAATTCTTTCTCTTGTAGAAGTTTCAGCTAATCAGCTTAATTCCAAAGCTCAATCAAGCATTATTTCTCTCTCATGATAAGGGAAACAAGTGTACGTAGTAAACTATTGAGGCTTTAGAGGGTATTTCAAAGTACTTTTTTACCCTTTGTTCTTTTCTTTGTTGTTAGCCTATACACTTTAATTTGCACCTTATTGGAAAAATAAAGAACTTGATATGTCTTCATATACCTTTACAATGCAACTTTACTCTTCTAAATTTTGATGACTCTTTTTGGCTATTATAATTCTTAGTCTACTCATAGTTTTAAGTTTCCAATTAATCGCTAATTCAATAGGTGGAAGGTTTAAACAAGCTGTATATGAAGCAATAATGTCACTATGATGTTGTTTTACGCAAACCTTACTTGTGGAATCTTTTTTTTTTTTTATTATCCTTAGTTGTGGAATATTGTCGTTTTATAATTGCATCTATATCAACAGTTTTTTTCTTTTAAAATTAAAAATGTGTTTCCTTCTTGAAAGTTGGTGTTCGTAAATGTAATACATTAATACATACCAATTTTTTTGAAGTTTGCTTAGGTGTAAACCTTATCTCTTTCATTTGGAGGTTGAGAATTGATAATAGCATTGTTGTTGATGATATAGTCTCTTTATATTTGTTGAAGATCTTAGTACATCTTCTAACTTCTTCTCCATCTAATAGAAATTTTTGTTCATTTTCGTGCTTTAACTATTTTTGATAGTTGTATTAGCATGAAATTAAGAAGAACAAAACGTAAATCTATATTTGGAGGGATCGGGGGGAGATTTGACTGAATTTTCTACAGATTTGAGGAGTCCATATAATTAATATCAAAGTGTTTATCAATTATTGAATGGTTACACTGCAACTTAAATAAATTTACCAATAAATTACTAATAAATTTTGTAAATTGATGTGTATTAGGGAATTCGGTTATTGATTAAAAATGGACAGAACTTGGATAGTCAAGGATAGAAGATCAAGTGATTATGGGGAGGGGGTTGAACAATTTTTAAAATTTGCAGTTGCCCATGCTTTTGATTGTTCTTCCATACCATGTCCATGTACGCAATGTGGAAATTTGATATACCAGTCCGTTGAAAAGATAAAAGATCATCTTATTCGTATTGGTATAGATCAAAGTTATTGCACATGGATATGGCATGGAGAATCAGTTCCTAAAGAGGCATCGTCAAATATAAATGCTCAGGATTTAGACCACCAACAATTTGAAACATCGCCTTTAGACGATGTAGCTAGCGCAGTCGAAATGGTTGAAGCTGTACAAGATCAGTGTACGAGTGATCCTAAAATGTTCAAAAAATTGCTCGAAGATGCTGAAAAACCTTTGTATCCTGGTTGTACCAAGTTTACGAAGTTATCAGCCTTGGTTAAACTTTACAATTTAAAAGCAAGAAACGGGATGTCTGACAAACTGTTTTCAGAATTGTTGCAATTGTTGGGAGACATGCTTCCAAACGATAATGAAATGCCATTATCAATGTATGAAGCTAAAAAGACCTTGACTGCAATGGGATTGAATTATGAGAAAATACATGCATGTCCCAATGATTGCATACTCTATAGAAAGGAGTACATTGATGCAACTACATGCCCGACATGTGGGATGTCAAGATGGAAATTAAACAAAAATGAGACTGAGAATCAGGGCGTCCCTGCAAAAGTTTTGTGGTATTTTCCACCTATCCCAAGATTTAGAAGGATGTTTCAGTCCGCACAAATAGCAAAAGACTTGACATGGCATGCCGATCAAAGAGAAACTGATGATAAACTACGTCACCCAGCTGACTCCCCATCATGGAAGCTAATAGATCACAAGTGGCCACATTTTGAAGCAGAATCAAGAAACCTTCGATTAGCCCTTTCAGCGGATGGAATCAATCCACACAGTTCACTTAGCAGTAGGTACAGTTGTTGGCCAGTAATATTGATCACTTACAACCTTCCACCATGGTTATGCATGAAGAGAAAATTTATGATGTTAACATTGTTGATATCAGGTCCACAACAACCTGGTAATGACATTGATGTTTACTTGGCGCCATTGATTGATGATTTAAAAATGCTTTGGGAGGTAGGCATTGAGGCTTATGATGCTTACCAAAAACAGTCGTTTACATTAAAGGCTGTTTTGTTATGGACAATCAATGATTTTCCTGCATATGGTAACTTATGCGGTTGTAAGGTGAAGGGATATCATGCTTGTCCAATATGTAGTGAAAATACATATTATACTAAATTGAAACATGGGAATAAGATATCATATCCTGGCCACAGAAGATTTCTTCATCGTTATCATCCATATCGAAAAGAGAGAAAGGCATTTAATAATAAGCAAGAGTTTGGGTTGCCTCCAACACCTTTGAGTGGAGAGGAAATTTTAAGGAAGGTTGAGAGTATCAAATTCCCATGGGGAAAGAAGAAGGAGTCACGTAATGCAGCGCGTGATGCTGCTACAAAATGTTGGAAGAAGAAGTCAATATTCTTTGAGCTTGAATATTGGAAATATTTGCATGTTCGACACAATTTGGATGTCATGCACATTGAGAAAAATGTGTGTGAGAGCATCGTTGGTACATTACTTAATATTCCAACAAAAACGAAAGATGGTGAAAATTCTCGCTTGGATCTTGTAGAGATGGGTGTAAGGAAAGAATTGGCACCAGTGAAAGGAGGTAAGCGGACATATTTGCCTCCAGCGTGTTTTACCTTATCTAGGGAGGAGAAAAGAAAAGTTTGCAAAACATTGTTGGATCTCAAGGTCCCGGAAGGATACTCGTCGAATTTTAGAAACCGTGTCTCAATGCAAGATTTAAAGCTTTATGGTCTTAAGTCGCATGATTGTCATATACTAATGCAGCAACTTTTACCAGTAGCTATACGATCGGTGTTGCCTAAGCACGTGAGATATGCTATTATTAGATTTTGTGTTTTCTTTAAGGATGTATGCAGTAAAGTGGTCGATGTGATGCGATTGGTTGAAATACAAAAGGATATTGTGATCACATTATGTCTGCTCGAAAAATATTTTCCACCATCATTTTTTGATGTTATGGTTCACCTAACAGTGCATCTTGTTAGAGAGGTTCAACTTTGTGGACCAGTTTATTTTCGATGGATGTATCCCTTTGAGAGGTTCATGAAGGTCTTAAAGGGTTATGTACGAAATCGTAATCGTCCAGAAGGTTGTATTGCTGAATGTTACATAGCAGAAGAGGCTGTTGAGTTTTGTGCGGAGTTCTTATCAGGAGTTGATCCCGTTGGGATTCCATCTACTCGAAACATGGTGTTAAATGATCCAACAATTGGAAAACCTTTAACAAGTGGTCACGTTGTTACAGTTGATCGTCAAGAATGGGAGCAAGCACATCATTATGTGTTGATAAACACAACTGAAGTTGAACCTTATATTGAGTAAAGCTCTTCTATCTTCTTTTTATTTATTTTTATTTTTATATAGTATTAAGGATTATGCTGGGAACTAATCTTTCAATTTGCTATTTGTTAATAATTTGATAGTGAGCATATCGAATGGTTGAAGGTACAACATCCAAGAAAAGCAAAAAACCAAAAGTGGATACATGGTGAACACATGCACACCTTTATTTATTGGATGCGTGAAAAGGTAATGTAGAAATTGAACATTTAGTACTTTCATTATGTCATTAGCAAATTAACAAATTGACTAACCATTTGACTATATACACAGATTACAGAGGCCTTGATTATCTCAAATAATATCTCGGAAACCTTGAGGTGGCTAGCACATGGACCTAGCCTAGAAGTAATAAAATACCCAGGCTATATAATTAATGGTTGTCGTTTTCACACGATCAACCGTGACAATTCACGAGCCAGTCAAAACAGTGGAGTGGCCTTAGTGGCCACAGCTATGCAAATGGCTAAGGCAACTGATAAGAACCCTGTGTTTGCTGATAGGGGTTTCTATGGTAGAATTACTGAGATATGGCAGCTTGATTATAATATGTTTAGTATTCCAGTATTTAAGTGCGACTGGGTTGACAGTAAGAATGGAGTTAAAGTAGATGCGCTCGGTTACACATTAGTTAAAGTAGAATTACTGAGATCTTGTGAGTATTATTTATTTATTTAGTATTATACGTAATTCTGGTTGTATATTTTAAAGTCAATATATTTCAACCATAATATACTATTTTAATGCACACTATACAACCTATTTTTTACTTAATAGCAAAAGACTTTGAAAGTGTCAACGAATCTAGCAAGGCATGTCGTATGGAAATATGCTCACCAAAACAAACAAGGTGGATACAATGATGATAAAACAATGGCCCAAGCTGAAAAAATTGTAAGTTTTGTTCATATGCACTAATTTCATTAACTATAGATATGATTCATAGTTATACATGCTTTTAATTGGTAACATTATAGGATGAAGTGACCAAAGGAGTTGAAGATGGGACAATACATACTGAAGGAAGAAATGATATCCTTAGAATTGCATTGGGCACTCCTGAGCATTCTGGGGTGAGGGCTGTAGGAAACTATGTCACACAGAGGGGTTACTACGATGGTCATGGTTCTGAAAACATTCCATGGAAAAAGTTGTATCTTGGACTAAAGGGAGAGATGCAGGACATAATACGGGCAGAGATTGACTTATTGCATCAAAGGTTGCCCCAGTCTGATAATGTTAGTTCGAATAGTGTCACAACTAATAAAGTACCCACTCCACAGTTTGGTTGTACGTCAAAAAGAATGACAATGAAGACTAAAGATGATGTTCCACGATCAAATCCTAATGGAAAAAACAAGAAGGTATATATTTTGTTTTACATAAAATTAGGTATGTTGTGTACTAATGTCATTTATTATGTCCGTTATACTATTATTATTAACGTTTTTTTACTCTTTTTTGTAGAGCAAACCTTGTAAGTTAGCAGTAGGCACAATTAATAATATTGTAGCTCATGGTACAATGTTTGATAGAGAATCACTTAATGAAAAAATTAATACTATTGTGTTGGGTGAATCCTATCGACGTGTGTCAGTTGACTTTGTATTAAGTCCGGATGCCCTTCTCCTAGTGCCCGTTCCTGATGAAATGACAACTATAAGAGATGCGCAAGGATTTCATGTGGCTTGGCCTAAGGATCTAATAGTAACACCTGACATGCCTGGTCCACATTTAGAATGTACGTCAAAGAGAAAGCCAATAAAGAACAAGGATGATGTGCCACCATTGAATCCTAATGGAAAAAGCAATAAGGTATATATCTTGTTTTACATAAAATTTAGTATGTTGTGTACTAATATCATTTATTATGTCCTTTATATTGTTATTATTAACATTTTTTTAACTCTTTGTTGTAGAGTAAGCCTTGTAAGTTAGCGGTGGGCACGATTAGTAACATTGTAGCTCATGGTACAATGTTTGATAGAGAATCACCGGATGAAAAAATTCATACTGTTATGTTGGGTGAATCTTATCGACGTGTGTCAGTTGACTATGTATTAAGTCCAAATGCCCTTCTCCCAGTGCCCGTTCCTGATGAAATGACAACTCTAAGAGATGCACACAAGTCTTATGTGGCTTGGCCCAAAGATCTTATAGTGATGGATGACATGCTTGGTTCGAATTTTGATTCACATTTGAAGAAAAAGACAATGAAGACCAAGGATAATGTACCGACTTTGAATCCTAAACAAAAATTGAGGAAGGTAAATATCTCATTTATTAAAAGTTTTGGCATTTATATCACTCATTATGTCTTTAATTGTTATTAATATCATAATTTCATTCTTTGCAATAGACCATTGTCCCAACAAACTCATCAGGCAGGTCTCATGTGTCTATGGAACAAAGTAGAGTCAGTGATGATCTCAATGCCATTGATTCATTTGCTTTGTATGTTAAGCAATTTTGCAATGATGAAGTGTGTAATATTCCATTGGATGAAGATTTATTTGGACATGAGATTAATGCCATCGTTGAAAATGATGATGTGAAGTATATGTGTCAAATGGAAGAATTGACAGCAACGTGTGTGATAATTTACATGGGGTGAGATGAATTGATTTCTTAATTTAATGAACCTTAAATTTTTAATTTCACTACAACATGACTTATATGTTTGTTTATTTATTTATTTATCAGCAATCTCTATAAGGCATTGAAGGGTTCTGGTCTTGAACAAAGGTTTGGATTTGTTAATCCCGCTGCCATTTGTGGGTCAACCAGGTCTATTAAAGGATCTCAAGCTCTTTCAGATCGATTAGAGACTGCTAAGCCTAACCAACTATTTTTTGTCCCATTTAACACAAGGTAATTACCTTGATTGTGTTTAAATTTGTACATTTATTATATATACATGCAGTTGATAAAATAATGATCCATGATACTTATATTTTGTACTTATTCAATTATAGGTTTCATTGGGTATTATTGGTTATCGATCCATCATTGTTGACAGTCTACTACTTGGATTCAAAGTACAATCAAATTAACGCATCCATTAAAATTATTATAACCAAGTAAGTATTTATTTTTTGCTCGTTTCAATGAACTCATGTTAATTCATTATGTACTAAATGTTAAAAATTCATTTGTGAAGTGGGATTAAAATGTTTGGAACTATAAAAGGGATAACGAAGAAGATAGATGTAGATTGGAGAGTGATCAAGGTATGGTGTAACAACACATTTTGGTTCAAATAAAAATATTTGAATAGTAAACTTAACTAATGTCATTTTTTATACTTTTATGTAGTGCCCTAAACAACCGAACGACGTGGAATGCGGGTATTATGTGATGCGATACATGAAAGAGCTAATTGAAAATCAAAGCATCCCTATTGAAGAAAATGTGATTTGATCATATCTTTTTGACATTCATGATCTTGTTACAAATTACTCGTGAAAATATTTGACTTCATTTTTATGTTTTGTAGTTCAATGGAAAAGATACTTACACACTCGAGGAAATTGATGAAGTGAGAGTTGAGTGGATTAACTTTATTCAAGAATATGTATGATCGGTTTTGGGAGCAAAGGTAATCAAAATTAATTTCCCCTTGAGTTTTGAACTTTCTATATTTTTGGGGAGTGGTTCTATGGATCTGTTTGTTTGCTTGGGTAGTTGTTTTTGGCTGGTTTTTTTTCTCTATATCACATTATATTTATTCAATAATAAAGTTTTTGATTTTGCTGACACAAAAAAAATACAAATATTAAGAATCCTTGTAAGTTAGCATTAGCTTGTATCATCTCTTGACTAGCTAGCTAGCATTTGATTGAAATTGTTGTGTGTATTATTTGCAGATAAGATAGAGAATTGGGAGATGCACAAGCATAAATCAAAGAATTGAAGTATTCAGTGAAGGCGCACAGTTTGCATGTACGTGTTATGGATAGCCGGATCGAGTTCAATTGAAGGCTTCAATCATCAAAGTGTTAATTAGGATTTTCTTTTTCTATAAGTGGGGAGAATAATAGTTTTTTTAGTCTTTTCTTTTAAGAAATTGGTTGTTAGTTTGAGATTCGTACATCAGATTGTTTACGTACTAATTTGGCTATCTAATTAATGTATGTATTATCTTTCATTTTTGAGATGCGTACCTCATATACTAACTAATGGGATTGTAATTTATAATGCTAGCTTGAATTGTGTTTGCATGATAAATTTAATAGTTGAAATGTGATTGAGAATAGCAACAGGTTCTTTATTTACTAGAAGCAATACAGGTTTCCAAATAAATTTAAAAACCAAAAAATAAAAAATAAAAACCAAAAAAAAAATAAAAATGGGGAGAATAGATCACGGTTTTTTTAAGTGATCTTTTTGCAATATAGATCACGGTTTGGGAATAAACCGTGATCTTCATCTGAGGAATATATCACGGTTTGGGTAGAAACCGTGATCTTTGTCTACCATTTGATCACGATTCTTGAAAAAAAGAACACGGCAAAAAACCGTGATCTTTAGTAAACAAAGAACACGGTAACCAACCGTGATCTTTTGTAAAAAAGAACACGGTAAAAAACCGTGATCTAATATGGACACTTTAGATCACACCTTAATAGATCACACTTTTGGGTAAAAACAATCACGGTAAAAAACCGTGATGTATTGTAATAGATCACAGTTTTTTACAGTGATCTATTTTGATTATTGTAGTAGTGGGTCCAGATTCCATTTTTGAGGAACGGGTAGCCTTCACAAGAAAGAGCAGGTCCGACTCTTACAAGGGTGACAATTTGACATCCTTAAATTCATGTTAGGAATTGATCTCTCTTGCAACCAATTAACAGGTGAAATCCGACTAGAAATTGGAAACTTAAGCGAAATCCGTTCGCTAAACCTGCCCTGCAATAATCTGATTGGATCAATCCCATCAACATTCTCAAAACTAAGGCAGAGAGAGAGTTTGGATCTTTCCTACAACAACTTGAATGGGAGAATCCTAAGTCAACTGACTGGGTTGTATACTCTTTCTATCTTCAGTGTGGCACACAACCACCTATCAGGCAAGACACTAGACCGAAAAGCTCAATTTGCAACCTTCGAAGAAAGATTGCACCACAACTGAATCACCATCACCAGTAATTCCAAATGCCTCGGACGGTGAGGAAGAAGATAGTGATTTCATAAATATGGGTGTTTTCTATGTGAGCTTTGTAGTGGTTTATATAATAATGTTGTTAGGAATTGCAGCTGTTGTACGTAAATCCTCACTGGCCACGGCTGTGGTTCCGCCTAATTGAAGAAGTTATCTTCTCTTGCTACTATTTTGTCTTGGACAGTTTTTCTAAGTTGTCCATCTTCAGGGCCCATGTCTAGGCACTTAAGCTCTACGTGTATGAAGTTGTTGTTTCTTTTGGTTTTTGTCTGAGCGAGTATAAACTAATAAATTTCTATCAGTTGTGTAACCCTGTGGTAGCATTAAAAAGCTCAATGTTCAAACATGAAGCCACACAACAGTTTTACAACATCAGTGGTAAACACAAAATAAAAAAATTCTATCAGTGGTACACACAAAAAATGTAGTTCAAGTGCATAAATTTGAATACAATTAATGAGAGAAACCTCCCACCACCCATTTCACTAACGAAAACGAATGCAACCAGGTGAACCCCTCATCCATGTGATGGTTTGGTCAGATTTCTATTACTCTAATGACAGCACCACTGAGATATAATCTTCTACAGACTGAAGAGACAGAAAATTCAAGAAGCAAGTAATTTAATATATACATATATATGTGCGTGTGCTGGAGATACAGACTGCAGTTGAGCTAGACCTTGTGAAATCTCCAAGACACCCAAATTTACTCAGCTACTTGTTAACCAAAAAGGGAAAAGGGAAGAACAACAGCATGCATATTTACGGCATTCACCCCCTAGGGCTTACCCGACTCAGCCCACTCTCATTCGCCTCTCCTTCGAAAACAGGAAGCTCTGGCTCCTTCGAGTATCCAACATTGTCCTCTGGCAGCGGCTTACTACACTTGATCAAAAAATTATGCAGCAGACACCCACGTGACAATAACAAACGGCAAAAACTCGATGCATTCCTCCTTCCACCGCCTCAATAGAAGCTGCCACCGAGCACGAACTCTCCCAAACGCAGTACCAACCAATCCCATTCCTCGACTATGAGCTGAATTAAACGCCCGTTTGGAGGAATAAAACTATCTTCCTCATTCGATTGAATGAGGGGCGTTAAAAGCCATGGCAAAAGAGGGACGCAAGAGTCACCCAGTTTGTACTGAGGTATCGAATTGCGGCGCGGGGGGGGGGGGGGGGGGGGGGGGGGGGGGGGGGGGGGGGGGTGTGGGGGGTGGGGTGGGGGTGGTGGTGGTGGTTATTGGTTTGCGGAGAGAGAGCACCCCATGAAACATTGAAAACAATTAGGGGAAGCCACCCCTGTTCCATCTATAAATAAACAAAATAGCTCGCACTTGTCATGATTATAGATTGAAGTACCATCTCTCGTTCAATTTCTAATCCTTTTTGGCCATTAGGCTTTTATAGTATCTTTAATTTCAATCTTTAATTCCTAAAGTTTATAAGATACTCAGAGAATTATACTCCTAAAATAATTTCAATTTCTCATTCATTTCATCTTCTTCATTATGCTTTTATAGTATCTTTAATTCCTAAATTTTATAAGATTCTCTTGCTCCTATGCAGTGTTGCACAATCTGAGCAATTTGGAAAACCTATTCATGGATGGTTCTTCTCTAGATAAGAACTTTCTTCAAAGCATAGGAATGATGACTTCTCCAAGGTCTTATCCCTGTCCAATTGTTGGTTCAATGGCACCCTACCTGATCAAGGTGAAAAAAGAAAAATATACCTCAACTTATCAATTAATTGTCATTTATCTTATTGGGATCAGAGTACATCTCTATTGCATAATTGTGATACATGGTTATTCCGCGGATTATTTCTTCATTTCTCGTTGTTCCTTGGTAATTGTATAACACTCCTTGTAAAGTTTTATAGTCACTAATTTCTCTTCTCATATAAAGGGAGATAAAATAAAATTAAAAAAAAAATTAAAAAAAATGGAAGAAAAAGAGAGAAAGAAAGAAAGGTGCTAAGCACACTTAATTGATTTATTTTACAGGCTGGTTGTGCGAACTGAAGAACCTCCAAGAGCTAGATCTCAGTGACAATGAATTCGAGGGGATACTTCCTTCATGTTTGGGAAACCTGACATCTCTTCAACTATTGGATCTCCCTTACAACCAATTCACTGGAAATATTGGCTCATCTCCCCTTACTCGTCTTACCTCACTTGAATACCTTTCACTTTCAAATAACAACTTTCAAGTCCCAATTTCATTGAGGCCATTCACTAACCATTCAAACCTAAAGGTCATCTTAAGTGATTCCAACAAATTAATGGTGGAACCTAAATTTCAACCTTGGATTCCAAGGTTCCAATTAAAGTTCTTTAGTATGTAGATGTGCACATGTAATGAACTTAATAAAGCAGTTCCCGACTTCCTTTCCTACCAAAATGACTTGAGAGTTGTAGACCTCTCCCAGAACAGCATGACGGGAAGGTTCCCAACTTGATTGTTAGAGAACAATACAAGATTGGAAGAACTATACCTCCGAAATAACTCCTTTAAAGGCCCTTTTGGGTTGCCACCCCATCCTAATCTTATCATTTCAACAATAGATATCTCCAACAATTTTCTACAGGGTCAAATTCCTACAAGTTTAAGTTCAATCTTTCCATATTTGGAGAGCTTAAACATGTCTAGAAATGTGTTTGAAGGCAATATCCCTGCTTCTTTTGGTGATATGAAATTTTTAGGGGATCTAGACTTGTCCAACAATCATTTGTCAGGGGCAATACCAAAGCAGTTGGCTATGGGATGCTCCTCATTGTGGCTCCTCAAGCAATCATATAATAATTTGCATCGGAAAATATTGTTTCCTGCATTCCTTTTCCTAACTAGATTGGCATATTTATATATAGACAACAATAATTTTGTAGGAAATCTCCCGGAGGGCTTGTCTACCACCCCCCCTGACAGTATTGGATATTAGTAATAGCCAATTGTCTGGCAAGCTTCCTGGATGGTTGGGGAATTAGTTTATTCTATACTATATTTAAGAGTTATGGTGACATGGCAACCTAAAAAACTCTCGCTCCAAAACTCTCTTCTCACCTTACTTCTGGCCCACCAATGTCTTTCCCCCTATTTTTATAGTAATTTTTTTCCATGTCTTTTCATTTTAAAATTTGATACCCTTTTTAAAAAGTCATCCGTTGTCATTAAGCATATAAATTGCATTTTTTTTTCCTTTTGCCCAATAAAATATCTAGAGTTTGCAATTTCCACATATCGCACGGTCCTGCTAGTATGACATATTTAAGGGAATTGAAATTGCTCTGTTCAAAAATAATCTTCCTGCAAGCTGGTCCCACTCCTTCCAGTTGAGTTTTGCATGCTTGATAGCCTTGAATTCCTAGACCTTTCTGAGAACAATTTGTCTGGCTCTGTACCATCCTGCTTCACCCCATCATACATAACGCGTGCACCTGAATAAAAATAGGCTGAGAGGTCCAATGACAGATGCATTCTATAACAGCTCTTCATTGGTGACATTAAATCTTGGAGAAAATGAATTAACTGGAAGCATTCCAAATTGGATCAACAGCCTTTCTTCACCAAGCATTCTTCTTTTGAAAGCTAATCATTTCGAAGGTAGGATTCCCTTTTGAGCAGATTAACCATCATCGATCTTTCTCAAAATAATCTCTCTAGTCCCATACCTCCTTGCTTAAGTAATCTAACTTTTGAGCCATATGATGGAAAAACCCATTTGGGAGGTGATTATATAGGAGGTTCTACTCCAAGAAAGTCATCATTGTCATATGTGGGGAGAACAAAGTCACTGCAGCTGCAAAATGAATCTCATTACGAGTCTAATCTCTATCCATTACGAGTCATATGTGGTGAAATTCCACCCACAATTAAAAACTTGAGTAAGATTCATGCATTAAACCTATCCCACAACAGTCTAACCAGATCAATCCCCGCAACATTCTCAAACCTAAGGCAGTTAGAGAGTTTGGATCTTTCCCACAACCACCTTTACGGGAGAATCCCAGCAGAACTAACAGAGATAAACTCTCTGGCAGTCTTTTGTGTGGCACACAACAACTTATCTGGCAAGGTACCTGATAGAAAAGCTCAGTTTGCAACCTTTGAAGAAAGCGACTATGAGGGAAATCCTCTTCTCTGTAGACCTCCATTAAATAACGATTGTACCAAAACTGGATCAACATCACCAATACCAGATGGCTTAGGTGATGATGGAGAAGATAGTGGTTTCATGGACATGGATATTTTCTATGTGAGCTTTGTAGTCTCTTACATAACCATATTGCTAGGAATTATAGCAATTCTTTATATAAATCCTCACTGGCGGCTGGCATGCTGGTTCTACCTTGTTGAAGTATGTAGCACCTCCTGCTATTATTTTGTTGTGAACAATTTTTCAAAGCCTAAGTTGTCCATGTTCAGAACCATGTAGCTCCATGTTCCTCTCTAATTTGTTTAAATCTATGAGACTCTATTAGCTGTGTATCCCCTTTTGGTGGGCTGTTTCTCTCCAGCGAAGTTTTAGTTTAAAGATTGTGCAAGTCCATTAATTTTTATTTTTCAGCATCTAATTATGAATAAAGGGAAACTACAATCTTGAATGTGACTAATTTGTGATTCTAATACTACATAAAATACTTTAAATGATCGAGTTTGTAGGAGTTCTACGAAGACGGGAAAGTGGCATCTCTCAGCCTAGGGAGTCAGGATTCAGGGGATTGCTATCTTGCTGGAAAAAAAATATAAAATAAAATCCACGAGCTCAGCCCCTCGTGTAAAATAAAACTTTTTATCAAAAACAACCGAAAAATGGCTTCCAAAAAGAGGTATGAGAGGCCATCATCATAGAATCCTAAAATTTAAGACTAGCAAAACCAAAAAGTAGTTAGTTTACTTAGGAAAAAGAATCTGTAGCTTTTTTTGTTCTCCATTCATTGTGATCTAAGAAAAAATCAATTTGGAAAAACTACAAAATTTTGATACAGGTTCTTTCTAGGTAACTGTTGGAAATGATTTAAATTATTATTTTATTTTATGGATAAGATCAAGTTATGGATAAGATTGTGGATAAAATCAAATCATGGATAAGATTATGGATAAAATCAAATCCTTTTGGATAAGATAGAATCTTTATAATTATGATAAGGATAAGATCAAATCTTTTTGGATAAGATCAAATCTTTTTGGATAGAATAGAATCTTTGTAATTATGACAAAGATTCTTTGCTTCTACAACAAGGCACCTATCCCCTATATATAGGGATGCTGTGTATGTTATTTGTAGTAGAGTTTTGAGAGAACCAATTTGTGTTTACTTTTGGTGTGACCTTGAGGTTCCAAGTTAAGAGTCCTATCTAATACTTAACTACTATATGTTTTGAGTTTGTGTTGGGCATCTTGAAAAGAGGTTGAAGGTACTTGGTTCCTACCGATTAGTGCAAGATCGTAGAGGAACGGATCTGAGTCCGAGCTAAGTTGAATCCCGAAGATAGAGTTGCCAGAATCCCTTGCACGTATGGGAGGCTCCAACTATCTTCAAGAAGCGTTATCGCGCCTCTTAGCTGGATTGGGATTGACTTTATTTTATGTAAGGTAACTCGTATTAATTCTATTATTTTGCTATTTACTAGCCGGAATGGGATTAACTCTATTTGGTGCAAGGTACGTAATTTCTATTATTATGCTATTTTGCTAATATTCCAACAATTAGAAGTTATTTCTTGGATTATAGTTCCAACAGTAACTTCAGTGGAAGTGCTTGAGCACATGGCACTGAGCTTGCCTCGATCAATTTGCTTTGTGTGATAATGAAATATGTGAAGTCAAATTTTTGAAAACCAATTACAGTATTTTAAACAATCTGTTATATCTTCAAAATTGTCTTGAGTAAATAATTTAGCCACTAATTGAGAAGACTACCTCAATAAGATTCAGGAAATGAGGTTGAATGCCTCCACCGCCACGACTTGTATGGGCTCTCAAAAGGCACACATGTTCTAGCGCCTAAAACTGCCGAGGCGGCTTACCAAACATTAAGCTGATACACTAAAAAACCTTTCATGCTAAAAATTTGGCAAAAAAAAATTATAGAAGGTTAGAACCCTATCCAACGCAACATTTATTTATTTTTAATAATATATATTCAGCTCAGCTCAACTCAAACTTGGTCTGGTTGATATATTAGAAGTTAATTAGAAATTAAAAATAATTTTATTCAACTCATCCCCATCCAGCTGATATATTAAAAGTTAGAAATTAGAAATAATTTCCTTGTAAAATTTCGGCGAAAAAGTATTGAAGGCTAGAATTGTATCCAATTCAACTTAATCCCCTCATTCAATGTAATCTTAGTAGGACCAACACTCAGACAAGGGGAACGGATTTTCAAGTTTGCCAAACAACCTCTTAAACAAGGGAAACGGATTCAGTGAGCATGGTGCCGATGTGATCTCGATCGTCCATTTCGGTTTTGGACGATTAAGATTAAAAGATGAAAAAATTATCAACCGTCCAAAAATGAAATGGACGATCGAGATCGCATCAGTACTGTGCTTCAGCACTGTAATCTGAGTCCTTAAACAAGGGAGGTTCAAGAAAAAGAGGTAATTTATAGGTTGAAGCGAAGTCAAAGTCTTTCCACCATATATTGAGATGTAACACGCGGTCATGATCGATGTAAGCCAGTCTATAATTCTGTGTCTATGAGCTGTCACCCTTGCTTTTTTTTAGATTTGGTTACCATTTTCTCACAATAGGTAGGACCAACTGTGGTAGTGCGGTCCATCCCATCTTGCATTATTTTCAAAATTTCAACACGGATATAAAAGTCAAAAGTATTAAATACTTTTGCCGATCTTCTGTTAAAGTTGCATAAATAACCTTCATTTTTTTAATAACTTGGTGATATCAATCATAATACTAGTGGACCCCTCAATAGTCCTAAAAGAATCCCGGCCCTCTGATATATAGTGTGAGGGGATGGCTATTGTCACCCCTCAATTTTATTAGTGTCCACACTTGTTTTAGTTTTTTAAGGTTTTATACAAAATATAAAAGATTTTTATAAAAACTGGCAGTATTATCCACTATAAAACATTATTTTAAACAATTTTTCAAAATTAAAGAAAGTTTTTCTAAATAGACTTTTTGGCATTTGTAGTATCTATTTTTTTTTTTTTTTGTTAAAAAATCTATTTTAACATAGATTTTGAAAAAATTTTCTCCTGCAAAGTTGTTTAAAATGATATTTTTTAGTGGACACCGCGTTCGGTTTTCATAAATCCTTTTGTATTTTGTATAAAACTTTAAAAAACCAAAACAAATGGGGGTGTTGATAAAATTGAGAGGTGGCAATAGCCAGACCTTAGTGCGAAAATAGAAGTGAAATAGTAGGGCCCATTAATATTAGTTGTAATCTGGGCTGTTAAATTAAAGGAGGTCCAATAACATCTCTTGAATTTTTTGAATCGAAAAAAACCAGAAAAACAAATAAATAAAATAAAACAAAAACAAAAAATGCAATTATTAAATTAAAGGAGGTCCATCACAAACGCTATGAAGAGGATGAACTTTTTCGAAAAGTAGAAGCCCAATTATTAAATAGGATGCTCACAGTCCATCACAAAGGCTTTATAAATAATAGCTCTATTTAACCCCAAGCTACTTGGCTGCAAGTATATGCAAAATAGTTGGTGACGTGTGAGTGTGGTCATTAATTGATAGAGTAAATATAAGACAACATTTTCATTAATAACTTTTATCTAAGAAATTATGTTGGTATGAAATTTTGGCGTGCATACTCAAATGGGTAAAGCCCTCCCACAAATATATCAAGAGGAATGGATAATTTTGGGTTGACCCAAGTCAATGCCTCCTCAAATAATTTAAGGTTGCTATCATTTGTTAAGTCAAAGTCTCCCAAAAGAGTTGGAAAAGAAAAGAAAAATGTACGACTGTCCATGGCTTAATCAATCAGAGGGGCCCAATGAAATTGTCATTCGCTTTCCTGTAGTAAGCCGTGATGCTTGATTTTTCCAATCTGTGTACAATCAATCACATGCTCTACTTTTCCCATCAATGTATAATGCAATGTTAATTCCAAGTCATTTTTGCGTGGAAGTATGAAATATGTGATGCACTGGTGCCCCTATTCCAAGTAATTTTTTCCGTATTGGTCCCACCATGGATGGATAATTTTTCCAACGATAAAAGGGGCATAATTGTCTTGGTAAATATTGTTTGTATAAATAATTTTAGGGAAAATGTATCAAAACAGCATCGTTATACAAAGGACAAAATAGTCATTTTACAACTATAGTTAAAGTTATTAGTACATATCAATTTTGGGCACGAATTGAGAGTTGAGACTCAATCGCACAATTAAAAATCCATAGTAGCCTAAAAGTTAGGAAAGTTTTCTACAATTCATTTTAAAATAAACTCAAGATAATTGGAATGTCGGGCTATTCTATAATGCTTAAATTTTTTTTTATTTGATTTAAAAAAAACATGGAATTGTAATTTTTGTATTTAAATTATGCCAGTCCATAAAATTTTCAAATTCTGAAACTTATACTCACATTGGGATGACACCGAGTCAGTGGCTCCATAAATAAAGCAAGGTAGTCACCTCCCAAAACAATTTAGAGAGAAAGAAAATGTATGTCCATGGCTTAATTAGAATAGGTGACAGCTACCATGTAGGACTCAGTGTGAAAAAATGAGAAACTACCATATATGGATCAATGGGGGAATTTAGGTGAAATAGATGAGTGAAATAGCATTACCCATTACCCATAAAAAAAAATAATAATAAATAAAATAAAAAGAAAGAAATAATTTTTGAGAAATATTAGGTCTCATTTTTTTTTTTCCTAACAGTTCTAAAAATGAGGCTGGATGCCTTCCCGAGTTACTTAGGATCTCATAAGGCAACTGTCTGATGGCTCAAAACAGCGTGGCTACCTTGTATTATCATTAGCAATGGCGGAGCTGGAATTTGAGTGAGAGGGGCCAAACTTTGGTTGGATTTTATAAATTTATTTTAATTCAAAATATCAGAAAAAATCAATTGATTATAACTTTTTACAATTTTTTCAAATTTCACAAAAGCAAGACAAAATAAATATTTTGTACTGACAACGACTAAGAAAGATTAGGAAAGCTATATATAAATCAGACCTAATCAAATATTCTCAAATCCCTAATCAAATCCCAACCCAATCTAAGATTGTGATGAGATACGCTAATAGTGATTTAGTGTATCTCATTTACATTATTATAATGCTTTTATTTATGATCTCTTACACTCCCCTTCAAATTCAAGAGGATTTTAGTAAAAAAATTTCATGAATTTGCCATTAAAATCACCGCATTGTCGCTTGCTTGTATGCTTGGTTGGGTGTCATTCTACCACTAGATTTTGCTGACGAAGATTGTTTGGATGGAAATTGAGAATAAAGATAAGCCTCATGGGCTGGAAAAAAAAAAAAAAAAAAAAAAAAGGGGGGGGGGGGGTCTTTACAGGCTAGGGCTTCTTTGTGTCACGATGTGCCTCAATGGACCAATAAACTTGGGATTTTTCATAGTCCTCAAGTCTTTCTTTTCGTTGTTCTTCTTCTTCCTCTGAACGAACCATCAGTCCGAGGTTTTGAAACCTCTATGAACTTCTACACAAGCAAAAAATGAACATCATAGAAACTTAATATAACAAGGCAACTCAGTTATTAATTTGAAGAGGGAATAGAGGTGTGTTTTTTTTTTTCTTCCTAAAATTCCATAGAGAATGGAAAGGAATTAAAGAAATGTTTAAACCGGACAGGCGGCACCGTCCGCCCCACCGGAAGCATGGAAGCCATTGGAGAAAAATTCAGGTCCAATCGACTTGCTCTGATACCATATAGAAAAACTGATTCTCAATCATAATATGAGTGGGAGGGAAGAGGAGTTGCTCCTCCATTGTGAGGAGCCAAGAATTGTCCTAAATAAAAACGGACAATACTTGGCTCCTCATGGTGGAGGAGCAACTGTTTCTCCCTCTTACTCATATTATGCCACGTGCATAACAAACAAATGAGAATTGATTATGTATATGTATTCCTATGTTCTGTTATTATAAACATGTATCTATGTATCCATATATATATGTTTATGTGTCCAAATAAATATGATTATTTATTTATATATTTGTTTTCACGTGTCTACGTATCTGCATCCATATCTCCGTATTTTTTAAAATTAACTATTACACGTCACGTAATATGAGTGGGAGGGAGGAGGAGTTGCTCATTCACTGTGAGAAGCCAAGTATTGTCCAATAAAAATATAAAAATATAGAGCCAATCTAAATATAAATTAGATATAAATCAGGCTTAATCAAATATTCTCAAATATTCTCAAATCCCTAATCAAATCACATCAACCTAATTTAAGATTGTGATGAGATACACTAATAGTAATTTAGTATATCTCATTTACATTATTACTTATAATGTTTCTATCTATGATCTCTTACAAGCCAGCCTATACGTATTACGTATATCAGTATATAAGGGCATTAGGCCCGCACCTCGCACTCGGTGATCGAGGACTGAGGGGGATAGGAAGAAGGGGAAAGAAATACCCATCTCAGTTTCAATTTCTAATTTTTCGGTGCTGTCCTATCAAATGGGGTCTCATCAAATAAGTATGAGCAACGACTAAAACCATTTTTTTTTCTCTTTTTTGTAGACGATCATATTGCGTGAAGTAAATTTTTTGGAAACCAATTATTTTATACTTTCTGTTATTTCTTTAAAAATGTTGAGTAAATAATTTAGCCACAAATTGAGAAGAAAACCTTAACAAGATTCAAAAAATGAGATTGGATGCCTTCCCAACTTGTTTAGGGTCTCAAAAGGCACACATATTTTAAGGGTCTGGGTGTGACTTCTAGTGAAAAACCACCTAAGCTGCCATATATTATCAGTAGTATTACTAAAAAGTAAAATTTAAGTTGATATGGCTCTTTCTTTAAAAAAACAAAAAAAAAAAAAAAAAAAAAAAAAAATCCAACTCAATCCCCTCCTTCGACGAAATGAACTTGAGAGTTGAGATACTATTAGGGAGGGTCATTACCATTTTTCCACAAGAGGCAGGTGTGCAGGACCAACTATGGCAGTACCGTCATCGCTAAGTCCTTGCCCCAATGTTAACGAAAAGTCCTGTCACATGGGGGTGATAAATCCCATCTTGCAAAAATTTCAACACATGTATAAAAGTCAAAATGATCAGATGCTTTTGCTGATGATCATCCTAAAGTTGTATAATTCACCTTCACTTTCCCAATAACTTCTAAAATACTTTAAGTAACTAGTTACCAACCCATGATATGCACCGAAATGGTTTTTAATTTTTTAATTATTGATTAATTTAAGTCCAATTTATGGATGTGCACAACATACAGTAGAAATCACAATAACAATTGTTGGGTGTTTCATGATTTTAAACAAAAATGAATAAACCCTAGTAATATTCTAAGATAAAACACTACACTCATAAATTCCAATTTGGAGCTCAGATAATAAATAGTAGAGAGGAAGAAAGTGAAAGATATGAGATAAACTGATTCACGTTTTGTTTTCTTTTTTTTTTCCTTTTTTTTTTTTTTTTTTGAGGAAATTTAGAATATCATAGAATTAACATGCTTTCCATTAGCCGAGGAAGTGGATACACAAAAGAAAGAAAGAAAAAAAAAGGATACTTCACCTTAACACTAAAAGAGCAGAACACTAAAAGTAAACCCTAAAAAATAAAAAGAAATGGATTTTACAAATAGTGGGGCTTTTTTGGATGGGGCTTAACAAAATCTCTAACGAAGCCTTTTACATGGGGCCTTCCAATAAATGGGTTGAAGCCATAAGAGTTGGGGTCTAAGATGATCACCCAATTGCTATCTTATCGAGCCAGCCTTGCCAAAATCAGTAACCAAAACAATTAGATTGTCACAAACCATCATTGCCAATTTGCCACTAAAAAAATATAAATAAAATCAAAGGGAAAAAAATCAACTGGGTTGATAAATAAAATAACATAAAAGAAATTCGAAAAAAGATTAGGAATGTAGACACACATGAGGTGAAAATCTTCAGAGGAAGGGTAACCAATGGTTAAGTCTTCCAAAAATAATTTGAAAAGAAGAAAAACTGAACCGACATTCATGGGATTTTGAATCTTTGTTACCATCATAAGCACTGGTCATCAGAGTGGCTCAAGCAGTCAAATTGTTGAGCATATCTATAATGCTTGCTTTTTCGAACCTGATTAAAATTAAATTCAGCCTTTTTTCCAGCACTGGCAGGACCAACAATGCTTACTTCTCCAATGTAAATCAAAAACTATATCAAAGTGTGGACACAATCAAGATTATTTTATTTTAATTAGTTGTTCTGAAATTTATACTCACATTGCGATGACACCGAGTCAATGGCTCCATGAAATGGTGCAAGGTAGTCACCCACCAAAACAATTTAGAGAGGAAGAAAATGTATGTTCATGGCTTGAGTAGAGGGGCCCAATCAAGTTGTTATTCACTTTCATGTGGTCTAAATCTATAAGCCGTGATGTTTGGCTTTTCCAATCTAGTCATAATCAATTGACTATTTTTCCATGGATTGAATTCCTTAGCCGTGATGTTTGGCTTTTCCAATCTAGTCATAATCAATTGACTCTTTTTCCATGGATTGAATTCCTTAGCCGTGATGTTTGGCTTTCCCAATCTAGTCATAATCAATTGACTCTTTTTCCATGGATTGAATCCATTAGCCGTGATGTTTGGGAGGGGATATCAGTGACTATCACTCATTTTGGACATTTATTAACGAAATTACTTTTAATCTCACATCAACCTGATTTTTGGCATGCATCACTTACATGATAATAGGGAAGAGTAAAATTTTCCTTTGTTTTTTCTATCTGGACATCAGGTTAAGAGTCTCATCCAATAATGGAAGGCTGATTCTGAGTCAATTGGTATAAGTTTCATTGTAAATAAGTTTCATAGGAAGAGAACAAAAACAAAAACGAAATAAGAGGACTTTTCCTTTGATTTTCATTGTAGATTTTCAATTCGAACGAACTAAAAAAAATCTTTTCCTTTCGAGAATTCCAGTCCATTTGATTATTAGACAAAGATTTCCATAGCCATTGAAAGCTTATTGGTGAATTGTGTCTATCACTACGGTCCCCTACAAATTAAAACCAAATATATATCATTACTAGACAAATATTTCTACTAGAAGCCGGCACTCCCCGTTTCCGTTCATGCCGAATTATTTGATTTTCTTTTGAGAAAGTTGCAGTTGAAAGATATATAGTGCCAGTCCATTTTAATTTCTAACCACATTAAGAAACAGCGCGGGCTGAAAGACGAGGCTGTAGCCTCCTCCAGTTTGTATCCTTGTGGAATTGATTAATTTTCTACCAAGGCAATCCAGTTACATTTTTTCTTTTTTTAAAATTGGGTGTTTTTAATCTTCTATTAATAATGTTATAATATTTATATATATAATTGTATGCTTCGGTTTTTTCGATTTGGTTTGGTTTTGCAACATGCAAACCAAAACCAAATATATATATATTAAACTTCAATATGTAAATTTCCTGTTACTTGCATGGATTGACATATGTTAATAGGTTTCAATTTGTTACAATGTTTAATGCCTTTTTTTAGTTGACAATGTTCAATCCTATCATTAAATTGCTTTTATTTTTAATTTAGATTGTCGTTTTTTCCATTTTGTTATATGTATTCAATAATCCATGATTTATTGCTACCCAATAAGAGAAAACCGAAACCAAACGAAACCGAAAAACACCCAATTTTAAAAAATGCCATCAGCATGACGGTGAAAGCGTGATAGAAAACAGAGAGATGAGTTAGGACTCATTAATAACTTTTATCTACGAAATTAATTACGTTGGTATGAAATTCAGGCATGCATACTCAAATGAGTAAAGCCCTCCCACAAATAAATCAAGAGGAATGGATAATTTTGGGTTGACCCAAGTCAATGCCTCCTCAAATAATTTAAGGTTGCTACAAATCACATCAACCTAATTTAAGATTGTGATGAGATACACTAATAGTAATTTAGTATATCTCATTTACATTATTACTTATAATGTTTCTATCTATGATCTCTTACAAGCCAGCCTATACGTATTACGTATATCAGTATATAAGGGCATTAGGCCCGCACCTCGCACTCGGTGATCGAGGACTGAGGGGGATAGGAAGAAGGGGAAAGAAATACCCATCTCAGTTTCAATTTCTAATTTTTCGGTGCTGTCCTATCAAATGGGGTCTCATCAAATAAGTATGAGCAACGACTAAAAAAGGTGAGAAATGATACTCCATGTGGTATGAGCATGACTGTAAGACATATCATAACAAGGGGGTTATTGCAACCCCTCAACTTTATTCGTAAACTAGCCATATGGTCTACTAGAAAACACTATTTGTAAACTTCACTTATTTTCATTTTTCAAGATTTTATGAAAAATATAAAATGTTTTTATGAAAACTAGTCATGTGGACTATTAGAAAACACTATTTTGAACAATTTTGTAGAAGAACTGGCAGGACCAACAATGCTTACTTCTCCAATTGCGATGACACCGAGTCAATGGCTCCATGAAATGGTGCAAGGTATAGTCACCCACCAAAACAATTTAGAGAGGAAGAAAATGAATGTTCATGGCTTGAGTAGAGGGGCCCAATCAAGTTGTTATTCACTTTCCTGTGGTCTAAATCTATAAGCCGTGCTGTTTGGTTTTTCCAATCTAGTCATAATCAATTGACACTTTTTGCATGGATTGAATCCATTAGCCGTGATGTTTGGTTTTTCCAATCTAGTCCTCTTTTTCCATGGATTGAATCCATGCCATTAGCCGTGATGTTTGGTTTCTCCAATCTAGTTAAAATCAATCGAACAAACTAAAGAAAATCTTTTCATTTCGAAAATTCCAGTCCATTTGATTATTAGACAAAGATTTCCATAGCCATTGAAAGCTTATTGGTGAATTGTGTCTATCATTACGGTCCCCTACAAATTAAAACCAAATACGTATCATTACTAGACAAATATTTCTACTAGAAGCCGGCACTCCCCGTTTCCGTTCATGCCGAATTATTTGATTTTCTTTTGAGAAAGTTGCAGTTGAAAGATATATAGTGCCAGTCCATTTTAATTTAACCACATTAAGAAACGGCGCGGGCTGAAAGATGAGGCTGTAGCCTCCTCCAGTTTGCTATTTGTAGCCTTGAAGAATTGATTAATTTTCTACCAAGGCAATCCAATTACATTTTTTCTTTTTTTAAAATTGGGTGTTTTTAATCTTCTATTAATAATGTTATAATATATATCTATATATATATATATATAGATATATTGTGAAATTCGATGATTTAGAGTTAGCTTTTTTTATAGGCCATTGGATTGGATCTCACAGAATTCGAATTTCACAATATCCATCTAACAGTTTCTATAATTTGAGCAAAGAAATTTCACAATATCCATCTAACATTTCACAATATCCCCTAACCAAAAAAAAAAAAAAAAGAAGAAGAAAAGTTTTTCTTCATTTGATTCGATCCAAAGTTTATATTGAGAAAAGTCCTTATTTCTCATATTGTGAATGAATGCAGAAAGTTTCATAGTGTAATTTTTTACTAATAATGCAAATCTTCGTTTGACCAAAAAAAATAAAAAAACAAAACAAAACAAATTACATTTAGGATGTTGGTACAATCACCAAGAGTTGATTTCCCCAAATTAATTTTGAAACATTTCTAGCACTCAGTTTTCCAAGTTGGACCCACTTTGGATGCAGAATTTTCGACGAAATTGCACAAAAGCTTACTTTGGTTGGTATAAAAGCCTTTTATGGTGAAGTTTAATTGTGAAGCTCAGGGGTTTGTTTGTGGAAAACAGCTCTTGTTGTTTTTGCGGATCTTCCAAATTATTCAGTTATTGTGCTACAATTATGGAATTGGCTTGGCCAATTTGGAGGTTATTATGGGTAGTAGCGTTGGTGAATGGGTGTTGGTTTAGTTGTAATGGGTGTTGGGAGGAAGAAAGAAGTGCACTCCTTCAACTCAAAGCTTCCATCAATCACCCAAATGGAACCTCCCTTACCGCCTGGGTTGAGGGTAATGACACCTCTTCCTCTGACTGTTGTCAATGGGAAAGAGTGATATGCAGCAACACCTCATGGAGAGTGATTAACCTCGTTCTATTTCGTGTAAGGGATGGGTACCAGCTGGGAGATTGGTATGTAAATGCCTCTCTGTTTCTTCCATTTGAAGAACTCCGGACCCTTTGGTTAGGCGACAATTCAATAGTTGATTGGTCTGAAAACCAAGGCATGTAAGATGTATCCCTCTTCCTATACAATATTCAGACAAATATTTGGGACGATGACAATTTCTTTATCAAATATATATTTATGTTTTATTTGGAAAGAATATTTAATTTGTAAGCTGGTAGGGTGAATGAAACTAATGAGATTATTTTAACTCTTCTCTATAGGTTCCGAAAGACTATCATCCAAGTTGACCAATCTGGAGGTCCTCTATTTGGGTGAAAACAAATTAAATATGAGCATCCTATCATCTCTAAGTGGTCTTTCAGCTCTCAAGTTGCTATATCTGTGGAACAACAAATTGCAAGGATCAATTCATATGAAAGGTTTATTTCGTTGTTGTATCTCATTTTTCCTTCTTTCTCAAATATAAAACAAATTTCCATCGTTAGAAAATCCCTCTTTTATATAATATAATATTGTTGGATGTTACTGAAGGATGACTAGCTCTGTTTTATTACATTTTATCCATCATTATCTTTTTGGTTGTTAACTGAAGGATGACTAGCTCTGTTTTATTACATTTTATCCATCATTATCTTTTTGGTTGTTAATTTTTTTTCCCAGAATTAGATACTTTAACCAACTTGGAAGTGCTCTTTCTGAATGGGAATCAAATTGACGGCTTTGCAACGTCAAAAGGTATGGGCCTTGGCATGCCAAACCAATCTATTTCATCCTACTCTTCTTTTTTTGAGTTTCAATGATAACGTAACATGAAGTGTTAATTTTAATGAAAAGTGAAACATTCCACGGTGCATTATTTTCAAAATTGCAACACAGATATATCAGAGTCAATAACATCTATAAAAAAAAAAAAAAAAAAAAAAAAAATATCTTAGTGATATCACTCTCAGAGGTTCGGAATTGAAACTACACGCCTCATATGTATATATCTATCTAGAGGTCTATACCATCTATTTTATTATAGGAAGCTATAACTTGGTTTTGTCTCTTAGACTATAAAATTGCCAAAAAGTGTAACTAAAAAATGGGGCAAAATGTCTCAAATGGCCACATCAAGACCAACACGTACATTCATCAAGTGTGCCACAACATATAATTAGATAGAAAAGTAATTCTAATGTAGATATAGAAGTTCAACATTCATTAAAAAATGATCCAGGCGAAATGAATTTTTTTCCTTTCGCATGCTTAAATATTCAATAATGTTTTTTTTTTTAATTAAGTAATATTCAATAATATTCAGTTTGTTTGTTTGTTTTTTTTTTTTTGTTTTTTTTTGTTTTTTTTTTTTTTGTTTTTTTTTGTTTTTTTTTTTTTTTTGGTCAATAGTGGGAATTGAACTATAACAGTTTGTGATTTATGATCCAACATCCTAGACAAAGTTAAAGTTACTTTTACGCACCTCCAAAAAAAAAAAAATGTTTAAAGTGACAAATTCCATAAGAATGAATGGAATGCAAAGCTGCTGGCCGGGGCTATCAAAACCGAGACTTTGTTTAACGTCGAAACAAATTCCATAAAACAATTGTCCTAATCTATTGAAGAAAAGTTCGCACTGAGTCACAGAGTTAAAATCTCTTTTAAAATAAATACTTGTGGAGTGATCATAAGAGGTGCTCGATCAAGCTGGTCATGATATGCTTTCGTGTAGTCTACATCTAGAAGCCCTGGTACGTGTTGGGTTTTTCCAACATGGCTTCTATCAAGTGCAACATTTCTTTTCCACAATAGGCAGGATAAACTATATATGGTGGTCATCAATGAGTCCCTGCCCGTTTTTGGACACTAAGTCTTGTCACTTGGGTATAATTTTGGGTCCTATTGTTGAATTATTCTGAAAAATTAACAGAGATATACAGTAGAAATTATGGAATTGAGAAATTCAAAGCAGCTCACTTTCTGACCACCACTATTATTACCCCAAAAAAAAAAAAAAAATCATATTTGTTCAGAAAATTTGCAAAATTCTAGAATGCACGTGAGTGAGTAAAGTAATGCGATATTACCCAAAAAGCTTGATCAAATCCTTTTGCTCAAATAACGTGGCAGTTGGATAAGTAATCAAAATTTTTATTAAAAAAATATGTATTTATAATGGGTTGATATGGCACCTATCATGTCAATTAGGTAAAATAATTAAATAATTTAACATTTTTCCATACTCAAAATCGGTAAATAAGAACCCCCAAATAAGTTGAGACAAAGAGGTTAATTATGGTCACAAGTCATCGACAAGTTTTGAGAGAGAAGAAAATGTAGGTCTGTCAAAGCCCTAATCAGAGGGGCCCAATCAAATATTGATTCATTTTTTTTGTGGTCCATATCTAAAACTGTTATGCTTAATTTTTCCAATCTGGTTATAATCGATCACATACTTCGTACAATTTGTTATCGATCTACATGTCTTTTAGTTTATTGTTCATAAAATATTTTCAATTTTGATCACTAGCCTAGAAGAAATATGCTTCACAGAAATTAGAAAACTAGATCTAATGGTGCAATTAGAAGTATGGAAATGTTGACTCCAAGTCAATTTTGCATAATATTCATAGAAGGTTTCGCAAAAGTATGAAATAGGAGCTGCACATATTTTGGCCTAGATTTCATATAGCCTAATAATATCTATAATTTGAGAGGTTCTCTATGATGTGGAGCTGCCCACTTTTATTTTGTTTTTTGTTTTTTTTAGAAATGTTATGTACATCATTTTATGTGCAGCATTAAAATGTAGCACCTTATGTGGCACTATGTGTATAGATTAAAACCTCCTTAATTTATTTAACAAATCTCTCTTTTGCTGATGTGGGTCTCTATAATTTGAGAGGTTCTCTATAATATGGAGCTGCCCACTTTTATTTTGTTTTTTGTTTTTTTGAGAAGTGTTATGTACATCATTTTATGTGCAGCATCAAAATACAGCACCTTATGTGACACTATGTATATGGATTAAAACCCCATAAATTTATTTAAGAAATCTCTTTTTTGCTAATGTGGGTTTTGTGTTGCATAGGGTACTATACAAAAAGTGTTTCATATAGCATCACCCTTTTTTTTGGACACATAAAAGAAGAAAAGACAAGAAAAAGGGGGTACAAAAGTAATTGTCCCTTTCCTTTGGTTGGTATAAGTGGGACCCATAGATCAAACGGTTTTTTGTCAATCACAGTGAATATGTTTTGACCGTTTGATCGAATATAATTTGGTAATATTAGTAGGGTTTTAGTGAGTGTGGTGATTTGATTCTATGTGTCTTGACCTATAGGATGTATGATAGGTTAAGTCCTAATTGGATTTGGAAACTTAGGGTTAGTGGCCGTCACCCAGCCGCCTATATATTTCATTGTGTTTTGGAACCCTATTATTCAGAAGTTAGGAAGGCTGGGTGTAGTACCACGGCCGTCGTCAGGGTTTTCTATTCTTGCAGGTAGAAGCATCTCTATAGCGACTATGCTTTCGACTCCTACCGGTATGTATGGATTATTTATTCAATTGTGATTTGTCATACCATATAGATCCGATCCATCTTGTTTTCGCTTCCGCTTAGTTAAATATTATTTGTTTTAATATTTTCTATCACTATTATCTATAAGTTTGAATCCGAAATTACTCACTTAATAAGTGAGGCTAATGGTACTAAATTATTATGCCATTGGCATATAATAGGATAGAGATTAGAGAAGTAATATTAGGTACGGTGTTGTGTAATATAGTGAAATTTTTGGAAAATAAATAAATAAAAGGTGAAAAGAATACCTTTGTCGAATCAATCATTACGAATTATCAATAAATTAGTTGTAATAAATGCCATTATAATGATTTTTCATTTATGATCCCATAAATAAACTTTAAAAAAGATCAATTGATTGAACTATAAGTCTTTCTCATTTTATCTCTTTAAAAAAGATCAATTCTCTAGCTGAGTGAATGAAACTAATTAAATTATTTAATTCGTCTACAGGCTCCAAGAGACTATCGTCGCTCAAGTCTTTACATCTGGAATCCAACAAATTCCAAGGATTAATTCATACTAAAGGTTAATTATGTCGTCATATCTTTTTACCTTTTTCTCAGATATCAAATAATTTTCCTTAAATTATAAAAATTCCTCTTCATATTCTCTTGCATTTTATGTTATCACCCAGATTTAGATGCTTTTAGCAACTTGGAGGAGCTGTCTTTGAGTAATAATACAATCGACAGCTTCATTACTCCTGAAGGTATATGCCTTAACATCTATTCATCTAATCTCTAACAGGATCCTTAAAATCTTCAGTGTAAACATATGAATATATGATTATTTATTGGGATCATTTCATGCATGTTTTTTAATTTATTTTTATTTTTATTTTCTTTTGATGACTTGATAGTTATTTTTATGACTATTTCCACTCCCAGGCTTCAAAAGTTTGAGAAAGCTTAAAGTCCTATACCTTGATGACGTGACGTCCAACGACACAGGCATTCTACTACAGTCTTTGGGGGCATTTTCATCTTTCAAGACTATGTATTTTCGGGGGCACAATATGACAGGAACAATTACTGCTCAAAGTAAGTGTGATGGCCAAATAATTTGTTTTTGCCAATCAATTTCTTTTTCTCATTCACATTATTTTTTGCATAGATTTGCATAACTTGAGCCGTTTGGATGATTTCATCTTGGATTACTCTTCTCTGAATGAGAGCTTTCTTCAAAGCGTAGGAGTGATGACTTCTCTTAAGGTCTTATCTTTGTTTGATTGCCAGCTCAATGGTGCCCTAAATGCTCAAGGTAAAATATATATCTCTCTCTATATATATATATATATATGATCTCCTGATATTCTAATTGCTTACTTTAATTTCGTCAATTTCTCTCCATTCCTCGTATTTACACCTAGAGCCATTTCTCCTATTTATAGTAATTGACTTCTACTTATTGATCCTGTAGGTTTGCGTGAACTAAAGAATCTCCAAGAGCTAGTTCTAGGTGGTAATGCTTTTCAGGGGATACTTCCTTCATGTCTGGGAAACTTGACGTCTCTCCATATATTGGATCTCTCTTCCAATCAATTCACTGGAAATATTGCCTTGTCTCCCCTTACTCGTCTCACTTCACTGGTATATCTTTGTATTTCCAATAACCATTTTCAAGTCCCAATTTCATTCAAGTCATTTGCTAACCATTCAAGCCTTAAGGTCTTTTTGGGTGATAATAACACATTAGTGGAACCTATGTATCAAACTTGGGTTCCAAGGTTGCAACTAAAGGTGCTTACTTTGTCGAATTGTAGATGTGATGAACTCAATTTAGCAGCTCCCAACTTCCTCTACAACCAATATGACTTGAGAGTTGTCGATCTCTCCCACAACAACTTTGGGGGACAGTTGCCTACTTGGTTGTTACAGAACAACACGAGATTCGAACAACTTTACTTGAGAAACAACTCATTCATAGGGCCTTTCGAATTGCCATCTCATCCCAATTCCAACATTTTGACCTTAGACGTGTCTGATAATAATTTTCAAGGTCAAATTCCAACAAACATTAGTCTTATCTTTCCAAATGTAGGGTTTTTGAACATGTCTAGAAATGCATTTGGAGGTAATATCCCTTCTTCCTTTGGTGATTTGAAATCTTTAGCACTTTTAGACTTGTCCAACAATCAATTGTCTGGAGGGATACCAAAGCATTTGGCCATGGGTTGCTCGTCCCTATATTTCTTCAAGCTATCAAATAATAACTTGTGTGGGAAAATATTTCCCTCATTCTTTAACTTAACCAACTTGGGATATTTATATTTGGACAGCAACAATTTTGAAGGAGAGATTCCAAATATCTCGTCTGCCATTCATCTGAGCGTATTGGATGTTAGGGATAACTCTCTCTCAGGAAAGCTTCCAAGATGGATAGGAAATTTGTCACTTTTGGAGGAAATTGCCATGTCCAAAAATCATATTGAAGGTCCAATTCCAGAAGAGTTATGCAAACTGAATACACTTGAGTTTTTAGACCTTTCTGAGAACAATCTGTCAAGCTCTATACCACCTTGCTCTAGCCCGCTATCTATAAGACATGTCCATCTGAATAAAAATAGGATAATAGGTCCAATTAAGTGTGGTCTCTTTTACAGCCAGTATTTGGTGACACTAGATCTTGGAGATAATAACCTAATTGGCACCATTCCAAATTGGATCGGCAACCTTTCAGAATTGAGCATACTTATCCTGAAAGCTAATCATCTTGAAGGAAGGATTCCCATTCAATTATGTCACCTGAGCCAACTAAGCATTATGGATTTGTCTCAGAATAATCTTTCTGGAACAATACCTCGCTGCTTGAGTAACATAACATTTGATGCAAGCAATAAAAAATCAACATTAGGGGGCTCCTATGTCAGCACTACCTTTTCTGGGGAGTTATCATCCTTACACATTGAGGGGGAAGAGACAGCAGCAAGAGATGTATATTCAAGTTCATACCCACCGCTAGATGTGCAAGTGCAAGTGGAATTCACAACGAAGAGCAGGTCCTATTCTTACATGCTTAATTTCATGTCAGGAGTTGACCTCTCTTGCAACCATTTAACAGGTGAAATTCCCCCCGAAATCGGAAACTTAAGCAATATCCATGCTTTAAACTTGTCGCAAAACAATCTTACTGGATCAATCCCGACGACATTCTCGAACCTAAGACAAATAGAGAGTTTGGATCTTTCCTACAACAACTTGAACGGAAAAATCCCAACGCAGCTGATCGAGTTGAACTATCTAGAAGTCTTCAGAGTGAGCCACAACAACTTGTCGGGTAGAACACCAGAAAGGAGAGCTCAGTTTGCAACCTTTGAAGAAAACAGCTACGAAGCAAATCCTCTTCTTTGTGGACCTCCATTACATAAAGATTGCATCGAAGAAACTGGATCACCATCGCCACCACAAAAGGCCTTGGATCTTGCGGGAGAAGATGGTGGTTTGATAGACAAGGATATCTTTTGGATTAGCTTTGTTGTTTCTTACATAATTGTGTTGTTAGGAATTGCAGCAGTTCTGTACATAAATCCATACTGGCGACGGGCATGGTTCCACTTTGTTGAAGTCTATGCCACCTTTTGCTACTATTTTGTCGTGGACAATTTTCATAAGTTGTCCATCTTCACAAATATGTAGCTCCATGTCTAGCTAGGTAAATGTATGTATTTTTTTTTTTTTTTTTTTTTGGTTGTGTTTTAAAGTTATGACTCATGAGTCTCTATTAGCTGTGTACCCCTTTTTAAAGGGAGGCAATTTCCCTTCAATAAAGAAATTTTCTACTCCGGAATTGGAGGAAATAGTTAATTTCAATTGCCTATAATTCATGAGCCAGCATAAATAAAGAAAAGGGTTGAATTGTTTGTAATTCTTTTGCTTTCACTGACTCCACTCTTTGTAGTTATGCAAGTCCCATTATCTTATAGTTTATAGGAATCACAACAAAATATGGAATGGAGTCAAAGCTACTCAAATCAAGACTTTTTTAATTAAACCTTTTATTTTCCCTACATAGTTTTTTTTTTTTTTTTTGGGTGTGTGTGTACCATTTCTCCTTCTGTGATAAACTGACAATAGAACTGCAAACCCCACCCCGGCCATCTGAACTGACACCATTACCGCAAAATATTTGTGGCAACTTTGGGACTGAGAATTTCAAAATAGATTCTTTATCATAAATCATAAAAAATAAAAGAAAATTTTCATTAATAATACCCCATATTTATATAAGAAATTATGTTGGTCCAAATATTTTGTTAAAATTATGGAATGCATACTCAAATGGGTAAAGGCAACCCACAAATAAATTAAGAGGAAGGGTTAATCTTGGGTTGATAACCAATGCATTCTCAAAGGCTCTCAAATACAGTCGAGAGAAAAAGAAAGTGTGAGACCATCCATGGCTTGATAAGAGGGACCCATTGAAATTGTTATTCACTTTCATGTAGTCCAAATCTCTAAGCCTGTGATGCTTGATTTTTCCCATCTGGGTACAATTACATGCCACTTTTCCCAGTCAGTCTCCAAGAATAATGTAATGTTGATTACCAAGTCATTTTTGCATTATATTCATAGGATTGTGAGGTTCTCTATGAAATGAAGCTGCCCATTTTTCCATGTTGGTCCCACTATGGATGCAAAATTTCGATGAAATCGCACAAAAGCTTTCTTTAATTTGGTTGGTATAAAGCCTTTCTATTGTGAACTTTGTGAAAGCTCAGGAGTTGGTTTGTAGAAAACATAGGAGTGATGACTTCTCTTAATTGGGACGGCTCTTCTCTCAATAAGAGCTTTCTTCAAAGCTTAAGGTGTTATCTATGTGTTATTGTGGGCTCAATGGCACCCTACCTGCTCAAGGTACAAAATCGATCATTTAATTTCCCAATGAAGTTCCTGTACAATTTCTATAGTAACTGACTTCTGGCCTTAGCTAGCTAACAATAATTACTTAATTTTAATTTTCTACAGCCTGGTGTGAATTGAAGGACCTCCAAGAGAGCTATATATATCTCTCAGAAAATAGAATTGAAGAGTTACCTCATGCTTTGGAAACTTGACATCTCTTTGAATATTGGACCTCTCAAATAATCAATTCATTTTGTTATTTTTCAGGTGAAGTCTTTCCAATCTTGTATTTTTTTCTAACAACAATGTCGGGAACTTTCCCCATAAGTTGTGAGAAAGTCTAACCACTCTCAAGTCATTTTGGTAAAAAAGGAAGTTCGGAGGTGCTGCATTAACACCTACAAATGTAAACATTGACAGACCAAAAACCTTAAGCTGGAATGTTGGAACCCAAGGAAACACAGGGTCTACAGTTAATATGTTTGAATGACCTAAAATGACTGTCACACCCCATTTTTGCACCACCTTACTAGGGCTCATCATTTCATGCATGTTTTTGTTTTGTTTTTGAGTCTAGTCACTTGCATTAGTTTTCTAGAGTCACAAGGACAATGGATATGAATTTTGGTTCAAATTGGAGTTGATCTTGAGGGATAATAAGAGCTTTTGTGACTTGAGGGGCATAATCGTCTTTTAAGTCCCAAACTTTTCATTTGACCTTGGAATGATCTCCAAATTGTCAATTGGAGTTCATATGGATGCATATGAGGTATTAAGTCCCGTGGCCCTGATGATGAGTTTAGTGTGGTTATTTACGGATTATCCTTGAAGAATTAGTGCGAATCACAGCATGAGATTTTTGGTTAAAATGAAAAGAAAATTATTTTATTAAATTAGCCATTTTTATCATGACACTAACACGTGTACGTATGTGATGAGTGTGTGTACGCACATACGATACATGTGCATGCGTGTTAGCGGTCAGTCTCCCAATTTTTATAAAAGACAATTTCCTTTTCCTATTCAGATTAGAAGTCTTTTATCATTATAAAATACCTTTTGATTATTCTCCAAGGAAACCTAGTCCAGGAAGGAAAGGGAAACTCCAGATTTCAGCTATAAATACTCTCTTAATGTCTTTAAACAAGGGAGAAGAGAAGAGGGTTTGGAGGGAGTGAAATTCGTCATAATTCAGCAGCAGATTTTCTGAAAACCAGTAGTCGTATTTTAATCATAACTTTTTCATCCGAAGTCAGAATTTGATGAAATTGGTCTTGTTAGAAAGATAATTCAATTCTCTACAACTTTGTATTTCACAAGCTTTGTCCAAATCCAACGTTTTCATACCCAAAAACGCGATTGAAGTTGCTGCTGCTGCAAAGTGACGAGAATCACTTTTTCTTTTCTCTTGTTCTCTTTTTGTTTTCTATTTCTTTTCAAAGTTGAGTGAGTTTTGATCTCTTTGCTGTGATACCACTTTGACAAAGAGGAGGATTCGTGTTGGTTTGATTCACTCTAAAGACCTGAGGAGCCACGAACAATTACAAGCACAAGAGGAGCCACTTCCTAAGGTATTCTCCTTCTCTATTCAAGCTTAAACTAGGTTCTCATATGGGTTAGGCTTATTGCATGTTAAAGGTGACTTTTTTATCATGTATTAACACTCTAGCTAGTTAATATACATGGAATATCTATTTTTTATCTACTGTTTAGCATGCTTTAGGGCTGTCCTTTAGGTTTTTAATGCATAGTTGTGATTCTTGTGCTCCTGTTTGTCCTTGTGCTAGGATTAGTGTCATTGCATGTTAGAGTTAGGATTTTCATCATGTTATATTGCTTTAGTTAGTTAATATGCATGATTTAATTTCTGTTTAGTTTGGTTTTAGCATGATTAAAGTATGTTTTGTATGTTTTTAAGCATATTTGTGAGTTTAGGGTTTTAGAGTCATTGTTTCGTGTTTGTTTTCATATAGCATGATAAAGTAGACTTTTTTATTTGGTTTTTCTTCGTGTTTGCTGTATATGTTTTTCATATGGAGTAAACATGATAGTTTTGCATGCATGTTAGTATGTTTTAGGGTTTTTATGCATGATATGGTTCTAGGAATATGTTAGGACTTATTATTGTTCGCTGTGTTGCTGTTAGCATGCTTAGTGGATGATTTTTAGGCCATAATACTATTCTGTCCAGATTTGCATGTTAGTGTTTTTGCATGGTTTTGAGCACTTGTAAGGGTGCAAATAGGTGTGGTATTTGTCCCATGGCAAATAGGGCTGCTTATGTCTGAAATGGCTAAATGCTTGGAGCTAATTGCGCTCAGGTAAGTGGGTGTGAAGGTGCCCCAATTCACCTTTCTTCTTAACTCATTCTCTTCTCCCTATTTAGGGTTAATTTTTAATATGATCCTATGGTTTAATTAGAGGTTTCCTTAACCAACAAAATTTTGGTTTTTATTAAAGTTTCCATTTTGTGGATTTCTTTCCTAAAATCAAACTTTCTATCAAATTCAACTCTTTTGATCAAATAAGGAAACCTAGGGTTTTAACCATAGGTTTATATTAGGTCTTAACCCTAATTCTAATCGAACTACGTGGACTTTGATCCATGTATTTCGTTGCATGGTACGTAGGCGCTCTTCGTGAGGCTCAAGTCCGTTCTAGGATCCAAGCATCCTAGGTTTATTTATGTTTTCTTTTCTTCTTTTTATTTTCTGTTTTTATTTGCTTATTATGCATGGATGGATGAATGAAATATATGATATGCATGCAATTCTTGTGATGATATACTTGCTGATTTTTGTATGGAAAGACTTTAATTTAGCCCAAATGAACTGAGAGACCGAAAGGGTGACATGGGTGCCTATAGGCTTTGCCTAGAACCTTCCCATGTCATAACTTAGCCTCCGAATCCCCGATTTCTTTGGTTTTCAAAATATTGGTTTTTGCCTTTCCTTTTTTTATGGAGTCATTCAAATTGTTTTCCTAAAACAACCTGATTTTTAGGGTTTTCCTTGTTTCCTTTAAAAAATAAGGTGGCGACTCCTTTCCTTTTTTTTTTTCAAACCCACTTTCTTTTCAATCCCTTGTGGGCCCAATTTCCGGGGTTCACAGTTTGGCGACTCCGCTGGGGATTTGTGGGCTAGACTCTATAAAGTTTAATTGGGCTAGGTTAATTTCTTATGTTTAATTAAAATCAATCACATTGCATCCGCTTGATTGTGTGCTTTCATTTATTGCATTGTGTGCACAAACTCTTGCATGTTAGGATCGATGTCCCTCGATGTATCCTTGCCAACGATCGGCCTAGTCTCAACCTTGGTTTTCCTGATTCCATGTGTTGGGGCGAAAGCTATCAACCTCTCTTGCCTAGTACCCTTGGGCTTGCCCTTGGGTATATTAAATGAGTTAATCACGTACTGCTGGACCCACGCGGCGTTCCTGATGCCACATGTGGTTAGGTATAAGGATTGCTCAAGCAAGTGAAGGACCCTAGCCTACCCTTATCATTAGTCCATATAGACAGACTTGTAGGACACTACGGTCTCACCTTTATGCACCCACAATTGTTTGTAATGATGCTATGCTGTGTTTGTGGTGTGAGGCTTCATATCTTATACCCTTAATATAGACCTTTAAACCCTAGCCTTCGTTAAGGCCATGGGTTAGGAGGAATAAATTAAGGAAATAGGATGTAAAGCTATGTTTGTGATGTGCTAGTCCTAGGGGATTAATTAAATCTAGTTGAAGGACTCTATGCCCTATTCTTTAAAACATACCCTTAATCCATGATCCCTGTAAAGGTAATTGGATAAAAGGAATGAATTAATTAAACATGGTGTAGAGACCGAGTTCATTAAGGAAAATATGGAGGTTTAGGACAAGTCCTTAGGCTAAAGGTTAAAACTTTTCTATCCATAGACGTGCTGGCTTGGATTCGCAATCCACAAGGGCGTCTAGTGAGTGTTGAGTCTACCCATCAGACAGACATGGCCGACGAAAGAACTAGTGAGGGGCACTTTGACCTTGAGGCTTGCCTGAAAGCCATCATGGCCAAGCTTGACCATACCACCGAGACATCCGATACCGCATTGAAAATGGCTCAAGAGAACCAACAGAAGATGGCGGATCTTGAACAAAATGGCTCTAAGGCCCATTCCTCGGGTATACCTCATGGGGCTGGCACCGAAGAGGGACCTCAATCCAATGAGAACACCAAGACAAGGGGGGAAAGTAGCTCGAAACCTGAGGTCACCAACCTAGAAGGGGAAGCCAAGGGGAAAGGTTCTAGCAGTGATTCCGTGTTAGCTAGCAAGGTAGAAGCATTGGAGAGAACTATAAAAGGGATTCGCAGGGCTAATGACATGGTCGATGTGCGGACTCTATCCCTGTTTCCAACGGCTCGTATTCCACTACAATTCAAGATGCCGGAGTTAGAAAAGTTCGATGGGAGGGGTTGCCCTAAGACTCATTTGAAGATGTACGTGCGAGCTATGCACCCTCGAGGGGCTACTGACGAGCTTTTAGCTCAAATGTTCCATGAAACCTTGGCCACTTCTGCTTTGAAATGGTTCTTATCCTTGGATGAGAATAGAACCCGGACTTGGGAAGACATATGCAATGAGTTTTCAGAGCACTACAAGTATAACACAGAGGTGGACGTTACTCGAAGGGACCTAGAAACTACCAAGCAAGGGGCTCATGAAACTTTCTCCGCTTACATTACAAGGTGGAGACAAAAGGCGTCGAGAATGACGGATAGGCCGAATGAGGAGGACCAAATTCAGTTAGTGGTTAAGAACCTGCTGCCCGTGTATCACAAGCACCTATTTGCCCACTATTTCCCAAATTTCAAAGCTCTCATTGGGGCTGGCACGCAGGTTGAAGATGCTATCAATGATGGGACAATCAAGACTGAGGAAGTGAGGAGTCGCAAGACAAACTTTACTGGGAAGAACAATGCCGAGGTCAACACCATAACTCAACCAATCCAACCCTTTTCTCTCAATGATGTCAACCCACCTCGCCAATTCACTGACCTATTCATGCCACTCGAAAGAGTCCTTGAAAAGCTCATAAGTCGTGACCTATTGAAGCCACTCGACCCAAGACCTCCACCAAATCCCTTACCTAAGAGCTACAATGAGAATAAGTACTGCAAGTACCATCAATCCAAAGGCCATGCCACCAATCGCTGTATTCGCCTTCGTCACCAAGTCCAAGACCTCATTGACAAGCAAGTCATTTCACCACCAACCTGTCCAAATGTCACCCGTAATCCTCTCCCATCACACAACAACACACCCCCACCTAACACCATAAATGCCATTGGGGTTGAATCCTCTCGCCCTCGCCATCCCATAAGACAATACACTCCGCTCCCCATGACCTTAACCCGTCTCTTCACCATTTGCCGCAATAACAGCCTTATCATGCCACTTCCACCAAAGCCAAGACCATCAACCCCTCACCAATATTGCCAATACCATCGTGCACCCGGCCATGACACCGAGGCTTGTTCTATACTAAAGAAGATCATCCAAGACCTCATTGACCAAAAGGTTTTGTTGTTGCCAAAGAAATCTATCCAACAAGAGCTGAAAGAAAGATATGAAGCAGGGGATCCTCAGGTTGGCCTATTAGGTGAAGCGTCGGGGAAATATGATTACTATGTGCTGTACTCAAGCCCAAGTCCGATATCAGATGAGCCGATAGTCCCTTCAGGTTGGGATGACTTGCCGACAGAGATGGAGAGCATCGACATGATAGAATGGGATGACTTGATGAATGACTCCGAGGAAGTCCATGACATATGGGCTAGCGATGATGAGTTGGACCATATAACCAGAGGGGGTCGTCATTTCAAGCCCCCCCACCTAGAATCTGAAAATCCGTTGGAAGATTTGGAAGGGCAGAGGCGTCCTAGCTTGCAAGAAGAAGAGGATGAAGTGCTTAGGCAGCTGAAGAAGACCAATGCCAAAATTACTATTTGGGGCTTGCTCATGGCCTCGCATAAGCACAGACAGACCGTGTTGAAACTGTTGAATCAGATACAAGTGCCTGTTGACACATCCCCCGAGGGATTGGTACATTTGGTGAATCCAACTCTCAAGAACTCAACCATCGTGTTCACCGATGTAGACCTACCTAAAAGCGGGCCGAGCCATTCTCAAGCTCTCTATGTGACCGTTGACACTATGGGAAAGAGGGTTCCCACCGTTCTTATCGACAATGGGTGTTGGGAATCAAACTAGAGAGGAAAAATACAAAGGCGGAATTTAAAATTTTTCCTATGATTCCCAAACCCATGAATCTTAATTATGCTTAATACAAAAACCATAAACCTAACTACCAAGAGAGTTAGGGTACTTACAGTTGAACAAGTCTTCTCCTTTATGCTCCAAGCTTTGTCTTCTGATTGAGCAGTCCAAGTGCACTGCCTCCAACAGTATCCACACCTAGCTTGAGCAAGTTGTCTTTTCCTTCTTCTTCCTTAGGGTTGCTAGAGGTGGAGAAGAGGGAGAGAGAGAGAGGGAGAGCTGTGAAATTTTCGGCCAGCACTTGGGAGCCTCCAAGAGTGCATCAAATGATGATGTCATCACATCATAAAAGGCTTTAAATAGCCTCCAACTAGGGCCGGCCAAGGGGGGATTCCAAACCCTAATCTAATTTGTGTAATTACTCTTAATTACATAATTAGCCCACTAGTTTGCATCAAATACAAATTAGCCCCTTAAAGAACTTTTCTTTAATCACTTATACCCTTTCTCTCATAGACAATCAAGCTCTCTTAGCATGATCAGTGTGTGACCCATTGGGTTCACATCATCAAGTAGTAGGAACAGCACAAGTTGTGCACAATGGAACACTTTCCATTAAGGGTCTAATTGAAACTCCTTTCAATTCCCTAATTGATTATAACTCATTTATATCAATTAGGGCTTCTACTAACCATGAGTAACACCTAGCATATGGCTCATGGTGTGGTCCTTAATGAGGTGAATAGTCATTTACAAAGAACCCTTCTGTTATAGTTTACAGGTTACAATTCCATCCTTCCATCAACACAATGTCTCCAATTGAACTAATAGGACATGGAAGTCTGTCAAGTCCCTAGTTCAATTACTTTATACTCATTCATTAATATCAACTCAATGATGAACTTATGGAAACTCCTTTCCATATTCATTCTACCATGGGCCCATGGATTTAATGAGTTATATTCAATGAATGCTGTATGAGACATTCACTCCCTTTTTCCTGAGAGTGATGGATTCCTTGTTGATCACTCACATGCCTTCACACATATAGCAGAAGGGCCAATGAACACCCTTACAGACCCCTGAATAGGATCTGCACTTAGTGTTATCAAACTTCTAAAGCTACATGCATAAGACAACCATGGTGTCTCAGGTCTAAGGATTACTTGTACCACTACAACAATGAGAAACTGATTGACAGGCAGGTTAAAACTCCATTCAGTTTATCTCATATCTTTGGTCACATTCAGTGTACCTATTCTTATAATAGGCACCCACTTGTTGGTTGTAGTCTCCACACAAATAGCTTGAGACTAGCTATCCTCCTATAGAGTCAACCTAACAAGTGCTAGTCCTATGGTTCATTACTGTCCATCATAGTGAACCTTCAACTAGGAATGATTTAGGAGTTTAGTACAGAGATATATTTAGAGTCTCAAAATTACAACCCTTTGTAATTTCATATTCTCAACTCTAACTCCATGGACATATTATGTAAATATAAATGATGCATATAAACATAATAGAATAAGCCATTTTATTAAATCAATAATAAATGTGACATATATAAATGAAATCAATTGATTGTTCCTAATCCCTAAACAATCATCTCTATGATTGGCTCTAGGGCATAATCCTAACAATCTCCCACTTGCACTATAGCCAATCCACCTTGTATCTCATACCCATATCCTGTCGGTGGTGATCCAACACACTTGGGTTATAGCCTTAGTGAAGGGGTATTCTTTATTCTCTGTTGTATTGAACTTCTATATGTATATGTCATCACTTCCAATGATCTCTCTAATCACTTGGAATCGCCGCTTAAAGTTTGGACTTTTGATGAGACCGTGGATCCTTGTCTTGAGCACTAGCCTTATTGTTGTCACAAAAACAATAGTAAAGGCTTCTCAATGTTAGGAACCACTCCTAGTTCTGCAATGAACTTACTCATCCAAACATGCAGCAATGAGCTCAAATTTACAGCTCCACCATTTAAGGTGAGAACATACCTCGATGTTGATCTCCTATCATCATCGTCAGATTGAAAATCTGAATCCGTTATACTAACCATTTCTAAGTTTCTTTCTCCATAGACAAAGCATGGGTCCTTAGTTCTTCCCAAGTACTTAAGGATAGCTTTGACTTCTTCCCAGTATACCTTATCTGGGTCTACCTGATATCTGCTCGTAACATTTACAGCAAAACTGATATCTAGTCATGTACATAGCATAGCATATGCTTTTAGACAACTTGATTTCATGTCTGACAGGAATTAGACTTCTCTTGAAATCATGCATTTTGAACCCATTCAAAATCTTGTCTACGTACATCGATTGGGAGAGACTTAGCATCCTTTAAGATCTATCTCTATAGACCTCTATTCCCAGAATATAGGATACTTCTTCCAAATCTTTTATGGAGAAACTTTGTGAAAAACCAATTTTTCACTTTTGACAACGTCTCTACATTATTCCCTAATAAGTAGAACGTCATTCACTTATAGGACCATAAATGTGATCGCACTCCCACTAACCCTTTGTACAATCATGGTACAATAACGGGTTCTATCTCAACAGGGACAGGGGTTGTATCAATGTTGGTTTGTGTCTCATTAGACAACTCTTTGAGTTCTATTTTCCTGTTATTGCCTCCTTCTTGAATAAACTCTTTTTCAAGAAAGATTGCAAACTTACTAACAAACACTTTTGTTCATCAGGATGATAGATATGATATCCTAAACTCCTTTTAGGATAAACCACAAACCTACATTTAAATTATCTTGATTTCCAATTTGGTTACATCATGTGTCTCTACATATGCAGTGCAACCCCATACCTTAACATGCTTAAGGTTTGGTGCTTCCCTTTCCATATCTCATATAGGTCTTAAGGGACAGCCTTGGTTTGAACTCTGTTTCACAGGTACGTGGCAATTTCTAGGGCATATCCTAACAAGGATAATATTAGGTCGTTGTAACTTATCATGGACCTAACCATATCCAATAAGGTTCTATTCCTCTTTTCTGACACACCATTAAGTTATGGTGTTCTAAGAGGTGTCCATTGTGATTGAATGCCCGTTTGAACAAGTTGATCTGAAAATTGACCGGTTAAATATTTGCCTCCTTGATCCAATCGAAGAGCTTTAATACTTTTACCGATTTGTTTCTCTACTTCATATCTGAATTCTTTGAACCTTTCAAATATTTCAGACTTGTACTTCATTAAGTATACACACCCAAACCTAGAATGAATCATTGGTAAAGGTTATAAAGTAAGAGAAACTTCTACATACATCATTATGTATATCTTGTTCTCTTAGGATTATTAGCATTCAATTTAGAACTATCATGCTCCATTGCAATTCATATTTGCAATAAAGTTTAGAAAATAAAGGCCATCCACATAAACTCCAGAAGTAATGAACTCTTCATTTAATAGAAAACATTTATTAAATCAAACAAAAACCTCGTTTAGATAAAACTGAAATAAAATTAATGTTTCTAATAACTTCTGAAATGTAAAGATAGCCAACTATTATTTCTAAACTACTCCATTAGGTAGAGTCAAGCAACAAGCCCCACAGCTAATGCAGCAACGTTTGCTCCATTCCCCACTTGTAGAGTTGATCTGCCTTTACTCTGTCTTCTGCTTCCCACTAGATTCTGCATGGAATCACAATTCGCATCAGAATTAAGTACCCAAGTGGAAGCAGAACTAACATTTAGTTTAGAGCATGATCCATACCTTCCAAAGGTTGGTTCTTTAGAGTATCCAGATACTCCCGGCAGTTACGTTTCCAGTGCCCATCCTTGCCGCAGTGAAAACAGGTTCCTTTGGCTTTGTTGTTACCTTTCTTCTTCCTTCGGGTACTCTTGCCCTTGCCTATGCCCTTGCCCTTGGGCTTGAGCTTAGACTTGGAAGTAGCAACTTCATTAAATTCAAGCAAGAATTCTTTCCCATACAATTCTTGTATGTTGATAAAAATCTCGTAAGCACTTCCCATGGACTCATGTTGCTTCTTAAGCTCGAGACTCATAAATACCATCATATAGCACCTTGCCATGAGATCGTCGTCCATGCGCTTCTGGTAAGCGTCTTTCTCTTGCTGAGTTGTAGCCTCAGCAGGAGCAATGGGAAGTGGATTATGAAGTGCATAGGTAAGATTCTGGGAATCCAAAACAATTTTTAGATTCCTAAGCCAATCAAGACAATTTGGTCCAGTCAAACGGTTGATGTCCAATATTTTGGATAACGGGTTGAGGTGAGCCATTTCTATGAACTACATATAAAAATTAAATAGAGAATTAGATTTCATTTTTAATCCATAATGATCGGGTCTTTAATCATATGATACCTCCCACTATTTTATCAAATTCCATACACCCTCTAATGGAATTCGGGAATCTTATTCCTAATGGGGATTGGGGTCCCACTATGACCTAGAAGCCTCACATGTTAGTTTCTTGACTTCTAACCCACAGTAAGAAGACAACTCTTTGTCTATTGCTTCATAAGCAAGTTCCAATCATTTTGCCTCTAGGGTACATACTCCTCACATGTTAGTTTCTTGGAATACTTCCCTAGTTAAGTTAAACCCATCATTCACACAGGTATGTTTCACCAAATATATACCTCACATGTTAGTTTCTTGGTATATACCAGCTTAGGCACCCCATGATATCTACATATGTGATAGTTTCAAGTAATGTCTTTAATATGGGTAGCTCCTACATGTCTGTAGCCAGGTACCCACATTAAGGGACGTTAGATGATCCTATAATGATGGAAGGCAATGAAGAATCCATTCCCTAATGTATTCTCCATTTCCAACTTAATATTAAAAGAGAGGGGTTTTAAGGGTCTCATCAAATTAACTAATTTAACATACATCTCATGCATATAAAAATATATAACAACATTATATATGTAATCCACTTATCGATATTAGTCCCTATAAGGTGACATTTAACGATCTTTGGATTTGGAGCTATCTCTATTAATCTCATTAAAAGCTCCCACTATGATGATTATGGACTTTAAGAGGATTCAATCCAAGCCAATGAATTGAATCCTTGGTCTAAGGTGGGTGTAGGTGATCGTAAAACATTCATTTGAAACATAGCATGCACTCTTGAAAATCTTCTCCAAGCTTTCAAGTCCTTCAATCTCCTCCATTAGCTTCATGGTCTCCACCATAGGCTTGTTGGGCTCCACCATGCTCCTTTAGGTCCACCATACTCCTTAGTGCGCTCTCGATTACATAACATTTACATAATTGAAAGAAAGGGATACATAAGGGGAATGTGGGGTACATAAGAGAATGATAGAGAGAGAGAGAAGAAGAAGGTGGCATGCAAGCCCCAAATAAATAATACATCACCAAAATTAACAACTCTTGAAAATTAATACAACCCATTCATAAGACGGCCAATCACAATTGGTTTAAGGGTATAATCCATAATCATCATCCATCCATAACCATACAATCACATTGCATAATAAAGGAAATAACTGTAAGCAATAAACATATGGGCATTCATGGTAACTGTATTGATTGGTTTTCATTAATCTCATTAATGTGTCCTAATCTTATTAGGATATGCATAAGTTCCTAAATTAATTAAGTCTTAACATTTAAGACACTTAATTTCAATTAATCAAATCAATTGAAACATTTAAAGTCCCCTAATTAAACTCTAATATCAAATATTAAGGTCTCTTTAATTAAACAAAACAATTTCATTTAATTAAAAAATTCCAGATTTTAATTTAATCCTAAATTGTGTTTTAAACCATTTAAAACATTATAAAATTAATCACCATTAATTAAATAATCAATTTCAAAATTAAATAAAATCATTTTATTAATTAATTAGTGCATTAGGGTTTCCTAAAACCCTAAACCCTAAATGCATTAACTCTAAACCCTAAGTGTAACCCTAATGCATTAAATGCCTTATGATTGGTCAATTAATGGCCAATCATTTAAACCCTAGGTTTATACGGTATTAATGATTAGGATTAGGGTTTAATTAATGCCACCTAGGATATTAATTACTCTTAATTAATATGCACTAATTAGGGTTTCTAAAACCCTAAACCTTAAACCTATTAAATGCCAATGATTAATTACTAAACCATTAATGATCATGATTGGTCATAAATGACCAATCATTTAACCCTAGGTTAGACACATTAATTACTAGGTTTAGTTATTAATTAATGCATTAATAGAATTAGGGTTTAATTAATACGAATTAGGGTTTCCTAAACCCTAAACCCTAGACATCATAAATGCACTTAATTATACCCTAATGATTAATAACCATGATTGGTCAATTAATGACCAATCATTAAACACTTTAATTAAGGTAATTAATAGCCAAATTAGGGTTTTTAATTAATGCAATTAATGAATTAGGGTTTCATCATTAATGGGAATTAGGGTTTCCTAAGAAACCCTAAGGCTGCCGCCACCTATAGTGGGCTGCCATGGCAAAGCAAGGCTGCCATGGCTTGGCCAGGCCATGGGAGGCCATGGCCAGCAAAGGGGGACTCAAGCCAGGGTGTGGGCCAAGCCCATGGACACGTGTGGAGTGGCCAAGAGGGCTGTCTTCTTCAAAGAACATTAGGGTTTCTAGAACCCAGTACTGGCGCCACCATTGGAGGACCTCCAAGGTCACAAAAGTTTCTAAAACTTAATCAATTCGACTCCACCAACAAAACCAGCTTTTGTATCATGTCCCTACATGAATTACTAAGCTAATTGAAGTGGTTTGGATGATCAAATCATCCCCAATTGTTCTAAACAATTCAAGAACAGTAGGCTGTCCAGAATTTGACAGCATACTGTCCCTGATCACAAATTGATTTAAAACCCAGCAAGATGATTAATTCAGGCTACCAAATTATTTTTCCTAGCATCCTACATGTCTTAGGAAACTAATAAAATTGGTTTCATGCAATTTGGAGTTCCCTAGCTCAAGATATGAACAAAACTCCATTGATGACTTTCTGCAGAAAAACAGCCTGCTGTGTTCTTCCAAGAAATCAAACTTTTTGATTCTTTATGCATCAAGACTCCTTTGATTATTAAAGAATATGATCTATACATCATACATCATCATCCTATAATGATTATTCATCAATTTTACAGAAGTATCTGATCATAACAGTAGCAAGAACCCTAGGGTTCTAAAACCCAGATTCAAACATGGTGGTCTTCTCCTTCTTCCTTCTGTTCTAGACTCATAATCCAATTATGATACATCCGAATGCTTGGGAACCCTTTCCTACCATGTCTAGAACATAACCCAAGTGGTGGCAACCATTGCCATGCTTTTGATCTCCATCAAAAACTCACAATTGTGGCTGTTACATCATTCCCGAGCAAAACTGTCTTCCCTGACAGCCTGTAGTAAAAAATTCATAACTTTCACTACAAAACTCGGATCGACGAACCGTTTGTTGGGTTGTAAAGCTGATTCGAAGAGCTTTCTAACCATATATGGTTCGAAAATTTTGGAGAAGAACTCTGATTTCGGCATGCAAAACAAGATGACGATTTTTCATGACTATCATAAAAAACTGTTCATCATCTTCTCCAAACTCAATCCCCATTCAACTTTTGAATAACCAGCAGCCCTAAAACTATTTTAGAAGACGAGTAGAAGGAGAATTAACCTAGGGTTCATAAACCCTAGGTTTGGCCATGAGAGGGAAACCATTCTAATGCATGAACATAAATTCCAGATTTATTAACCAATCAATTTACCATGAATTACAGCCCATATGCAGTTTGTATTAGGCATAACCATGGCTCTGATACCACTGTTGGGAATCAAACTAGAGAGGAAAAATACAAAGGCGGAATTTAAAATTTTTCCTATGATTCCCAAACCCATGAATCTTAATTATGCTTAATACAAAAACCATAAACCTAACTACCAAGAGAGTTAGGGTACTTACAGTTGAACAAGTCTTCTCCTTTATGCTCCAAGCTTTGTCTTCTGATTGAGCAGTCCAAGTGCACTGCCTCCAACAGTATCCACACCTAGCTTGAGCAAGTTGTCTTTTCCTTCTTCTTCCTTAGGGTTGCTAGAGGTGGAGAAGAGGGAGAGAGAGAGAGGGAGAGCTGTGAAATTTTCGGCCAGCACTTGGGAGCCTCCAAGAGTGCATCAAATGATGATGTCATCACATCATAAAAGGCTTTAAATAGCCTCCAACTAGGGCCGGCCAAGGGGGGATTCCAAACCCTAATCTAATTTGTGTAATTACTCTTAATTACACAATTAGCCCACTAGTTTGCATCAAATACAAATTAGCCCCTTAAAGAACTTTTCTTTAATCACTTATACCCTTTCTCTCATAGACAATCAAGCTCTCTTAGCATGATCAGTGTGTGACCCATTGGGTTCACATCATCAAGTAGTAGGAACAGCACAAGTTGTGCACAATGGAACACTTTCCATTAAGGGTCTAATTGAAACTCCTTTCAATTCCCTAATTGATTATAACTCATTTATATCAATTAGGGCTTCTACTAACCATGAGTAACACCTAGCATATGGCTCATGGTGTGGTCCTTAATGAGGTGAATAGTCATTTACAAAGAACCCTTCTGTTATAGTTTACAGGTTACAATTCCATCCTTCCATCAACACAATGTCTCCAATTGAACTAATAGGACATGGAAGTCTGTCAAGTCCCTAGTTCAATTACTTTATACTCATTCATTAATATCAACTCAATGATGAACTTATGGAAACTCCTTTCCATATTCATTCTACCATGGGCCCATGGATTTAATGAGTTATATTCAATGAATGCTGTATGAGACATTCACTCCCTTTTTCCTGAGAGTGATGGATTCCTTGTTGATCACTCACATGCCTTCACACATATAGCAGAAGGGCCAATGAACACCCTTACAGACCCCTGAATAGGATCTGCACTTAGTGTTATCAAACTTCTAAAGCTACATGCATAAGACAACCATGGTGTCTCAGGTCTAAGGATTACTTGTACCACTACAACAATGAGAAACTGATTGACAGGCAGGTTAAAACTCCATTCAGTTTATCTCATATCTTTGGTCACATTCAGTGTACCTATTCTTATAATAGGCACCCACTTGTTGGTTGTAGTCTCCACACAAATAGCTTGAGACTAGCTATCCTCCTATAAAGTCAACCTAACAAATGCTAGTCCTATGGTTCATTACTGTCCATCATAGTGAACCTTCAACTAGGAATGATTTAGGAGTTTAGTACAGAGATATATTTAGAGTCTCAAAATTACAACCCTTTGTAATTTCATATTCTCAACTCTAACTCCATGGACATATTATGTAAATATAAATGATGCATATAAACATAATAGAATAAGCCCTTTTATTAAATCAATAATAAATGTGACATATATAAATGAAATCAATTGATTGTTCCTAATCCCTAAACAATCATCTCTATGATTGGCTCTAGGGCATAATCCTAACAATGGGTCCGCACTGAATGTATGTCCTCTCCGAACTGCCACTGTTTTGGGTTTGGGACCCACTGATTTCACGCCATCTGGGCAGACCGTAAGAGCTTATGACAACACCCGCCGAGAAGTAATAGGGGTAGTTACTTTGCCTCTTATCATGGGACCCACTGAATTTAGGGTGGAATTCCAAGTGTTGGATGTGCCGTCATGTTTCAACTTGCTGTTGGGCCGACCTTGGATCCATCCTGCTGGGGCTGTGCCATCTTCACTCCATCAAAAGGTGAAGTTTCCTTATGAAGGAGCCATAGTAACACTTCAAGGGGACTATGAATTGAAACTCGCAGGTGTGCCTATATGTGAGATACAACCTGAATCAGCAGCGATACCGCTATCTGGGTTTGACTATGTCCAATGCATTGAGAAAGAGCTCGAAAAGGGTGAATTAATACCCTTGGACTTTTGCCCCCATGGCAACTTGCATGTTGGTGAAATCATGAGAAGGATGAGTTTCTTCCCAGGCATGGGGCTAGGGCATCGCCAACAAGGGATCCCTACGTCTATTCAAAGCCGTGTCACCTCATATACTTTTGGGTTAGGATATGAGCCCTCCAAAAATGATTATGCGGAAATGCTGAAGAGGAACAAAGAGAAAGTAAGAGCCAAAGCCGAGGGAAGGGTGCCAGACCTGAAGATCTCGCCATATCGACCTACTTTGAATGGTTACTTCGTCAAAGAAGGGGATGATTTTCTATATTGCGGGTTTCCAGAGCCCACCTTTGACCAAGCTACCAAGATCCGAGTTCCGGGTTTTGAAATCTTCTTCACCGAATGGTATCCAATCACAGCTGAAATGGTGGATGATGATGCCATCAATGATGAGTTCTGGGAAAAGAAAGAGGAGGACTGGGCAGAGAACCTTGATGCGGGGGCTATGACTGAAATGTTCCAAGACATGATCCTCACCGTGGAAGACTCGACCATTGAAGAACTCCAGGGTTCATCCATTAGCCATGCTACCGTGCCATTCCTGAATTGGTACCTTGAATGTGGTGTCATTGCGGAGATCCATGAAGAAGAAGACCTTGGCCTACCTGATAGCAGCTTGTAGGTGTCTTAGTTTAGTAATATTTCCCTAATTCAATAAGATGTATCTACTTTACTCACTTTGTGGAGTCATAGTATTGATACAGATTTGTTTGTTTTCCTTCTTTCTTTTGTGTGTCATTCCCATTATTCCTAGTCAATAAAGTGTGCTTTCTTTCTCTATATATACAGTGTCTCTTTTCTCTCCTCTATGGATATTTATGGCATGGATATAGATCCTAGGAACGATGTCCCCCCGGAGCTCGTTGAGCAAAGGAAAAGGGGCGTCACCGAACCTAATATGGATGAATTGGAATCAATCAACTTAGGGACGAATGAATTGCCAAGAATAGTTAAAATTGGGAAAACCCTCTCCCCCGTTGAAAAAGAAAAGATGATCTCTCTCTTGAAAGCCAACATTATGGCTTTTGCATGGTCTTATGAAGACATGCCTGGCATCGACCCCGATATTGTGCAACACTATATCCCCACTAATTCCCTAAAGAAGCCGGTAAAGCAGAAACTCAGAAGATTAAAACCAGAATGGGCCCTAAAAGTAAAAGAAGAGGTAACTAAACAACTAGACGCGGGTTTCCTCCAAGTTGTGGAGTACCCCGAGTGGTTGTCGAATATAGTGCCTGTGCCTAAAAAAGATGGGAAAGTAAGGATGTGTGTCGATTTCCGAGATCTCAACGCCGCGAGCCCTAAGGATGACTTTCCTTTACCCCATATCGACGTGTTGGTGGATAGTACAGTGGGACATGCACTCCTCTCCTTCATGGACGGATTCTCCGGGTATAACCAGATAAAGATGGCGCCTCAAGACATGGAGAAAACAGCCTTTATCACGCAATGGGGAACGTACTGTTACAAGGTAATGCCTTTTGGCTTAAGAAATGCTGGGGCTACTTACCAAAGAGCAGCTACGACCTTATTGCATGATATGATCCATAAGGAAGTCGAGGTTTATGTCGATGATATGATCGTAAAGTCCGTGGATAGAGAAGGGCATTTCAAGGCACTAGAGAAATTCCTAGAGCGAGCAAAAAAGTACAATCTCCGTCTCAACCCACAGAAGTGCGCTTTTGGTGTCACTGTAGGCAAGTTATTGGGGTTTATGATCACTCAGAGAGGTATCGAAGTGGACCCAGGGAAGATAAAAGCTATTGTGGAGATGGAGCCGCCTAGCACTGAGAAGCAGATCCGGGGTTTTCTGGGAAGAGTTCAATACATAAGCCGATTCATCGCCAACTTGACCATGGTTTGCGAACCAATCTTCAAATTGCTTAAGAAAGGTGTGCCAAAAGTATGGAACGAAGAATGCCAAGAGGCCTTTGAGACCATTAAGAGATACTTGAGCAATCCTCCAATCTTAGTTCCCCCACGGCAAGGCGCGCCACTTTTGTTATACTTAACGGTCACCGAAACCGCGACGGGAGCTATGTTAGCTCAATATCTTGAAGGGTCTACAAAGGAAAATGCCATTTATTACTTAAGCAAGAAAATGACAGACTATGAAGTGAAGTACAATGCAATTGAAAAGGCTTGTGTGACACTAGTATGGGCGACGCAGAAACTCCGGCACTACATGATGTCCTTCGAAGTGTTCTTGATAAGTCGCATGGACCCGTTGAAGTACCTGGTAGAAAGGCCAGTATTGTCATTCAGAACTGCTCGATGGTCAATTCTCCTCAATGAATTCGACATCAAGTACGTGAATCAGAAGTCTATCAAGGGAAGCGTCATCGCAGACTACCTAGCCAGCTGTCCGGTGTCATCATCCGCTCCGTTCAACGATCAATTCCCAGATGAGGACGTGCTAGAGATTGGTAGAAAAACTTGGAGAGTATACTTCGATGGGGCAGCCAATAAGAAAGGTTATGGGATAGGAGTCCTGCTGGTCTCACCCGAAGAGGCATTTACACCGTTGGCAGTCAAGTTGGGGTTCGAAGCCACCAACAACATTGCTGAATATGAGGCCTGTATCCTAGCATTGGAAGCGGCACTTGAATTGGGGATCAAAGAATTAGAAGTGTTCGGGGACTCGGCGCTAATCATCTGTCAGATAAAAGGGGAATGGAAAACTCGAGATGAGAAGCTGCTACCCTACCATGCCTACCTGGAAGCTCTAACCAAGGAGTTCTCAGAGATAGAATTTAACTACCTTTCAAGGAACAAGAACCAGTTCGCCGATGCCTTGGCGACCCTAGCATCCATGGTGGAGATACCTGAAGGGGGAAATGTGAAGCCGTTGATGATAGAATGCCGAGACAAGCCTGTGTACTGTTGTGCAATCCGAGGAGGAGAGGTAAATGATGGCCGTCCGTGGTTCCATGACATAAAGAAGTTCATTGAAGAAAGGGAATACCCAGAAGGAGCATCTCGTATCGATAGAAAAACCCTAAGGCGGTTGGCGAGACACTATGTACTTTGTGGAGGAAAGCTATATCGGAGATCATACGACGGGATCCACCTGCTGTGTGTCACCGAGGAGGAAGCCGAGCATCTGATTAAAGAAATCCATGAAGGGACAGGGGCTCCGCATATGAATGGCTATATGTTAGCTAAGAAAATCATGAGGTTAGGCTATTATTGGTCCACCATGGAAAGAGACTGCCACGCACATGTCAAGAAGTGCCACAAATGCCAACTGTTCGCCAGTGGACAACATTTGCCTTCTATGCCTTTAACGAGTATGTCGTCACCTTGGCCATTCGCGGTGTGGGGGATAGATATCATCGGACAGATCAAGCCAAAGGCATCAAATGGGCATGAATACATCCTGGTTGCCATCGACTACTTCACTAAGTGGGTGGAAGCAGCGTCCTTCAAGACCTTGAATTCCAAGAAGGTAGCACAGTTCATACAGCACAGCATCATCTATCGATATGGGGTACCGCATGAAGTTATCTCAGACAATGGCCAGCACTTTCAGAAAGAAACCCATGAGCTCTTGCAAAAGTACGGCATAGTTCACCATCTGTCATCACCATACCGTCCTCAGACTAATGGAGCGGTGGAAGCAGCTAACAAGAACATCAAGAAGATACTACAGAAGACTGCGGACTCGCACACAGACTGGCATGAGAAGTTGCCATTGGCTTTATGGGGTTACAGAACATCAATAAGGTCGTCAACAGGGGCTACCCCTTATTCTCTAGTTTATAGAATGGAGGCCGTGTTGCCAGTTGAATTAGAGGTTCCTTCACTAAGGGTTGCCGTGGAGAGCCAGATAACAGAAGTGGACTGGGTTAAGAGCCTCTATGATGAGTTAGCTTTGCTGGATGAAAGGCGTTTAAGGGTGCTGTATCATGTTCAGGGGTATCAACGGAGAGTTGCCAGAGCATTCAACAAGCATGTCAAAGATCGAGGTCTAAAGAAAGGGGATGTAGTGCTGAAAGAAATCAGAGCTCCAGTGTTCGATCCGCGGGGAAAATTCAAGCCAAGTTGGGGCGGGCCATACATTATCAAAGAGATATTGCCAGCAGGGGCTGTTCGCCTCATGGATTTAGATGGAATTGAGTTCGCTCGTCCAACTAATTTGGACCAATTGAAAAAATATCATGTTTGAGGCCTGCTAGGTTGAAAACCCGTAAGGGCGGCCTAGGCAAAAGTTAAGGCATAAGAACTACGTAAGACCTGATTCTCCATTCAAAAAAACAAAAAAACAAAAAAACAAAAAAAAACAAAAAAAAACAAAAAAACAAAAAAAAAAAGAAGAAAAAACCATGGAGATACGTAGGCAACCCATAAAGTTACCTTGGGTGCGGTCTAAATCAAACAAGAAAATCCCAAATTTGATTTATTATTGGCAATTTATTCAAAACTAAAATTGATTGACCTAGCAATTCATTGGTATTAAGTAAAAGAACTATAAATATGCCATAAATATCCTATTCTATTTTCTTGAGCCTCTTTGCAGCTCGCTCCTCAGCTTTCTTCTTCTCTCTTTCATGTCTTCTTTTCTTCCTCAAGTCATGTTCATAAGCTGCTGTCACTGCTTCCATAATATCTTCTCTGCAAGATCCAAGTTCGTTGTTCTTGATAAGTCCAAAAATCCTTTCTCTTCGAGTAGTCTCTCTCTCACCTAAATTGCTTTTCAACCATTCCTTATACTCGGGGCTCATCATATATGGACCATCAGTATTCGTAACTTGGGTTAGTATCAACTTGTTAGGCCATCGGTCCTTCGCCCAAGTCACTACAGAAAGACCCGCAGGCACCACAGGATAGTCACCTTTCAAGGAAGTAGGTGTGGTTTGCATGGCACCCATCTGACGAAGAACCCTTGAAGGCCAATAGAAGGAAGTAGACCTCAGTCCTATGAGTCTCACCATGGCGCATCCAGAAGTCCGCAGAAGCACCTGGTCACTGCAGCCCCATATGAATACAAACCACTTGACACTCCTCCAAGAAAGGGTTTGGTAGTAACCTAGCCAATCTCTCAATGAAAATTGCCCAGGTAGTTCAATGCGGCGAAGGCAGTAATGCTGGGGCTTGTATGGTGTAATGGCAACTGGTGACAAGAAATTCAGTCTTTCAAGCAACCACATTTGCAGTAGAATGGGGCTACCTCCTAAAGGAACCTTTGGGTCCTCATGAGTTTTATCCAAACCATTCAGGGTTTCAGCTAGCACCATGGGAATCAAGTTATGGACCTTGGCAAGGAGAGGAATCAAGTCACAGATTTGAACGGGAACATGTGGAGTACCAGTGGAAATAAGAAAACGACCAATGAGGCAAAAGGCAAGTGCATGCTTAATAGGAAAGGTAAAATTCAGAATACCTTTACTATCACAAGCTAAAAAAGAGGTTGCCAATTTCATCAAGTCTACCATATGGTCCTTTACAAACGTAGAGGCATATTGTGAGTGAATCCCAAGTAGATTGGAGAAAGAAGTAAGAAAGCTTGAGCCAAAACACTTGAACTCAGATTTTGCTTCAGCACTCATAACTCTCAAAAACCCTCCTAAAAATTTGTCTAGAGCCTCCATAATTTCTAATGAATGAATACAAGTAGGTTTAGGAACCTCTTAGATGTGTTTTTATAGGGAAAAGGTCACAAATCCAAGTTCAAATAGGAAAAAACCCATCAGAATAGGAAGTTTCCTATTCAAAGTGGGATTTCCGCTTCGGGCTCGGGTAACCACCCAGGCCTGGGCGGCTAGCCTCCCGAGGCTTGGTGGTCACCCAAGCCACTTTGTTTTGGTTTTGCTTCTCGCTTTGTCTCGCCTTGACGCGTGATCAAACCTCCTTCCAAATGAGATATTCAACACTTTTTGAGCTTAAAATCAATCAAATTCCATCTTGAAATCAATTCCTTGAATTGATTTTATGTTCAAAAGGGTTGAATATATTTCCCCTGTGCCATGCCAACTCAAGTGACAATGTGTTAAGACACTTTCCTCTTGCACCATGCTTGTTTAATCTTGATAAATTGATCATATATCCTCATGTCAAATCTTGATTTTTCATCTCACTTGGTTGAATGTATTCATCACTTGAATATATTCTTCCATTTCAAAAGTTTATTCACCCTTTGAATATACTCCTCGGTTTCAAATTCTTGATTTTCCATCCCACTTGGTTGAATATACTCATCACTTGAATATATTTTTCCATTTCAAAAGTGTATTCACCCTTTGAATATGCTTCTCAGTTTCAAATTCTCATTTTCTATCATACTTGGTTGAATATATTCATCACTTGAATATATTCTTCCATTTCAAAAGCATGTTCACCCATTGAATATGCTTCCTAGTTTCAGATCCTCATTATCACTTACTTGGTTAAATATATTCATCACTTGAATATATTTCTCCATTTCAATGGTATGTTCATCACTTGAACATACTTCTCAGATATTTTGTCACTTACTTGGTTAAGTATATCCACCACTTGGGTATATTTTTTTTTCCATTTCAATGGTATACTCATCACTTGAGTATACTTCTCAGATATTTTGCCACTTACTTGGTTAAGTATATCCATCGCTTGGGTATATTTCTCCATTTCAATGGTATGTTCATCACTTGAACATACTTCTCAGATTATTTGTCACTTACTTAGTTAAATATATTCATGACTAGAATATATTTCTCCATTTCAATGGTGTACTCATCACTTGAGTACACTTCTCAGATTATTCTCTATCTTACTTGCTTAAGTATATCCATCGCTTGGATATATTTCTCTATTTCAATGGTATGTTTATCACTTAAACATACTTGTCACTTACTTGGTTAAGTATATCCATCACTTGGATATATTTCTCTATTTCAATGGTATGTTTATCACTCAAACATACTTGTCACTTACTTGGTTAAGTATATTCGTGACTAGAATATATTTCTCCATTTCAATGGTGTACTCATCACTTGAGTACACTTCTCAGATTATTCTTATCTTACTTGGTTAAATATATCCGTCGTTTGGATATATTTCTCCATTTCAATGGTATGCTCATCACTTGAGTGTACTTCTCAGCTTACTTGGTTAAATATATCCATCACTTGGATACATTTCTCCATTTCAAAAGTGTGTTCATCACTTGAACGTACTTCTCAGTCTTTTTCAATCATTAAGTATACTCATCACTTGAGTATATTTCTCAGCATCTTTTTCATCACTTGGTTAAATATGTTCGTGACCTGAATATATTTCTCCATTTCAAAAGTACACTCATCACTTGAATACACCTCTCAGATTATTTTTATCCTACTTGGTTAAAGATATCCATCGCTTGGATATATTTCTCCATTTCAATGGTATGCTCACCACTTGAGTATACTTCTCAGATTTCATTCTCAGATTACTTGGTTAAATATATTCGTGACCTGAATATATTTCTCCATTTCAGTGGTATACTCATCATTTGAGTATACTTCTCAGATATTTTGTCACTTACTTGGTTAAGTATATCCATCGCTTGGATATATTTCTCCATTTCAAAGGTATGTTCATCACTTGAACGTACTTCTCAGATCTCATTCTCATCACTTGGTTAAATATATTCGTGACTAGAATATATTTCTCCATTTCAAAAGTATGTTCATTCGTAGTGGCTTGAATATGCTTCTCTTGACAATCATCAACCCCCAGTGGTTTAAGTATACTCATGACTTGAGTACACTTCCTTATTTCAGTCTCAGGTTTTCAACCTCCCATCATTGTTTGGTTACAGTGTGTGATTTCTCCAGGCTTTTTGGCCAAAAATGGGTTGTTCTTTATCATTGGTTCACAAGTGTAACTTGTTCGCCAATGAGGGGCTTCTGTCACACCCCATTTTTGCACCACCTTACTAGGGCTCATCATTTCATGCATGTTTTTGTTTTGTTTTTGAGTCTAGTCACTTGCATTAGTTTTCTAGAGTCACAAGGACAATGGATATGAATTTTGGTTCAAATTGGAGTTGATCTTGAGGGATAATAAGAGCTTTTGTGACTTGAGGGGCATAATCGTCTTTTAAGTCCCAAACTTTTCATTTGACCTTGGAATGATCTCCAAATTGTCAATTGGAGTTCATATGGATGCATATGAGGTATTAAGTCCCGTGGCCCTGATGATGAGTTTAGTGTGGTTATTTACGGATTATCCTTGAAGAATTAGTGCGAATCACAGCATGAGATTTTTGGTTAAAATGAAAAGAAAATTATTTTATTAAATTAGCCATTTTTATCATGACACTAACACGTGTACGTATGTGATGAGTGTGTGTACGCACATACGATACATGTGCATGCGTGTTAGCGGTCAGTCTCCCAATTTTTATAAAAGACAATTTCCTTTTCCTATTCAGATTAGAAGTCTTTTATCATTATAAAATACCTTTTGATTATTCTCCAAGGAAACCTAGTCCAGGAAGGAAAGGGAAACTCCAGATTTCAGCTATAAATACTCTCTTAATGTCTTTAAACAAGGGAGAAGAGAAGAGGGTTTGGAGGGAGTGAAATTCGTCATAATTCAGCAGCAGATTTTCTGAAAACCAGTAGTCGTATTTTAATCATAACTTTTTCATCCGAAGTCAGAATTTGATGAAATTGGTCTTGTTAGAAAGATAATTCAATTCTCTACAACTTTGTATTTCACAAGCTTTGTCCAAATCCAACGTTTTCATACCCAAAAACGCGATTGAAGTTGCTGCTGCTGCAAAGTGACGAGAATCACTTTTTCTTTTCTCTTGTTCTCTTTTTGTTTTCTATTTCTTTTCAAAGTTGAGTGAGTTTTGATCTCTTTGCTGTGATACCACTTTGACAAAGAGGAGGATTCGTGTTGGTTTGATTCACTCTAAAGACCTGAGGAGCCACGAACAATTACAAGCACAAGGGGAGCCACTTCCTAAGGTATTCTCCTTCTCTATTCAAGCTTAAACTAGGTTCTCATATGGGTTAGGCTTATTGCATGTTAAAGGTGACTTTTTTATCATGTATTAACACTCTAGCTAGTTAATATACATGGAATATCTATTTTTTAATCTACTGTTTAGCATGCTTTAGGGCTGTCCTTTAGGTTTTTAATGCATAGTTGTGATTCTTGTGCTCCTGTTTGTCCTTGTGCTAGGATTAGTGTCATTGCATGTTAGAGTTAGGATTTTCATCATGTTATATTGCTTTAGTTAGTTAATATGCATGATTTAATTTCTGTTTAGTTTGGTTTTAGCATGATTAAAGTATGTTTTGTATGTTTTTAAGCATATTTGTGAGTTTAGGGTTTTAGAGTCATTGTTTCGTGTTTGTTTTCATATAGCATGATAAAGTAGACTTTTTTATTTGGTTTTTCTTCGTGTTTGCTGTATATGTTTTTCATATGGAGTAAACATGATAGTTTTGCATGCATGTTAGTATGTTTTAGGGTTTTTATGCATGATATGGTTCTAGGAATATGTTAGGACTTATTATTGTTCGCTGTGTTGCTGTTAGCATGCTTAGTGGATGATTTTTAGGCCATAATACTATTCTGTCCAGATTTGCATGTTAGTGTTTTTGCATGGTTTTGAGCACTTGTAAGGGTGCAAATAGGTGTGGTATTTGTCCCATGGCAAATAGGGCTGCTTATGTCTGAAATGGCTAAATGCTTGGAGCTAATTGCGCTCAGGTAAGTGGGTGTGAAGGTGCCCCAATTCACCTTTCTTCTTAACTCATTCTCTTCTCCCTATTTAGGGTTAATTTTTAATATGATCCTATGGTTTAATTAGAGGTTTCCTTAACCAACAAAATTTTGGTTTTTATTAAAGTTTCCATTTTGTGGATTTCTTTCCTAAAATCAAACTTTCTATCAAATTCAACTCTTTTGATCAAATAAGGAAACCTAGGGTTTTAACCATAGGTTTATATTAGGTCTTAACCCTAATTCTAATCGAACTACGTGGACTTTGATCCATGTATTTCGTTGCATGGTACGTAGGCGCTCTTCGTGAGGCTCAAGTCCGTTCTAGGATCCAAGCATCCTAGGTTTATTTATGTTTTCTTTTCTTCTTTTTATTTTCTGTTTTTATTTGCTTATTATGCATGGATGGATGAATGAAATATATGATATGCATGCAATTCTTGTGATGATATACTTGCTGATTTTTGTATGGAAAGACTTTAATTTAGCCCAAATGAACTGAGAGACCGAAAGGGTGACATGGGTGCCTATAGGCTTTGCCTAGAACCTTCCCATGTCATAACTTAGCCTCCGAATCCCCGATTTCTTTGGTTTTCAAAATATTGGTTTTTGCCTTTCCTTTTTTTATGGAGTCATTCAAATTGTTTTCCTAAAACAACCTGATTTTTAGGGTTTTCCTTGTTTCCTTTAAAAAATAAGGTGGCGACTCCTTTCCTTTTTCTTTTTCAAACCCACTTTCTTTTCAATCCCTCGTGGGCCCAATTTCCGGGGTTCACAATGACCATCAGGTTTGAATGGTTGGCAAATGATCTGAATGAAACTGGAGTGTGAGAGTGGTTATATGAGAGTGAAACGTACTCAAGTGATGTCAGACTAGTAAGGGGGACGAGGCAGTAATCATAAATACTACAAACAAAAATATATCATAAGCAAGTCATATATCAAATTTTTCTACTCATTACCAATATTTACACAAAATTTGAATTTAAGTAGTATATATCTAACATATCAACACATCTTAAGAGGGCACTTATCACTAACCGACAAAACACATATCACATTACAACACACGTCACTACATTCCCAAATAACAAAACATAAGTGCCACGGTTTTCACAGAGCACAATCAGTTATCAGGAGGAATAATGGAGCACTTAACAATGGGGTTCTTGTCCTTGAAGTTCTTCAAATTATCATATAACAATTTGCAGGGGAAAATATTTCCTGGACTTGTAAACTGAACTTATTTGGATTATTTATTTTTGGCGGAAACAACTTCACAGGAGAGATCCTGGACAGCTTGTCTTATATTGATTTGTTAATATTGGATATCAGCATGTAATAACCAATTTTCAGGCAAGCTTCCAAGATGGATGGGAAATTGGTCTAGTTTAGAGGAAATTACTTTGTCCAAAAATGATCTTGAAGGTCCCATTTCAGAACAATTCTGCAAACTTGACGATTTTGTGTTCCTGGACCTTTCTGAGAACAATTTCTCTGGCTCTATACCACCTTGCTTCAGCCCATCTGCTATAAATATGTCCATCTGCAAACAAAAAAAAAAAAGGCCTTGGAGGTCCAATGACACGAGCATTCTATAACAGCTCTTTGCTAGTGACATTTAGATCTTGGATATGATAGCTTAACGGGAAACATTCCAAATTGGGTTGGCACTCTTTCTGCATTGAGCGTTCTTCTCTTAAGATTAATTATTTTGAAGGGGGCATTCCCATTCAAATGTGCCACTTGAGCAATTAAGCATCATGGATCTTTCTCAGAATAATATTTCTGGTTAGATACCCCGGCCCCTTGCTTAAGTAACATAACACTTGTGGTACTAGACAAAAAATCTTATATCTTACATAGAAAGTGCTAACATAGCAATTTATGATCCAACGGGTTTGTAGTTGGTAACGAAATACGTGGACACAACTAAGTTAAGGGGGAGAGTTTTAGATAATGGCTTCGTAATAGGTCCAGATTCTATTTTTGGGGAACGAGTAGCCTTCACAAGAAAGAGGAGATTGGACACTTAGAAGGGTGACATCCTTAAATTCATGTTAGGAATTGATCTCTCTTGCAACCAATTAACAGGTGAAATCCCACCAGAAATTGGAAACTTAAGCGAAATCCACTCACTAAACCTTCCCCGCTATAATCTCTCTGGATCATTCCCATCAACATTCTCAAAACTAAGGCAGAGAGAGGAAGAGTTTGGATCTTTCCTATAACAACTTGAATGGGAGAATCCTAAGTCAACTGACTGGGTTGTAGAACTCTGGCTGTCTTCAGTGTGGCACACAACAACCTATCAGGCAAGATACCTGCAGAACGAAAAACTCAATTTGCAACCTTCGAAGAAAGATTGCACCACAACTGAATCACCATCACCAGTAATTCCAAATGCCTCAGACGGTGAGGAAGAAGATAGTGATTTCATAGATATGGGTGTTTTCTATGTGAGCTTTGTAGTGGCTTATATAATAATGTTTTTAGGAATTGCAGCTGTTGTAAGTAAATCCTCACTGGCAACGGCTGTGGTTCCGCCTAACTGAAGAGGGTATCTTCTCTTGCTACTATTTTGTCTTGGACATGCAGTTTTTCTAAGTTGTCCATCTTCGGGGCCCATGTCTAGGCACTTAAGCTCTACATGTATGAAGTTGTTTCTTTTGGTTTTTGTCTGAGTATAAACTAATAAATTTCTATCAGTTGTGTAACCCTGTGGTAGCATTAAAAATCTCTATAGCAAAGTTTAGGTAAATTAAGCCTTGAGGTGCTGCTCAGTGCCTTTCGACAACTGCAAACGTAGAATCTCAATGTTCAAACATGAAGCTAGCCACACGACAGTTTTACAACATCAGGGGTAAACAAGAAAAAATGGAGTTCAAGTGGTAAACACAAAATAAAAAAATTCTATCAGTGGTATACACAAAAAATGTAGTTCAAGTGCGTAAAATTGAATACAATTAATGAGAGAAACCTCCCCACCACCCATTTCACTAACGAAAACGAATGCAACCAGGTGAACCCCTCATCCATGTGATGGTTTGGTCAGATTTCTATTACTCTAATGATAGCACCATTGAAATATAATCTTCTACAGATTGAAGAGACACAGAAAATTAAAGAAGCAAGTAATTGAATGTTGGAAATGATTTAAATTATTATTTTATTTTATGGATAAGATTGTGGATAAGATCAAATCATGGATAAGATCAAATCTTTTTGGATAAGATCAAATCTTCTTGGATAGATTAGAATCTTTGTAATTATGACAAGGATAAGATCAAATCTCTTTAGATAAGATCAAATCTTTTTTGGATAGGATAGAATCTTTGTAATGATGACAAAGATTCTTTGCTTCTTCTACAAGCCACCTATCCCCCTCTATAAAGGGTAGCTGTGGAAGTGTTAGTGAACTAACTTGAAGTTTTCATCTTCTGACTTCCTTATTACATAGTAGACATATGTTATTTTACTTTAAGTTTCATTGGGCATTTTGACAAGAGGTTGAAAGTACTTAGTTCCTGCCAATTAGTGCAATATCGTAGAGGAACAGGATCGAGTCCGAGCTAAGTTGAATCCCGGAGATAGAGTTGCCATAATCCCTTGCACAAGTGGGAGGCTCTAACTATCTTCAAGAAGCGTTGTCGCGCCTCTTAACCGGATTGGGTTAACTCTATTTTGTGCAAGGTAACTCGTATTATTTTGTTATTTTGCAAATAATATTCCAACAATTTGAAGATATGTCTACTCCCATAGCTTCTTTTACTCCTACTCGGACTCGTATCACATGAAAATATTCGATTTGATGGGAAGAATTTCCATCGTTGGGAACAAAAGATGGAATTCTTGCTCAAACAACTTAAGATTGCCTATGTTTTAATTGAACCTTGTCCAACTATACCATTGAGCCCAGGAGCAACTGATGTAGATATTGCTCAAGTAACATTTGAAATTTAGAAATGGATTGATGATGATTATCTTTGTCAGTCATAATATTTTGAACTCTCTTACCGATCAATTATATAACCAGTATTCAATTAAAACAAAAAATGCTAAGGATATTTGGGAATCTTTAAAAATTGTTTATACTGCTGAACAATTTGGAATTAAGAAGTTTCAGGTGAGCAATTATGTTGAGTTCAAAATGAGTGATGAAAAATTAATCATCGAACAAGTTCAAGAATTGCAGAAGATTGCAGACTCGATCACTGCTACTGGGATGACACTGGATGAGAATTTTTATGTCAGTGTTATAATCTCAAAGCTGCCTCCAGCTTGGAAGGACTATCAAACTAAGCTGATGCACAAGAAGGAAGAACTGCCTCTAGACATGCTTATGAATCACCTAAGAATTGAAGAAGAGTCTCATAATCGCAACAAGAAAGATGAACTTGTTACTAAAGCTCATGCTCTCGAGGTGAAGCACAAGTCGAGAAATGGCCCATCAAAGCGTGAATTCAAGAAGCGAGGCAAGTCCAACAACAAAAAGGAGTCTGAGAAGGACAAGAACATCAAAAGGGTGTGCTACAGTTGCGGGAAACCAGGACACATAGCCAAATATTGTCGCTACAAGAAAGATGGCAAAGACAACAAAGGCAAAAGAGATGAGAAGGATGACATGCTTGTTGCTGTCGTGATTGAACTTAATATGGTCGATGGAGATGCTAAATGGTGGATTGATACTGGTGCCACTCGTCATGTTTGTAGTAACAATAACATGTTCAATACCTACGAACTAGTGGGGGTTAATATGAACATGTACATGGGAAATTCCTCCTTGTCCAAAGTTGTGGGAATGGGCTCTATTGAGCTCATGTTCACCTCTGGGAAGACTGTTCTTCTTAAGGAAGTCCTGCATGTCCCTGACATTAGAAGGAATCTCGTCTCTGGTGCTTTGCTTAGCAAGCACGGCTTTAAGATGACTTTTGAATCAGACAAATTTATCCTGACTAAAAATGGTGTCTTTGTTGGGAAAGGCTATGCTGTATTTGAAATGTTTAAACTTAATATAGATAATAATAAATCTATTTCTGTTTATACTGTGGATTCTTTTGAATGTTTAGCATGGCAGGCTTGGGCATATCAACTTTAATGCGATCAAGTCAATGACCAAGTTGGGTCTCATTCCTAATCTCAAAGATGATCTTGTTGCAAAATGCGTTGCATGTAGTAAGTGCAAAATCACCAAGACATCATTCAAAGGAGTTGAAAGGTCACCAAATGTTCTGGATTTGGTGCACAGCGACATTTGCCAGATGACTGGTGTTCAAGCTAGAGGAAGAAAGCGTTATTTTATTACATTCATTGATGATGCTTCTCGACTATGCTTATGTTTTCTTACTCTGAACCAAAGATGAAGCTTTTAGCTATTTGAAGAACTATAAAGTTGAGGTCGAGAATCTTCACGGTACGAAAATCAAAGCCTTCCAGTCAGATCGGGGTGGAGAATACTTTGATTCTGATTTGATTAAATTCTGTGAAGTCATTGGAATTCGTTGTGAAACTTCTGCTCCAGACACTCCTGAGCAGAATGGAGTTGCTGAAAGAAAGAATCGAACTCTCACAGAAATGGCCAACACTATGCTTGTAAGTTCTGGAACTCCTTTTAATCTTTGGGGAGAGGCATTGCTTGCAGCTTGTCATATTTTGAATCGTGTTCCACAAAGAAAGATGAAAGTGACACCATATGAGAGATGGAAAGGTAGAAAGCCGAATCTTGCATACTTAAAAGTATGGGGTTGCTTAGCTCATGTCAAATTACCAAATTTTCATTGCTCAAAGGTGCGACCTCGAGGAACAGATTGTGTTCTTATTGGTTATTCAATGACCAGTAAGGCTTACAGGTTTTTGAACCTGGAAACTTCAGCACCTCATTCAGTTGTAGAATCGATCAATGCAGATTTCTTTGAACATATCTTTCCGTTCAAAGATAACTCCAAATTAGTAGGGGCTGAAACTCAGTTGAAAAGGAAGGAACCTGATACTGCAAAATCGGCTGAATTGCGATGCAGCAAAAGAGGTAAAATTCCTAAAGATTTTGGTCCTGACTTTTATCTTGAACAAATTACTTATTTAATTGAAAATGATCCATCTACCTATGAAAAAGTTATGTCATCTCATGATTCTATCTTTTGGAAAGAAGCAATTGATGATGAAATTCATTAATAATGTCCAATAATACATGGATATTAGTTGATTTACCACCTAGTTGCAAAACCTATTAGCTGCAAGTGGATTTTCAAGAAGAAATTGAGACCAGATGGATCGATTGACAAGTATAAAGCAAGGTTAGTAGCAAAGGGGTTCAAACAACCTCAAGGATTTGACTATTTTGACACTTATACTCCTGTTGCAAGAATCACAACCATCAGGTTGATGATAGCTTTGGCTGTTTTAAGCAATCTGATCATTCATCAAATGGATGTGAAGACTGCATTCCTGAATGGAGAACTGGAAGAAGAAATTTACATGGAGCAACCAGAAGGTCTTATTCTGCCTGGGAATGAGAAGAAAGTTTGCAAATTAGTCAAGTCTTTATATGGGTTGAAACAAGCACCAAAACAGTGGCATGAGAAATATAAGAAAACACTTCTTGAGAATGGTTATCAGATAAATGGGGCAGATGTATGCGTATATAGCAAATTTGATGGCAATTATGGAGTAATTATATGTCTCTATGTGGATGACATGTTAATTTTTGGCACAGATCTTCGGTGTGTCGATGAAACAAAGAAGTTCTTGTCATCAAAATTTGATATGAAGGATCTTGGAGAAGCTGATGTCATTCTCGGAATCAAAATACTCAGAACTGATAGTGGGATTGCGTTCTCACAATCAAATTATGTTGAGAAAATCTTAAGAAGATTTAATTATTTTGATTGTTCTCCAACACCAACTCCTTATGATTCTAGCATCAAGTTAAAAAAGAATGAAGGTAAGTGTGTATCTTAGCTCAAGTATTCTCAGATTATTGGTAGTTTTATGTATGCAATGCACTACACAAGGCCAGATATAGCCTACACAGTAGGAAAACTGAGTAGATACACGAGCAATCCTAGGTAAAGAGCACTGGATTGCATTAAGTAGAGTTTTGAGATATTTGAAAGGCGCAATGCAGTATGGGTTGCATTATGGGAGGTTCCCTGTTGTACTTGAAGGGTATAGTGATGTAACATGGAATTCATCTTTAGATGATGGGACATCCGTAACTGGATGGATTTTCACTTTGGCAGGAGGAGCTATTTCATGGAAATCCAAGAAACAAACGTGTATAACCCATTCTACAATGGAATCTAAGTTTATGGCACTCTCATCTATGGGAGAGGAAGCTGAATGGCTGAGGAATTTATTGGTAGACGTACCAATATGGAATAAGCCAGTGCCTGCAATTACCATATGTTGTGATAATCAAGCTGCTATGCTTAAAGCATATAGTGAGATCTATAATGGGAAATCCAGACCTATTCGTCTGAGGCATAGTTATGTAAGAGGACTGATATCTTATGGAAGTATGGCTATACAATATGTGAAGTCCAAGGAGAATTTGGCTGATTCTTTAACCAAGGGCCTTGGAAGAGATTTGATCTCAATTTCATCGAGGAGAATGGGACTGAAAGCCTGTAATTGAGTTGTACTTAGTGGGAACCCAACCTGATGAGTTTTCTCAGGTTCAATGGGAAAAACAAGCTAAGAAACAACCGTTGTGTATGCACTAAAGTTTAATGAAATTAAGTCCATTCCTATGATGAGTTAGTGTAATTCCTACAGTTGATTTATGTGCAGATGAGTCCTGTGTTTTGTGCGAGGTTGAGAATTTAATTTCTCTTAATAAATCTATATATCATATTGATAGGAGTGTTACAGGATGCACTCTTGATAGACTTACCTTTCTGAGTGTTGAAACTAGTCACTTCACAGGAGATAACAGGCAGTCTCCGGATCACTCAGTAAAATGGGATTTGGCACAGACTCAAAAGGTGCCAGCTTCAGAAGTACAATAACCTCTGAAAGGAGTGTGTGTATAACATGTCTAATTTATTAACATGGGTCCTTAAGTTCAAGGCACATCCACTTAAGTTCTCTGATAAACTTTGATGTGTTTATACTAAGTGGAGGTTCAAGTCCTGAAGACACCTTCATTTATGCACATGACTTTCCTAGATGCTCATTATTATTATTATTTTCATATTGAGTTTATTAATTTAAATCAAGTGGGGGATTGTTGGAAATGATTTAAATTATTATTTTATTTTATGGATAAGATTGTGGATAAGATCAAATCATGGATAAGATTACGGATAAGATAAAATCCTTTTGAATAAGATCAAATCTTCTTGGATAGATTAGAATCTTTGTAATTATGACAAGGATAAGATCAAATCTTTTTAGATAAGATCAAATCTTTTTTGGATAGGATAAAATCTTTGTAATGATGACAAAGATTCTTTGCTTCTTCTACAAGCCACCTATCCCTCTATATAAAGGGTAGCTGTGGAAGTGTTAGTGAACTAACTTGAAGTTGTCATTTTCTGACTTCCTTACTACATAGTATACATATGTTATTTTACTTTAAGTTTTATTGGGCATTTTAACAAGAGGTTGAAAGTACTTAGTTCCTACCGATTAGTGCAAGATCATAGAGGAACAGGATCGAGTCTGAGCTAAGTTGAATCTCGGAGATAGAGTTGCCATAATCCCTTGCACGAGTGGGAGGCTCCAACTATTTTCAAGAAGCGTTGTCGCGCCTCTTAGCCGGATTGGGTTAACTCTATTTTGTGCAAGGTAACTCGTATTATTTTGTTATTTTGCAAATAATATTCCAACATTGAATATATACATATATATGTGCGTGTTCTAGAGATACAGAATGCAGTTGAATTAGACCTTGTGAACTCTCCAAGACATCCAAATTTACTCAGCTACTTGTTAACCAAAAAGGGAAAAGGGAAGAACAACAGCATGCATATTTACGGCATTCAACCCCCTAAGGCTTACCTGGCTCAGCCCACTCTCATTCGCCTCTCCTTCGAAAACAGGAAGCTCTAGCTCCTTCGAGTATCCCACATTGTCCTCTGGTAGCAGGCTCACTACACTTGATCAAAAAATTATGCAGCAGGCACCCTGTGACAATAACAAACAGCAAAAACTCGATGCATTCCTCCTTCCACTGCCTCGATAGAAGCTGCCACCGAGCACGAACTCTCCCAAAAATGCAGTACCAACCAATCCCATTCCTCAACTATGAGCTGAATTAAATTCCTGTTCGGAGGAACCAAAACTATTTTCCTCATTCGATCGAATGAAGGGCATTAAAAGCCATGGCAAAAGAGGGACGCAAGAGTCACCCAGTATGTACTAAGGTATCGAATTCCCGGGAGGGGGGATGGGGGGGTGGTGGCGTATTGGTTTGCGGAGAGAGAGCACCCATGAAACATTGAAAACAATTGGGGGAAGCCACCCCTGTGGCCCTGTTCCATCTATAAATAAACAAAATAGCTTGCACTTGCCATGATTATAGATTGAAATACCATCTCTTGTTCAATTTCTAATCCTTTTTGGCCATTAGGCTTTTATAGTATCTTAAATTTCAATCTTTAATTCCTAAAGTTTATAAGATACTCAGAGAATTATACTCCTAAAATAATTTCAATTTCTCGTTCATTTCATCTTCTTCATTATGCTTTTATAGTATCTTTAATTAGATATCTCCTACATTCTTTAACCTAACTAGATTGGCGTATTTATATGTTGGGTCGGGTCCCGCCTTAAGTGGAGCCCACCAACATCATTAAAAGGAAAAAATAAAAATAAAAATAAATAAATAAATAGAGAAGCTTGCTTTGGAAGCCAAATCTGGCAGATTGCAAAAGAAGCCTTTTTTAAGGCTTGTTCGGACTGTGTGTGGGGTTACTTGAACCGTCACTTTTGCTTCTCTCTCTCTAGAACTCTCTCAAGCTTTGGTGAGAAAGAAAAAGAAGAAAACCCATTTTGACCGGAGATTTGAATGCCCAAATCAAGTCTGATTTGGCTCAAATTTTAGGAGGAGATTCCCGACGGCACAAGCTACAACCCTATGGTCTTGGTTTTTCCATTGGACATCCAAAAAGCGTGTTTTGGAGATATTGTGTCTACCCACTTCAGGTGAGTTCGTTCTTTGTTGAGTTTTTTGTTGAAACCCACCTATTAGGTGAAGATTATATCTTGTTGTTATCCTTGAGTTTGTACACTCTTGATGATTGTTGGTGCCTCTAGTTTGGCTAGAGAGGAATACTTGTAATCCCATTATTTTTGACATAGTGGAAGATTTAGCTGGACTTCGGTCCCGTGGTTTTTCCCTCCACATTGGAGGGTTTTCCACGTAAATTTGATGTCTTGTGGTTGCTATTTATTGCTATTAATTTTCTGGTTTTTATGCTGTGATTTTTATCTTGTGCAATCCCATCTTTTGATCACACATAGAGGGAAAAATTATAAATTTGCTTCCGCTTGTATTGTTGTTGTTTGCTGGATTTTTCCCAACATTATATATAGACAATAATAATTTTGTAGGAAATATCCCGGAGGGCTTGTCTACCACCCCCTGACAGTATTAGATATTAGTAATAACCAATTGTCTGGCTCTGTAGCATCCTGCTTCAACCCATCATACATAACGCATGTCCACCTGAATAAAAATAGGCTGAGAGGGCCAATGACAGATGCATTCTATAACAGTTCTTCATTGGTGACACTAAATCTTGGAGAAAATGAATTAACTGGAAGCATTCCAAATTGGATCAACAGCCTTTCTTTACTAAGCATTCTTCTTTTGAAAGCTAATCATTTCGAAGGTAGGATTCCCTTTCAATTATGTCACTTGAGCCGATTAACCATCATCGATCTTTCTCAAAATAATCTCTCTTGTCCCATACCTCCTTGCTTAAGTAACCTAACTTTTGAGCCAAACGATGAAAAAACCCATGTGGGGGGTGATTATGTAAGAGGTTCTACTCCAAGAAAGTCATCATTGTCATATGTGGGGAGAACAAAGTCACTGCAGCTGCAAAATGAATCTCATTACGAGTCTGATCTCTATTCACTGCTAGATGTGGAGGAACAAGTGGATTTCACAGCAAAGAGCAGGTCTATTCTTACAAAGGAAGCATCCTTAATTTCATGTCAGGAATTGATCTCTCTTGCAACCAATTGACAGGTGAAATCCCATCCACAATTAAAAACTCGAGAAAGATTCATGCATTAAACCTGTCCCACAACAGTCTAATTCGGATCAATCCCCACAACATTCTCATACCTAAGGCAGTTAGAGAGTTTGGATCTTTCCCACAATCACCTTACGGGAGAATCCCAGCTGAACTAACAGAGCTAAACTTTTTGGCAGTCTTAGTGTGGCACACAACAACTTATCTAGCAAGGTACCTAATAGAAAAGCCCAGTTTGCAACCTTTGAAGAAAGTATTGAAGGCTAGAATTGTATCCAATTCAACTTAATCCCCTCATTCGACGTAATCTTAGTAGGACCAACACTCAGACAATAGCCTTTCTTAATCGAATTGAACTTGAGATGCCTTTAAGGGCTTGTTTTGGAATTTCAAAAATTAGATCAGATTAGGTCTGGTCCATAACTATTATCTAATTTTTAAATAAACCAACTCATAGTTGGTTTGAAAAAAATTGTGTTTATGATTTAGTGTAAATTGTAGAAAACCCCATTCAAGTATGGGTTGGTTAGCAGATAACCTCCCTTATATTTTAATTTTGTCAATGTGTCTCCCTTATGTTTTAATTTTTGACAATGTGCCTCACCATCACTCGCCGTTAATGAAAATTGATGAAAATTAGTTACCTGGCTACGCACGTGATACCATTAACGGACCCGTGTTACCCAAAATCGCTGGAACCCTTGCCAAAATCATGTCCAATCGGGAGACATCAATGATTGGTTTTGTCTTCCAATTGAACTAGGGGGCACATTGACAAAATTAAAACATAGGGGGTTATCTGCTAATCCTTCCATACTTCAAGGGGGTTTTTTGCAATTTACCCTATGATTTATTTTTATAACAAAGCTAAACTGTTTAGAAAGAAAAAGAAGCTTACTAAATAGTATGAAATCAAAATTGACCATACTTATCCTCAACCGATCAGATTTTCAAGTTTGCCGAACAACCTCTTAAATAAGGGAAGTTCAACAAAAAGAGGTAATTTCTTGGTTGACGCCAAGTCAAAGTCTCTCCACCATGTATTGAGATGTAACACACAGTCATGATCGATGAAAGGCGCCAGTCCATAATTCTGTATCTATGAGTTGTCACCCTTGCTTTTTTTAGATTTGGTTACCATTTTCTCACGTACAATAGGCAGGACCAACTATGGCAGTGCGGTCAATCCCCATCCTGCATTATTTTCAAAATTTCAACACCGATACAGAAGTCAAAATTATTAAATACTTTTGTCGCTCTTCTCTTAAAGTTGAATGAATAACCTTCACTTTTTCAATAACTTGGTGATATCAATCATAATACTAGTAGACCCCTCAATAGTCCTAAAAGAATCCCTATGATACATAATGTGAAGGGCCGGTTATTGTCGCCCCTCAATTTTATTAGCGTCCATACTTCTTTTAGTTTTTTAAGGTTTTATACAAAATATAAAAGGTTTTTATGAAAACTAGCAGTGTTATACACTACAAAATATCATTTTAACAACTTTTCAAAAGAAAGTTTTTCTAAATAGACTTTTTGGCATTTATAGTATCTATTTTATTATTTGTTAAAAAGTCTATTTTAACATAGATTTTGGAAAAAAAAATTTCTAGCAAAGTTGTTCAAAATGATGTTTTCTAGTGGACAAAACGTTCAGTTTTCATAAAACCTTTTGTATTTTGTATAAAACTTTAGAAAACCAAAACAAGTGGGGGTGTTGATAAAATTGAGAGGTGGCAATAGTCAGACCCTAGTGTGAAAATAGAGGTGAAATAGTAGGGCCCATTAACATTAGTTCTAATCTGGGTTGTTAAATTAAAGGAGGTCTAATAACATTTATGCATCTTTGACTCCTCCCCCACGGGAATGCTGCCATTGCTCCAGCAGAACGTTGGGGTTTCATTCCTTGAGCTGTTCATTTGTAGCTTTTTCCATTTTATTTTATTTTATTTTTAATTTTTTTTGGAATCGAAGAAACAAGAAAAACAAAAAAAAAAACAAAAAAACAAAAAATGCATTTCCCATAATATAAAAGGAGGACTTAGTCCATCACAAACGCTTTGAAGAGGATGAACTTTTTCGAAAAGTAGAAGCCCAATTATTAAATAGGATGCTCACAGTCCATCACAAAGGCTTTATAAATAATAGCTATATTTAACCCCAAGCTACTTTGCTGCAAATATATTGCAAAATAGTTGGTGACGTGTGAGTGTATTCATTAATTGATAGAGCAAATATAAGACAACATTTTCATTAATAAATTTTATCCACGAAATTATGTTGGTATCAAATTCTGGCATGCATACTCGAATGGGTAAAGCCCTCCCACAAATAAATCAAGAGGAATGGATAATTTTGGGTTGACCCAAGTCAATGCCTCCTCAAATAATTTAAGGTTGCTATCATTTATCAAGTCAAAGTGTTCCAAAAGAGTTGAAAAAAAAAATTAAAAAAAAATTATACGACTATTGTAAAGTCCATATTTTCTATGTGTTAGCAAATTCTGTGTCAAATGTGGAGTATTCGTCATTAAAGATGCATTCAAGTGAAGACGCTCCTCAATGCGGCTCACACTTGTTCGTAGGTAAGGTAAGAAAACCTTAGATGCCCGTCTCTTGGTGATTTAAAATTTTCCAAAACTTTCAACGGTGTTTTGAATAAAGGAGGGGTTGATTTGAGTTGTTTGAAAAAAGGATTTTCTAACATTTTACTACCTCGATTGATTGGGGATGATGGCCTGATCGATCAGTGGTATTTTAAATAAGCCTAATCAACATTGCCATACTCCACCCCATCAATCGGGATTTAGGGCCCGATCGATCGGAGCTATCCCAGATTGTGGTTTTTGCCTTTGTGTACCCTAGATCAATCGAGGTTCGTAAAAAACAGATTTTAAGTTTTTTTAAAACTTACCTTTTTTACCTTAAAACGTGGCTCAACCACTTGGGATATCTTAGACTATATATATAGAGTCTTTTATCATTAAGAGAGTGAAGCAAGCCTCTCTCAATTAGGTTTTACATTCATCATCTTCTTAAAACCTCTCTAGACCACTTTAACCTAAGTTTTTACATATACATGCTCTAGAGACCTTCAAACCACATACATTTCACATCCTTAAATGATTGTGAGTCCGTTGCAACGGTAGGTGATCGAGCTTGCGAGGTCGTGATTGAAGGAATCACTGTGAAGAGGTTGGTTGCGACCAAGTCGTAAAGATGGAGATCGATCATGTGTGATTGTGGGAGTGGAGACAACTGTATAAGTCTTTGTGGTCTATAAGTGTGTCTTGTACTCATTAAGTTTATAGTGGATTTGTTTCAACTGATCTAGGTCTCGTGGTTTTTCCCATCTAGGGTTTTCCACGTAAATTCTTTTGCGCAATCTTTTATTTGCTTTTATACTTACTATGTGATTGATTTGATTATGATAATAGAGATTTAGTGAGTTGATAATTAAAATTGGGTAAGATTATTCGTAATACCTATTTAACCCCCTTTTAGGTATTGTAGGATTAGTATAATCGAAATTTTAACTACCCATGGCTTAATCAAGCAGAGGGGCCCAATGAAATTGTCATTCACTTTCCTGTAGTAAGCCGTGATGCTTGATTTTTCCAATCTGTGTACAATCAATCACATGTTCAACTTTTCCCATCAATGTCTCCTCCAATAATGCAATGTTAAAATAAACTCAAGATAATTGGAATATCGGGTTATTCTATAATGCTTGAATTTTTTTTATTTGATTAAAGAAACAAGAATCACCATTCATAGAATTTTTCAGCCATTACATGCGTGGGCTGGACACCAGATGGGGTCAAGTAGGTGATGATTCTGTTAAACGAAGTCTACATCTAGAAGCCGTACTGGGAGCATGGTGCTGGCCACTGCTTGATTTCTCTAACCTCGGTACCATCACTCCATGAAATGAATCCTCTAATAATATAAGGAATAAAAATAAATAACTAAAGGAAACCTCCTCCCTTTTACTCAAGTATAATTTCCGAAGTTCACATGGATCCACTACATATGCGTCTTATTAAAACTCAGATCTACAAATCAAAATGGTGTTTAATTCTAACTCTTCATCTAGTAATTCTAATGACAGTTTCCACTAAACATGGATCCTATTAATTTCTTTTTATGTCCATACAAAGAGAAAAACTTATATATAATTGTGATACAACTAAAACGGTATCATAAGTTGATAAAAATAAAATAAAATAAAATTATTAAAACACTTTTAAACCTTACAATCTCACTTCTATCTCATTCCCATTTACCCATAACGCCAGGAGACCATGTCAAGACCCACTCCCATATGGAATACTTACAATGTGAAACTGTGAACTTCATTAAGCACAATTTTTCCATGTTGGTCCCACTGCCGATGCACGATTTTCAACAAAGGGCATAGATGCTTTCCTCTCGCCCTTTTTTTTATTTTAAACTTTTTTCTTTGTGGACCATCATTGCTTAAAGAGTGCATCACAACTGGACCGCTTCCAACTAATTCATCTCCATCCAATTAAAAATTTGAAAATAATATCATTCAATAATCTAGAAAAAAAAAATAATAAAAAAATATTCTAAGTTAAAACACTACACTCATAAATTCTAAGTTAAAACGAAAAAACCCTAGTAATATTCTAAGTTAAAACACTACACTCATAAATTCCAGTTTGGAGCTCAAATAATAAATAATAGAGAGAAAGAAAGTGAAAGATATTAGATAAACTGATTCACGTTTCGGGGTTTTTTTTTTTTTTTTTCTGAAAATTTAGAATATCATAGAATTAACATGCTTTCTATTAGCCGAGGAAGTGAATACACAAAACAAAAGAAAGAAAAAAAAAAAAAAAAAAGGTAACTTCACGTGCACTACAAAAAAACGGTTAATTGCCAACAAATTTTGCCGACGGTTTTAGTTTTCTTCGGGGAATGTTTGGGTTTTATGGACGGTAAACATCCGTTGACAGCCTTGTGTCGGCTTGTTCCTGGGCGCGAATTTTTTCGCGACAACTTTGAGAAATATGAGGGTAATGTTGGTTAATACCCATAATATTTATGGGCTTTCGGACAAACCAACGGGTTTACATATAAGGCAGAGCAAAGGGCAGTTCTTCTTCCTTCCAGAATCTGCGCGTACTGCTACCCTGCTTTCCCTCCAAAACCAAACCCAAACCCAAACCCTTGTCAGCGATTGGTGACGTCGGAGCCTCCAGCCTTCTTACCGCCGGCGTCGGAGCCTCTCTCTCTCTCTCTCGCCCTCGCTCTCTCGCTATCTACCTCACTTTCTCTCTTAGTTTGGTTCAATTTCTTCTACGTCTATTCCGACAAACACACGCAAATACAATTGATTTTTTGGGGTTTTTTTTTCTCTTCTATTTCTGTTCTGAAACACACAGGTAGATACAAAGAAATCTCATTGTTTTTCTTGTTCGATTTTTAGGTTTTGGTGGGGTATTTGTTGGATTTGCTGGCTAGATGATCGAGATGTGCGGTTGGCCTCCATAGCGTCTCAACTAGCATATCTCAGCCCACTTTCAGCTCTACTTTCTCAGCCAGGTATGCTTTCTTTCTATATCTTCTCTCCCATTTATCTGTCTTCGATTTTTTCCCTCCTTTGTTTTTTTTTTTTTTTAAGCTTCTCTGTTTTTTCCCCCCTCTTTCTATAGCGTCTCTGGTTTTTTTTTTTTTTTTTTTTGTTTTTTTTCCCCTCTTTCTATCTCAGCCCTCTTTGTTTTTTATTTTTTTTATTTTTTTTTTTAGCTTTCGCCGGATGTGGTGGTGTTTGTGAGGCATTTTTTTTAGCTTTCGCCGGATGTGGTGATGATCATCCTTGCTATGGCCCACCTTGTCATGCCGTCTCGTGTCATGTTGGTGCCATGGCCTTGCCTTGCCACAGTGCCACACTATTCCATTTAAGATGACAGATTTTTGCTTTCAATACTATGTAAAATATATTTTAAATTGTTTAATTTTCATTTAGATGCCCAAATGGGGCCCTTAATTTTCCAAGAAGTTTATCTATCTAATTTTAAAAATGTAAGTTTAAATTGAAAATTTAGAAAAATAATGAATATTGCATTTGAATTATCACAGATATAAATTGTTCGAAGAATGAATCTGTTTTTGTTTTCATTGTTTTCTATGTTTTTTATCCAAGTATGCATTATTTAGTTTTAAATTGTTTTAATTTTTACAGGGCTCGATGGTGTTGGACTTGGGCTTATTTTGCAGCATCAAAGACTTGGAAGGTAAGTCCTGAAAAGGTGAATAAAGAATTCGATTAGTGGTTCTAGTCAGATATAATGATCTTTACCATTACTATAAATATTAAAAAGTCTAATTAATTTCATGGGGCAATTCTCGTGATCGAACTTGTCAAAAATATGCCCTTTAAACTTAGTCAATGGTGGTGGAATACTTGCCTGAACCCAGATGAACTGAATGCTTTCTTTTGAAACTCACTGAAACAAATATTCCCTATTCCTTAGAAGAAGTCGAAAAGGGTTTTCTCGTTTGATTATTTTGTGTATGTCCAATAATTTGCTCCAATAATGTTATAGTGGTTTTTACTTTATACTGGACGAGTCCATTTTTGTGCAAGTAGCTGACAGGATAAATTTTCCTGTTGGCTAGTTGGCCAGATGTTAGTTCTTGAGCAAAGATTTCCGTGGAAGCTTCATTTGCAACTTACTTGATTTTCATGAACTTGTTATAATACATGATGCAAAGTTGACCTCCCCTAAATTCACTTTAGTACGGAATATGAAATATCTTACATAGAAGTTTGTGGACATCTTACTTACAAAAAAATTTAAGGCTGAATTATTGAAATGCATTTATAGTGATGGTTTCTGAGTCCCGCTAGGAGGGAAACAATTTCAAAAGATGGGAATAAGGCTTGGTTGGGTTGAGTTGAGTTGAAGTGAATTGAATTGAGTTTTCTAGACACTACATGAATCATCAAAAATGTTATAAAAAACAATGCTTCTCCCATATTGACTAGGATTTAGCCTTACGTGAGTACACTTTACTCTTCTTATGGTCTTCTTTATTTGCCCATCAGAAGGTGAAAGAATGCAAACTCTTAAAAAATATTACCTTTTCCTTTTTTACTTGTTTTGGCAATTTTTTATTCTAGTTTGTGTAGTTGCAGACTTGCATCTCAGCTAATTCTTTCTTTTCCCTCCCCGTTGTAGGAGCTGCTACGTGACTACCAAGCTGATATCGCTACTGTGCTACGAAATGGTAAGGTTTACATTAAAATATTAATGAACAACCAGACGAACGCTTATGCTGATTATGCTTTGATGATTTGATTACTTGGTGGATTAAATGTATGTGTTTTAAGGTCTTGGAATTTTACCGCTTAGGAGCTTAAGTAAGTGATCAAGTTTATTTTAGTACAGCATGTGATATTATGTTTCTTGTAGTGATGATGCCATTGGCAGTCGTCCACTGTGACAGTGTGATCACATGCTTGTGATATGAATATATGATTCACTATATCTAAAGAGAGACCTATGTAGGCATGTTTGTATTGCTGTGGATCTATCTTTTTGCTCCGTAGCAATTTCCTTATCTAGGGCTCCTTGGGGTTGTTTCTTACCCTCTTTTTACTGACCTCTTCTTGCCAAGGATTGAAGAAGAAAAAGACAAAAAGATTCATTCGATTGTTTGTTTTAGTTTTTCCTGTTGAACTGTTGAGTTGCATATGCGTAAAGTTGTTGTTATCTAATATCCCCTTTATCAAGAATTGATAGCTGAGTTGCAGTTATTGTTATCTACAAAAATGTATTCATTTATTTGATTTGTTTATTTTTGTGGTGGAACCATGTACTGTTTGGACCGATGTCTGCATTTTGAATGGAGTGCAATCTATGTTTTGACTTCTTAGTTATGCTTGTTTAATTAATTATAATACAATAATAATAATAATTTTTTATTTATGCTTGTCATGATTTTCTCCTTTTATCCTGAATTGGGTAGACTTGTCATTCATTTGGCAAAGTTATATGAGCTTATTATCATTATGTCTTTTTATCACTTAAAAAACAATATGATATATGTTTGTTCCATTATTCACACAGGTTTAAGTGCTCAAGGCCCTTTACTTTAAATAAAGAAATATTGTGTTGATTATAACTGTGGAACTATACCTTGCACGTTGCTTCTAGATCACAGGGTGTAAACAAGCAAGAAGAATGGAGAGAGATTGAAAATAAAAGGCATCATTATAAGAGAAGACACAAGGATGAAATAAAACAGTTCGAAAAGAGCAGCCTTACTGAGTAATATGGGCGTCCTAACAGTTCCCAAAACCTTTGTGATTGTACTCACAGCAACTTGAATAGCAACAATATTTTCTAAATCAGTCTTTGTCATTTAAAATTGTAAAGTACAAAGTTTTCTTTACTAAATCTAATAGGCATATTTTATGTAACTTGTGATTGTGATTTTGTGTGGATTTTTATATTGCATTGTGTTGTTGGTCCAGCATGTGTCCCATATATGGCAGAATTTTATTGTGATTGTGAGTTTGTGTGGACTTTTATATTGCAATCTGTTGTTGGTCCACCTATGTGTCCCATATGTGGTAAAATGCTTGTGTATGGCAATGTTGATACACTGAGGAAAAAAAAAAAAAGGGTAGTTTCTAAGCCTTTGCCGATGGTTATAAACCGTCGGTAAAACCCTCTTTAATCCTTTGCCAACGGTTGAAATCTGTTGGGAATTGCTGACAGTTTGGTAATGTCAATAAAAGGTATGAGCATTACCGACGGTTAAAAACCGTCGGGAAATGATTAAAGACGGTTTTCCGGCATACCTATGTTGTTTTGGTAAATGTTTTACCGACGGTTTTAGACCGTTGGGAATTCCAATTCCTGACGGTTTTAAACCATCGGTAATTGCCGATGGTTTTAAACCGTCGGGAATTGCCCACGGTTTTCTAATCGTCCATGAAGGAATAGCTGATCGAGGTAAAGCCGACAGATTTGCGACGGTTTTAAAACCGTCGAGAGAACAATTGTCGACGGTTTTTTCCTCATTGTCGACGGATTAAAACCGTCGGTAAAGATCGTTTTTTTTGTTAAGGTGCACCTTAACACTAAAAGAGCAGAACACTATCCACCAAAAAAAAAAAAAAGAGCAGAACACTAAAAGTGCATACTACATAGATAATTTATATCTAGGTGTGAATCATGGAAAGGCTTTTGATTCTCTAAAATATCCTTATTTAAAATTATATAGACTCTTGTACTTTTCTCCTAAAACAAATATAATATAAATATACTTAAAATTATAAGGACATTATGACTCTATCCATACCCTATATCAATAAAGGTTTTAAATGTGTTAATTCTAATCTTTATATTTAATCAAACATTAATAGAATCCTAAAACAAAAGAAAAAAAAAACATAATGAAATAAATTTGGAATAATAATACTTCACACGGGATGTGCTATATAAGACGACAATTATGACCGTCGAAACTGAACCGGGCGGTTTGGTTTGGTTTTTTTGTTATTAGGTTTGGTTATTATTTAAATTTTAGAAAACCGAACTCAATTGGTTGGTTTGGTTTTGGTTTTGGTTTTCAGTTTTAAAAAACCAAACCAAACCAAAAAACCGAAAAAACAAAAAAATATAATATATCTATATATATATATATAAACTTAAAGTTTGTAAATTCTCAATTCTAATAAGGGTAAAATAGGTAATGGGTTTGTTTTTGTTGATTTTAAGTTTCTTATTGTTTTCCTTTTTTAGATTGGCATGTATTAAACTAGTTCTTAGTGTTGTATGTATTAATGTTTTGTGTGATATTGATATATTGATATATGTCAATATGTTTCTATTTTGATACAATGTTTGTTTTTTTTAGTTGTTAATGTAATGCTTTAATTTATTAAAAATGTTTTTATTTGGAGTTTGGCATGTCATTTTTTTCATTTTCAATTATTTGTTATTACTTGATAGGTTAAAACCGAAACCGAACTGAACCAAACCGAAATATAATGTTTTGGTTTGGTTTGGTTTGGTTTTTTTATATTATGGTTTGGTTTTGGTTTGGGAGGAACAAAATTGAAGTATAATGGTTTCATTTGAAATCTCCCCTAAAACCGAACCAAACTGAACCATTAACACCCCTAATAATCGAATACGTTAGCCCAGTGACGTGTTGGAATACAGATGCATCTTGAAAACATGGCTCTGTCAAAACGAACAAGCCTCCATCCAAACAACACTGCCTTCAGGCTTTAGGACTATCAAAACAAACACCCCTCATTTTCAAGTGAAGTTCTGAATCATGATCCATTTTCAAGTGAAGTTCTAAAATTAAGAAACCATTTTCAAGCTAAGTTCTGAATCTAGAAACCATTTTCAAGTGGAGTTCTAAAATCAAGAAACCATTTTCAAGCTAAGTTCTTAATCCAAGAACCATTTTCAAGCTAAGTTCTTAATCCAGGATCTATTTTCAAGCTAAGTTCTGAATTCACGAACCATTTTCAAGTGAAGTTCTAAAATCAAGAAACCATTTTCAAGCTAAGTTCTAAATCCAAGAACCATTTTTAAGCTAAGTTCTCAATCCAAGAACTATTTTCAAGCTAAGTTCTGAATCCACCGTCAAAATAACACAATGAACTTGTATATACATAGTTAACAAACTATTTAAAAAAGAAAAAAAAAATCCTAAAACATCAAGCCCTAAGCCCCTTGATGCCCAGTGAGAGAGAGAATGGGTCAAAAGGGGAGAGGTGGATTTTGCCTCTACATGTCGAGAGGATAACAGGAGGGAAGGTGGGTTTCATCTTCCTCTTATTGCATTTCCATTGGCAGTGTGAGATCGGATTTGACAGGGATAAGTTTGAACACAAATCTTCATCAGAACTCAGATCGGACTGCATATATATCCATCTCCCCGACGACATTAAATCCGCTGTCTACCCTTCATCGCATCAATTGACCCTTCCTCTACCGACATCAACAACACCAAGGTCCTGCTTATCTTTGAGTTGATGTCAACCGGGGTGTATGTGGTTGGCATTTGGTATGAACAACAAGAAGGTCTTGCAAACTCTTCACTGTTATGAGAGAAAAGAGGGAGGGGGAATGGAGAGTGAAGGAATTGGATGCGTATTTCATACGCATTCAGATGGATTATGTTCCATCATGTCAGGCTTTTACCCCCTTTTTAAACTAAAAGGTGGAGCTAGAGAATCTTCTACCATGACAGTCAACATTTTCTTTAAACCTAACAGCTCGGCTCACGTTCGGCTAACGTAAGTCGGCTGTGGGATCATTTCTCTACTTGACACATATATAGAAGGCTGTTTGATTATTTGGCCAAGGAGCGGATGGCTACCAGGGCTTTGACGGTGCTGAAGCTTTGTTTCTTAGGTACCAAAAAACTAAATAAGAGTTTGAAATAAATTTGAAGTTTTACTTCCTATTCTTATCATTTATTAAGAGAGAGGTAGCTGTAGAGTCATCTGACATGTCAAAAAAAAAAAAAAAAAAAAATAGAGAATAGCTTTTTAAGGATACTTTAAGAAATGAAATGGAAAGAATTATTAATTTTTGAAATGTGATAATAATTTTGAAACATCTCATAAAAGGGAAAGAGGTCAATAATTTAGGAATAGAGGGAGTATTAAATTCGTACAAGTATTTTAAGAAATGAAATAAAAAAAATCATTAACTTTCGGAATGTGACAATAATTTTGAAACATTCCAAAAAAAAAAAAAACAAAAAGAAAAGACCAATAATTTTAAAAGGGAGGGATAATTTTTCAGAATAATTTTTATGGTAAAAATTATGGAATTGAGAAATTATTTTCAAAATTTCAACACACCTAAGAATTGAGAAATTCAAAACAGCTTACTTTCTCGTTTTCTCTTTCCTGTCAATGATCTTCATGAAGCAATTTATTTGTTTTGTAAATATTATTTTAATTTAAAAAGCAAGTCCTCTGGTCACTCTAAATGTTGATGACGAGCCATAGTATTCCCAAACCATATATGGTTACAAAAAAAAGTGAAAAATGATACTCCATGTGGTATGAGCATGACTGTAGGACATATCATAACGAGGGGGTTATTGCAACCCGTCAACTTTATTTGTAAACCTCACTTATTTTCACTTTTCAAGATTTTACGAAAAATATAAAAAGTTTGTATAAAAACTAGCCATGTGGTTTATTAGAAAACACTATTTTGAACAATTTTGTAGAAGAAGTTTTTTTCCAAAATCTATCGTTTAAGAGCATTTTTTGGCCATTTACACTCTATTTCATTTTTACAGAAATGAAAATTATAAATGGCCAAAAAATCGACTTAAACGACCGATTTTGGAAAAGTTCTCTTCTACAAAGTTGTTCAAAATGATGTTTTCTAATGGACAACTCAATCAGTTTTCATAAAAATCTTCTATATTTTTCATAAAACCTTAAAAAATAAAAAGAAATGAAATTTACAAATAAAGTTGAGGGATTGCAATAGCCACCCTCTATCATAACCGACAGACAAGAGCAGCCCAATAAAAATTGTGCCCAAAAGGCCCAAAACAAAAATGGTAAGTGGGGCCTTTTTGGATGGGGCTAAACAAAGGGAATGGCTATTGCAACCCCCCATTCTTATCACCTCACCCCCCACCTTTTAAGTTTTTAAGGTTTTATGCAAAATATAAAAGGTTTTTATGAAAATTGGTCATGATGTCCACTAGAGAACATCATTTTGAACAACTTTGTAGAAGAAAGTTTTTCCTAAATCTATCGTTTAAATATACTTTTTAGCCATTTATAGCATTTATTTCATTTTTTGTTAAAAAATCTACCTAAACGATAGATTTTTGAAAAATTTTCTTTTACAAAGTTGTTCAAAATGATGTTTTCTAATGGATCATGGGAACGGTTTTTGCAAAAACCTTTTATATTTTTCATGAAATCTTAAAAATCAAAAAGAAATGAGTGGGGTTATAAGAATGGGGGGTTGCAATAGCCGTTCCCCTAAACAAAATCTTAAAGGAAGCCTTTTACATAGGACCTTCCAATAAATGGGTACGTTGAGGCCATAAGAGTTGGGGCCTAAGATGATCACCCCAATTGCTATCTTATTAAGCCAGCTTTGCCAAAATTTGTGGCCAAAACAATTAGATTGTCACAAACCATCATTGCCAATATGCCACTAAAAATAAATAAATAAAATCAAAGGAAAAAAAATCAATTGGGTTGATAAATAAAATAACAGAATAGAAATTCAAAAAAAGTTAAGGAATGTAGACACAATGGTTACGTGATAACGAGTCATAAGTCTACCAAAAATAATTTGAAAACAAGAAAAACTGAACCGACATTCATGGGATTTTGAATCTTTGTCACCGTCATATGCACTGGTCATCAGAGTGGCTCAAGCAGTCAAATTATCGAGCATATCTATAATGCTTGCTTTTTCGAACCTGATTAAAATTAAATTCAACCTTTTTTCCAGCACTGGCAGGACCAACAATCAAGATTATTTTATTTTAAATAGTTGTTCTAATCTTTCAGCGATGGTTGCAAGTGGGTCTTTTTTTAATGGCAATACGCATGGACTGGGACAAAACTTTTCCTAATTCCTACCACTCTTTCCAGCTAGCATACGTCCCCTCAAGTGTAATTTTCTTTAAGAACACTGGAATGTTTTTGAAAGTGAAGGTGGAAGCGCAATTTTTAAATAGTAGGGTCCATCACAAACTCTTTAATTAGTACTCCTTAAAAATAAAAAAATGGAATTGTAAATCTTTCAAAAATTCTGAAATTTATACTCACATTGTGATGAAATGGTGCAAGGTAGTCACCCACCAAAACTATTTAGAGAGGAAGAAAATGTATGTTCATGGCTCGAGTAGAGGGGCCCAATCAAGTTGTTATTCACTTTCCTGTGGTCTAAATCTATAAGCCGTGATGTTTGGTTTTCCCACTCTAGTCATAATCAATTGACTCTTTTTCCATGGATTGAATCCATTAGCCGTGATGTTTTGTTTTTCCAATCTAGTTAAAATCAATTGATACTTTTTCCATGGATTGAATCCATTAGCTGTGATGTTTGGTTTTTCCAATCTAGTGAAAATCAATTAACACTTTTCCCATGGATTGAATCCATTAGCTGTGATGTTTGAAAAACATAGTTAAAATCAATTGACACTTTTCCCGTGGATTGAATCCATTAGCCGTGATGTTTGGTTTTTCCAATCTAGTTAAAATCAATACAACAAACTAAAGAAGGGTCCAAAATTATGATTAGATTAAATTAATTTGGTTATCATTGCTAAAAGCAATGATCAGTTTGTTATGCTAAAAGGGTCCAAAATTAAATTCAGCTTTTTTTTTTTTTTGAGCACTGGCAGGATCAACGATATATGCTTACTGCTCCAGTGTAAATTAATATTAACACATCATTGGATATGCAGCGTTGATATATTTCACCTTGTGCACAAATCAGCTGCTATATAAGGCAAAAATTGTAACTATTTATGATACATCATACTAACTTACATAAGATGAAAACTTAAAAAAGATGGAAAATGCGTGGCTCCTTCAAATGGAGGAGGAGCTCCTCGTCACCCCGACTCATATTACTCCCCTTGGCATGGCTAATTAAAAAAATTATGGGCACGTGGATATATGGATACAGACATATCAACATGCATTTTTGTTTAAGTGGATATATATTATATATACATATATATATATACTTTGACGTGGAAACGTGGATATGCGTCTATAAATACACAGATATAAAGACGCATACACATGATCGATCAGTTTTGATTAATTTTTAATATGTGTACATCCGCAACCTTAAAAAATTTCTCATTTAACGTACAAAGTTCAAATAAAAAAATAAAAATAATAAAAAAAGGATCATTCTTTTAATTTTAGTAGAAAATATATAGTTTCCATATTTATTTCATTCCGTGCTATTTGTATACTTAAATATTTTTAATTCTAATATCAACAAGTCTACCTTTATTACAATCATCATCATGACAACCATCAAGATCCAGCATCTTTTAATTTCTATCTTCAACTTAGTTTTTCATTTTTCTATTAAAATCTTTTAGACAATTTTAGCAGGATAGATTGCCATTACTAAAAGTAAGGACAACCAAATTACGATTATCAAAAAAAATATTAAAGGTGTGAAGAAAATTCTATTTAATTTTATTTTAGTGGTCATTGTTTTTAATTTTTAGCAATGACGGTCAGTCATACAAATATTTTCCATCTTTTTAATTAGAATGTTAGGGTTTACTTTTCACACCCTCATTTTATTGGCCTTTTAGACACTCAAATTTTGCGCAAGAATCGCCACCCATTACCTACAATTGAGTTGCTGTTGTCCTATTTAAACCCAAGCCTCTTGGCCACACATTGCACACAAAGTAGGTGTAAGTTGAAACATAACGATGGGGTTTGGTTGGCTAATTTGGGGGTCATTATGGGTAGTAGTGTTGGTGAATGGGTGTTGGTGTAGTTGCTATGGGTGTTTGGAGGAAGAAAGAAGTGCACTCCTTCAACTCAAAGCTGCCATCGATCACCCAAATGGAACTTCCCTCACGTCTTGGGTTGAGGTTAATGACACCTCTACAGACTGTTGTTAATGGGAAAGGGTTAAGTGCAGCAACACCTCAGGGAGGGTGATTGAGCTTTCTCTATATGTTACAAGGGATGGATACCCGCAGGGAGATTGGTATCTAAATGCTTCTCTGTTTCTTCCCTTGGAAGAACTCACGAGCCATGTCTTACGTTCCAATTTAATAGTTGATTGGTTTGAAAACAAAGGCATGTATGATGTATCCCTCTTCCTGTACAATATTCAGACAAATATTTGGGATGACAATTTCTTATCAAATATTTATGTTTTCTTTGGAAATAATTTTTTAATTTGTGAGCTGATAGGATGAATGAAACTAATGAGTTTATTATTTAACTCTGCTGCAGGCCGGTTCCGAAAGACTATCATCGAGGTTGGGCAATCTGGAGGTCCTTGATTTGGGATTTAATAAATTAAATAACAGCATCCAATCATCTCTGAGTGGTTTTTCATCTCTCAAGTTTCCAACAAATTACAAGGATCAATTAACACGAAAGGTTTATTTCGTTGTCGTATCTCTTTTCCTTCTTTCCCAAATATAAAACAATTTTCCATCTTGTTGGATGTTAATGAAGGATGACTCTCTTTTATTGCATTTTATCATAATCTTTTTGGTTGTTAATTATTTCCCAGAATTACCTACTTTGACCAATTTGGAGGAGCTGGATCTAAGTGGGAATGAAATTGACAGCTTTGTAAATCCAGAAGGTATGAGCCTTGGCATGCCAAATCAATCTATTTTATTCTTGTTTTTGTCACCACTAAGCCCGTGCCCCATTGTATAAAAGTCAAAATTATTTAATGCTTGTGCCCCGCCAACTTCATCTTAAAGTTGCATAGGTAACCTTCAATTTTCCAATAACATCTAAAATATCTTAATGATATTACCATAAGAGGTCTGGAATTGAAACCACCCCACCTCACTTAAGAGGATAGAGATTTTTTTTTTGATAATCAATAGAACCTATCTTTATCCTAATCTTCCTTAATATAAAAAACCGAGTGTCAATGATTCTCTATAAACTTAAATCTGAAATTACATACTTAACAAGTAAGGCTAATGTCACTAAATTATCATGCTATCATCATGTATTAGGATAGAGATTAGAAAAGTAATACTAGGTGTGATGTAATAGAGTGAAATTTTCAGAAAATAAATAAATAAGAGGAGAAAAGAATACCTTTGCCAAATCAATCATTACGGATTTTCAATAAACTTCCATCTCTTATGTAAATTAGTTGTAATAAATGCCATTATAATGATTTTTCATTCATGTTTTGGAATCTGGCTAGTCAGTTTAAATTCTGTCAGTTTGTTTAGTGGATGGTTGGAGAAGTGCAGGTAGCTCTTGTTCTTGGGAATGGTTTCCCTTTGTTATTTGCTCGAGCTCCCTGTATTCTTTGCTGTATCTGATTTTATTATCAATGAAGTTCTTAATCTTTTACCCAAAATAAAAGGAGAGATTTTTAATTCATTATCCCATAAATAAACTTTAAAAAAGATCAATTGAATGAACTGAAAGCCTTTCTCATCTCTTTTTTCTTCTTCTTCAACTCAACCCGTCCCCAGCCATTGCCCCCACAATTTTATTTTATTTCTAAAAAAAAATAAAAAAAAATGCTGTCAGATGCTTTGCATGAAATTCATTAATTTGCACCTAGCTCCAATAGGGTACCTAAGCATTTCACCTGCCCTATTCGTAAGGGCACAAGTCTTCTTAGCGTCATACATAGTTATATGTTTTATGTATTCTTCAACTCCGAAAAGCTTTCTAATTTCAAATCTTATAAAATAATGTTAAAAAGATGCATACTCGGTAGTTTTTCTGAATTTAAGAGGCGAGTAATTATCTCCTACAATGAATTTTTCTTGATCAAAAGAAATAACAAAATTAAAAATAAGAAAGCACCTCGCTTCCAATTGTAGCATCACTCAGACTATTTATATTAAAATGTAGCTAGGGAAATTGGGACTATTTATATTTATGTGCTAAATTCCTTTCTCAACTATTTTTTAATTCGCTAGCTGAGTGAATGAGATTAATTGAGTTATTTAATTCGTCTACAGGCTCCAAGAGACTCTCTTCGAGGTTTGGCAATCTAAAGGCCCTTTATTTGAGTGGTAATAAATTAAATAACAGCATCCTTTCATCTCTGAGTGGCCTTTCGTCTCTCAAGTCTCTACAACTGGAATCTAACCATTTGCATGGATCAATTCATACTAAAGGTTAATTATGTTGTCATATCTATTTACCTTTTTCTTAGATATCACATAATTTCCCTGAAGCTATAAAAATCTCTCTTCATATTCTCTTGCATTTTATGATATATATTTTTTATGTTATCACCCAGAATTAGATGCTTTGAGCAACTTGGATGAGCTGTTTTTGAGTGGCAATACAATTGACAGCTTCATTACTACTCAAGGTATATGCCTTAAAATCTATTCATCTAATCTCCAACCGGATCCTTAAAATCTTCAGTGTAAACATATGATTATTTATTAGGATAATTTCATGCATGTTTTTATTTTTTTTCCTCCCACCAGATTCTTTTTTTTTTTTTTTTTTTTTTAAATTTTTTATGTTACCACCTAGTTATTTTTATGACTATTTCCACGCACAGGCATCAAAAGTTTGAGTGAGCTTAAAGTCCTAGACCTAGAATTCATCAAGTCCAACGACACAGGCATTCTACTACAGTCTTTGGGGGCATTCTCATCCCTCAAGACTCTGTATTTTGGGGAACATGTTATGACAGGAACAATTAATGCTCAAAGTAAGTGTGATGGCCAAATAATTTGTTTCTGCCAAAAATTTCAATTTCTCATTCACATTATTTTTTTGCATAGATTTGCATAGCTTGAGTAATTTGGAGAACTTCTTCTTGGATTTCTCTTCTCTGAATGAGAGCTTTCTTCAAAGCATAGGAGTGATGACTTCTCTTAAGGTCTTATCTTTATCTAACTGTGAGCTCAATGGGACCCTACATTCTCGAGGTAAAAATTTTCCAATTATGTGTGATTAACATTTTAATTTGGGAATAGGTGCCTTCTCTTATGTAACAATGATTCCATGTTATTGCCTGCTTTAATTTCATAAATTTATTCTTTCTCGTATTTACACCTAGAGAAATTTCTCATATATATTAAAGTGCATGACTACTAGCTAACGATCAGTTAACTTATTGATCCTGCAGGTTTGTGCGAACTAAAGAATCTCCAAGAGCTAGATCTAAGTGGTAATGCTTTCCAAGGGACACTTCCTTCATGTCTGGGAAACTTGACATCTCTCCAACTAGTGGTTATCTCTTCCAATCAATTGACTGGAAATATTGCCTTGTCTCCCCTTACCCGTCTCACTTTACTAGAATATCTTTCTCTTTCAAACAACCATTTTCAAGTCCCAATTTCATTCAAGTCATTTTTTAACCATTCAAGACTTAAGGTCATTTTGGGTGATAATAACACATTAGTGGAACCGATGTATCAAACTGGGGTTCCAAGGTTCCAACTAAAGGTGTTTATTTTGTCAAATTGTAGATTCGATGAACTCAATTTAGCACCTCCCAACTTCCTTTACTACCAACATGACTTGAGAGTTGTTGATCTCTCTCACAACAACTTTGGGGGAAAGTTTTTAGCTTGGTTGTTACAAAACAATTCAAGATTGACAGAACTTTATGTAAGAAATTGCTCCTTCGTACGGTCTTTCGAATTGCCATCTCATCCCAATTCCAACCTTTCAAGTTTAGATGTTTCCGATAATAACGTACAAGGAGAAATTCCAACAAACATTAGTCTAATCTTTCCAAATTTAAGGTCTTTGAACATGTCTAGAAATGCATTTCAAGGTAATATCCCTTCTTCCTTTGGTGAATTGAAATCTTTAGAATCGTTAGACTTGTCGAACAATCAGTTATCGGGAGGGATACCAGAGCATTTGGCCATGGGTTGCTCGTCCCTGTCCTTCTTCAAGCTATCAAATAATAGCTTGCATGGGAATATATTTCCCATATTTTTATACATGACCAGCTTAAGACATTTGTATTTGGATGGCAACAAATTCGAGGGAATGATTCCAGATATCTCATCTGCCATTCATCTGAGTGTATTGGGTGTTAGGAATAACTCCCTCTCAGGCAAGCTTCCGAGATGGATAGGAAATTTGTCAAATTTGGAGGAAATTGCTATGTCCAAAAATCATATTGAAGGTCCCATTCCAGAAGAGTTCTACAAACTTGACATGCTCAAGCTTTTAGACCTTTCCGAGAACAATCTGTCAAGCTCTATACCACCTTGCTCTGGCCCGCTATCTATAAGACATGTCCATCTTAGTAAAAATAGGCTAACAGGTCCAATAAAGCGTGCACTATTTTATAGCCAAAGTTTGGTGACATTAGATCTTGGAGATAATAACCTAATTGGCACCATTCCAAATTGGATCGGCAACCTTTCGTCATTGAGCATACTTATCCTAAAAGCCAATCATCTTGAAGGAAGGATTCCCACTCAATTATGCCACCTTAGCCAACTGAGCATCATGGATCTGTCTCGGAATAATCTTTCTGGAACAATACCTCGCTGCTTGAGTGACATAACATTTGATGCAAGCAATGAAAAATCAACTGCAGGGAACTCCTATCTTATCACTACCTTTTCGAAGCAGTCATCATCCTCATATGTTGAGGGGACAAAGATAATAGCAGGCTTCGGAGATGATTCGAGTTCATACCCATTTCTAGATGTGCAAATGCAAGTGGAATTCACAACAAAGAGCAAGTCCTATTCTTACAAAGGTGACATCCTTAATTTCATGTCAGGAATTGAACTCTCTAACAACCAGTTAATAGGTGAAATTCCCTTGGAAATCGGATACTTAAGAAATATCCATGCTTTAAACTTGTGGCACAACAATCTAACCGGGTTCCCAACAACATTCTCAAATCTAAGCCAAATAGAGAGTTTAGATTTGTCCTACAACAACTTGAGTGGGAGAATCCTGTCTCAACTGACCGAGTTGAACTATTTGGCAATTTTTAGAGTGGGGTACAACAACTTGTCAGGTAGAACACTGGAGAGGAAAGCTCAGTTTGCTATCTTTGAAGAAAGCAGCCACGAGGGAAATCCTCTTCTTTGTGGACCTCCATTACATAACAATTGCACCAAACCTGGATCACCATCTCCAACACAAAAGGCCTCGAATCTTGAGGGAGAAGATACTGGTATCATAGACAAGGATATCTTCTTCGTTAGCTTTGTTGTATCTTACATAATTGTGTTGTTAGGAATTGCAACGGTTCTGTACATAAATCCTTATTGGCGACAGGCATGGTTCCACCTTGTTGAAGTTTGTGCCACCTCTTGCTACTATTTTGTCGTGGACAATTTTCATAGGTTGTCCATCTTCAGAAATATGTGGCTTTATGTGTAGGCTAATATATTTACTTATTTTGTTCTTTGCTGCTGCTGCTGCTGTTTTCTTTCTTCATTTTTTTTTTTTTTCCTTGAAGTGTTTGAAGTTATGAGTGTCTATTATCTATGTACCCCCTTTATTGGGGACCATTTCCCTTCAACAAAGTAGTAGTTTCAAGACTCCACGATTGGGTTTTAATTTTTAGGATGTAATAATTGTAAATTCCTCTAATTTTAAGTCATGGAGTTTTGGTCAACCAACTACAGCTAACGGAGGGTAACGAATGAACATTCGTGACTAGTTAAGGGACCCAATTGATTGATTTTAAAATTCATGGTACTAAAGTGAAATTTGAACTAAAGTTTAGGGTATTTTCTACAATTCGGCCAAAAAAAAAAAAAAAAAAAATGAATATCCACTAATGGAAAATTGATGAATCCTCATATCTCCCCTTAATTTAAGGAAGAATAATCTTCTCACCAGATTGGGTAGGGAGGACTGATAAATTTTTCCACTCCTAAGTGAATCGGTCGAAGCAATTTCAATGGCCTATGATTCATGATACGAAATAATTTCAATGGCCTATGACTCATGATCCAAAATATATAAAGAAAAAGGGTTACATTGATTGTAATTAGTTTCCTTTCACTGACTTCACTCTTTGTATTTATGAAAATCCTATCATCTCGTAGTTTAGAGGAGTGGCAACGAAAAATGGTATGGATATATTTGAAGCTACTCAAATCAAGACTTCGTTAATTAAACCTATTATTTTCCCTGCCCTGTTTTTCTGTCTTGTAAGATAATACGGAAGGTTCATTCTGCCTTTTTTCTTTTTCTTTTTCCTTTTTTTTTGGGGGGGGGGCGGGTGTTGTTGGGGAGGGGGGGATTCTCCTCTTCTGTGACATGCTATTCTAGCTAAACATAAATAAATTAAGAAGGGATAATTTTGGGTAGACCCAAGTCAATCAGAGGGACCTAATGAAATTGTGCATGAATCACTTTCATGTAGTCCAAATCTATAAGCCGCGATGCTTTGATTTTTCCAATCTGGTTACAATCACAGACCACTTTTCGCAGGGAAGGCTAAATTATTTTGAAACATTTTCAACACTCTAAGGCAGAGTCTTCTCGAATAATGGAATGTTGATTCCAAGTCAATTTTGCATGATGTTAGTCTTTCAATTTCTTAGTCCATAAAAAGAGCAGTGAGACACAGCTGCCCATTTTATGGCCTGAATTTCATAAGCCGTAATCTCTATAATTTGTTAGTTTCTCTTTGATATATATCAGACCATTTCAGCTTAGATAGAGTTTCCTTATCGTACGTAATTCCTATATTTTGTGAGGTTCTCTAGATCTGTTTTTACTAGTCGGCGATATATGCATGTTCATTTTTCTTACTTTTATTCTTGTTCTTCTTTTTTTTTTTTTTTTTAAATTATTTTAATCTCTATACCGGTCCATAGAGACCATCCATCTTCTAAATCTGCCTTCTTCTTTTGGAGAGAAAAACTTATATATAAGTGTGATACAACTGAAGCGGTATCAAATTGAAGTAGTATAATAAGACGTCGATGAGAGTATAATAAAGTGAAATTATTAAAGTACCTTTTAACCTTACAATCTCACTTTGTTTCACTCATACTAACCCATAATGTCACGTGGCCGTGTCACAGTTACGTGGAAGACTCACTTACTCACTTACATATGGAATACTTATAATGTGAAACTGTCAACTTCATTAAGCACATTTTTTCCATGTTGGTCCCACTGCCGATGCAGGATTTTCAACGAAGGCAGGGCATAGAAGCTTTCCTTTTTCTTTTTCTGTTTCCGTTTTTTTTTTCTTTGTGGACCCCCATTGCTTGAGGATTGCATCACAACTGGAAGTGCGGCAGTTCTCTACATAAATCCTCACTGGCGTGGGCTGTGGTTCCGCCTAACTGCAGAGGGTATTTTCTCTTGCTACTACTTTGTCGTGGACAGTTTTTCTAAGCTGTCCATCTTCAGGACCCATGTCTATGCACTCATGCTTTGTGATTTTTGTATTTAAATTATGCTACTCCATAAATTTTTCAAATTCTGAAATTTTTCAAACCGTTAGTACCCATAAGGTTTTTAGGGTACCATACTCACTCTCCATTTAAAGTAGTCTAAAATAACCCACTTTAAAATCAATTAACACTTTTTCCATGGATTGGATCCATAAGCCGTGATGTTTTTCCAATCTAGTCATAATCAATTGACACTTTTTCCATGGATTGGCAGCACCAACACTAGTGGTCACCATTGACTCAACTTTTTCCATGTTTGTGTATTACGTCTTAAATTTAAAACCTGAAAAATAAAAAATAAATAATAGAGGAAAAAATAAAAAATAAAGAAGAAAGGATTACACCATTGGAAATTATAGAATGCGATTGCTGGCCTTGCTTCATTTTAAAGTAGAAATAACATTTACTTGGAAACCCTTTCACCTTAAAGTAGAAATGACCATCCTTTTTTTTTTTTTTTTTTTTTTTTTTGCCTGAAGTTATGAGTCTTCCCTCTTTGGGTTATTCACCTGCAACGAAGTTGTATTTTATTTATTTATTTATTTTTTCAAAGATTGTGCAAGTCCATTTAATTTTAAGCAACTAATAATTGAAATGAGTACAGACTACACGTTATATATGCAACAAAAAATTGTAATGGAGCAAAAGTTACTCTTTTTTTTTTTTTTTTTTTTTTTGGCTAAGTGGAGTTAAAGCCACTCAAATGAAGACTTGGTTAATTAAACGTGTTATTTTCCCTCAAATATTTTTCGGTCTTATACCGAAGGTCCTTTTTCCTTCCCCCGCCCCCACCCTTCTTTTTTTGTTTTTTTGTTTTTTTTTTGGTTTTTGGTTTTTGTTTTTGTTTTAGTGTACGAACCCTTTCTCTTCTTCTGTGACATGCCATTTTTGCAGACAGTAAAAATTGGTAAACAGGGAGCAATAATGCTAGATGGGACGACTAACGTTGTTAACTTGACGTTAGCGCTCTTTTAATTGCTGAATATATTCCATTCATGGAATCCCTAAATATAAGGAATCATAAGGAAGGTGGGGTGTTATCTTAATGATTTTTTGCCTCCTTTTTTGTAGGACTTACATTTCCCCCAAATCAGTAACTGATTTCGTGTGATTTTCCTTTTCTGTTATGGGTATATCATCGTTTGATATCGATTATATCCGGCATCGTGAGAGTTTGCGTTAGGGGTTTTACTTCATCTTCAGAACGTTAAAGTCTTCCGACATTAAAATCGCAACAACCGCCATAATCAAGTTTCGTTTATACTGAAAAACTCTTCATTTTTTTTTTTGTTCGCCAACAGTTGATGCTAGTGGTTGAACAATATTACATAGGTTGATTTACAAGTGATTCCGGCAAATGTGCCAAATAAATTCAGCTCTCTTGGTAAAAGTTTCAAGATAATAACCAGAAATTTAAAAAATTATTCATGTTATCTTGATAGCACAACTTAAGAAGATAAAACTTGATGAAGTAGTATGGATTCCGTTTGTAAAATTTTCTAGATAATTTCCAAAAGTTGGAACATTAAAATATTGCATGGATAGATATGCAAAACAGGTGCACTTTAATTATCAATTTTTTCAAGATAAATTACACAAGTGGAAAGTGGAAACAAAGTATTCATGTCATCTTGATTGCACATACTTGACGAGTTGGCGTGGATAGATATGCCAAATAAATGCAGTTCCTTTGGAAAAATTTTCAAGATAAATGCAGAAGTTTAAACAATTATCCATGTTATCTTGATCGTACACTATAATTAAGAAGATTAAAACTTTATGAAGTATTATGAAACCGTTTGTAAAATTTTTAAGATACTTTGCAAAAGTTGGAACATATTTGTCTTTAATCACTTTGTATATTCTTGTGTTATAGATAATGGATAATAGGCCGTTTGTGGGCGATGTAGAAGGATCAAATGAGCACGATAGTTATGGGGAGCTCGGTGTGGACATGGGTTTGTCAAGTGAATAAGAAGTACGCTTTTTTTTCTTTTTTTTTTTTTGAAACTTTTATTTTAGTTCGATTATCTTGATTATGTATTGTACCGATTTTTTTTTTTGTGTTGGCTTCATGTTGATATATGTTTGTGTTATAAGTAATGAATACTAGCGCGTTTGTGGGCGATACGCAAAGATCAGATGAGTATGATGGTTATGAAAAGCCTGCTACGGACATGTGTTTGTCAAGTGAACCACAAGTACACTCATTTATTTGAAACTTTATTTCATTTTCATTATCTTGATTATATATTTGAACAATCGTTTTCATTTGTGTGTGATTTTTGGAATTGCATTGATTCATTTTTACATCTCGTCTTCAATACGGAATGACTTTTAATACTTATTTATATGTCCTTATTATAGAATATGGATGGGATCAAATTTGTGGATGGAAAACAATGCGAACCTTGATTATGAAAATAATCAAGGTTCAAGAGAAGGCTTTCGTCCCATGTTTCGTCCTCTAAGAGTCGTCCCACCTATCACTACTCTTAAAAAAACTAGCTGCATCTTATTAGGAAAATAAGATAGAATGCAATTAAGTGGACGTGCGGAAATGTGGAATTAATTAATTTTACAAGAAATCATTCCAATCACATTCTTGAAATTGAGTATTTTTACAAAGAAATCATTCCATTCGCTTTTTATTTTTATTATCATTATTATTTTAACAGAACAGAACCGTAGATATTGAGTATTTTTAATCTTTTATTATTTCTTCACATATTTTTCCGCAACCTATTCGGCTGTGACTCGAAAGGAAAATTTTGGTAAAATCCAGAAAATGCCGTGGATGCCTTTCTAACTTTGCTGTGGTGTTAGAAAGCACACATGCCATAAAGTTTTTTTTTTTTTTGGTTCATTTTTTTATTGGGTCAATATATAGTGAGAATCGAACCACAAATTAACTTCACCCATCTATACTTTATCATCCACCATCACCATTACTTTGCTGTGGTGCTAATCCTAGGCATGCTTTCGGCTAATCTGAGCACCCTAAAAACAGCTCCTGCCCATTAATTGGCAGATTCCAAGTTCGGTCTAACAGGCGCCTATACACTCCCTTCATATTTGTTGCAGTGGACTAGGGGTCTTCAGCAAAAGCTCCAACGAAATGTTGTAGTTAATTATAAAATGTTGTAGTTAAGGCAAAAATTATAACTACTTATGATACGTGATCGGATGATCCAAGATGTAAACTTAAAAAAGATGGAAAATACTTGGCTCCTTCCTGTTTCCGTTAAATTTGAAATTTGGTAGGGGACTTTGGGATTGGTCCACGTGGCTGGCAAAAGGAGCTTATTGGCTGGAGACTTTAGCTCATAGCTAAATGACAAGTGGCAAGAATCTTGCATGTGCTGATTTTTAGTTTGCATCTGCTACTGCACGAGTGAAGAAAAACAGAGCATGGGGCTAAAAAACAGGCTGTTGCGAATGTGGAGAAAAGCAAGGAGTAAACAGAACATGAAGAAGTTGTGGGTTGTGGCTGCAATCATGGGGCAGATGTGGAGCATAGAGGAGTTACAAACGTGTGAGGAGCAAGCTTAAATCGTGGGTAGATCAAAGCTGAATTTTCTACAAAGGTGAAGCAACTGCCATAGCAGTTGGGAGAAGGAAACTGCCAATCGGTTGGAGAGAAGCCAGATTTCTATAAAATGCAGATTGAAGATTGAATGAGGGTTCTTCAACCGCCAAATCCTTCTTAGGATATCTCTATCATGGGAGTAGTTTAATTAGAATAGCTTTCAAACTTTTCTAGCAAACAATCTCTTTTCAATTTCGTGTTATATTGCTTTTAGTTCGTGTCTGGAGTTCAAGCTTTCGTGGATTTCTTTTCCGAATCATGTTTGGTAATGTATTTCCTACTCTTTTCATTTCAGTTTAATGCTTACACGTGTATTTGGTTTTCTTTTGTGATATTCATGCCTGAACCTTGAAGGAAGAACCCCTTTTCCTTCTTCAATTGCTTGAAATTTTAAGCATCAATTCGTAAAAGGTTGTGTATGCACAACTTTGGGTTGAACTTGGCCCTGGCACACCCATGCAATTCATCGACCTAGGAAGACTATTTTTAGTGCGAACACTTCCAATGATGGAGTTCCTCTTCAACCCGAATCCCCAACTCATATTGTGCTAGCCATTTGGTAAAATTAATTATAAAAAAAAATTATGGAAACGTGAATACTGACGCACAGATATGTGGACATGGACATATAAATATGCATTTATGTTTATGTGGATATATAAACAAGTTGATACTGAAACGAGGACATGCATCCATAAATATATAAATATGGGGATGTATGCACATGCTCAATTTTCATTAAATTTTTTGGATACATGATGAAGGGTGAGTGGAGCCATGAAGGTAAGGAGAAACTCCTCTCCACTATTTTTTTGAAACAAACTATAATAATATATTAAACAAGAAAAGAATGTTTACATCGCAGAATTGCCACACTAGGAAAATCATCTATAATCATATCCCAAAACTTCCAAAGAAAGCTATTCCCCCAAATTTAACCCCGATTTTCTCCACTATAAGTAGCCAAGTTTTGTTTAAAAAATATTCCGTATTATATTGATTTTAGCTCTATTGACTAGTCATCTCGAACATTTGCTCCTTTCATTGTATTTATGCAAGCCCTGTTATATCAACTTGTGGACACAATCAAGATTATGTTATATTTTAAATAGTTGTTCTAATCTTTCACCGATGGTTGCCGACTTGCCACTTGCCGGTGGGTCATTTTTTAATGGCAATGCGTATGGACTGGGATTAAACTTTTCCCACCTTTTTTCCAACTTACATCCCTCTCAAGTGTAATTTTATTTAAGAGCACAATTTTATATTAAAAAAAAAAAGGAAAACACGAAAAGAAAAAAGAAAATGAAAAAGAAATGGAAAATTGATAATGGCATAAAACAAGCTAGCCGCCTAGCTCAAGGCAAAAGGGGTAAATAATAATGATAATAATAATTTATATTAATTTAATTTACATAATTTTTGAAAAATCTAGTTATTTGTAAATTTGATTACTAGGAAATTCAGAGGATGTGGGTGAAGGTTTTTCTGACTTAGCTATGATTCTCGATTTCTCTTTCCTATCTCATTATCCAAATAATAAAACAATTTATTTGTTTTAATTTGTACATACTATTTTAATTCTAAAAGCAAGTCCATGGACACTGTAAATGTTGATGATGAGCCATAGTATTCTCAAACCATATATTGTTACAAAAAAGTGAAAAATGATGTGGTATGAGCATGATTGCAGGACATGTCATAATTTATAACTGAAAGACAAGAGGAGTCCAATAAAAATTGTGGCCTAAGGCTAAAATTATAAGTAGGGCCTTTTTGAATAGAGCCTGAATTTCAAAATTTTAAATGAGACCTTTTATCTAGGGCTTTTCAATTAATGGGTTGAGGCCATAAGAGTTGGGGCCCTAAGATGACCGTCTCAATTGCTACCCTATTAAGCCAGCCTTGCCGATAGATAGATCATCGGTTGAAATCAGTGGCCTAAACAATCAAATTGTCACAAACAGTGATTTCCACTAAAAATAAATAAATAAAATCAAAGGCAAAAAAATCAATTGGGTTGATAAATTAAAAAACAAAAAAGAAATTCGAAGTTATAGAGTGTTATTGCTGGGGTTGCTTCATTTTAAAGTAGAAATAACCATTACTTGGAAACCCTTTCATCTCAAAGTAGAAATGACCATTACTTGGAAACCCTTACTTCTCCAATAAATTTTCCATCTTCGAAACCATGACATGCCATTTTTGCAGCCATAAAAATTCGTAAACAGGGAATTGGAAAAAGCAATTAGAAAAACTATCTGCATCTTATTTGGAAAATCAGATAGAATGCAAGTAGATGTGTAGAAATGTGGAATTAATTCATTTTACAAGAAATCATTCCAATCACATTTTTGAAATTGAGTATTTTTAATCTTTTATTATTTCTTCACATATGTTTCTGTAACCTATTCGGCTGTGACTCAAAAAGAAAATTTTGAATAATAATCTTTATATAAGAAATTATGTTGGTCCAAATATTTTGTAAAAGTGTGGAATGCATACTCAAATGGGCAAAGTCCAGCCCCAAATAAATCAAGACGCAGGGATAGTTTTGGGATGACCAGCGACCACCCAAGCGAATGCCTCCTCAAATAAAGTAAGGTTGTCAAGTCAAAGTCTCTCAAAACAGTTTGAGAGGAGAAGAAAACGTAAAAATTTAATCAGAAGGGCCCACTGAAATTGTGATTCATTTCGATCATATGGTCCAAATCTATAGGCCGTGATGTTTTTTTTTCCAATCTGGTTATAATCATATGCTACTTTTTCAGGAAAGTCCATAAATTGGGGAAATTATTCTGAAACATTTTTAGAGCGCACTCAATTTTGCGTACTCCGTAATTTTCATTGAAGGTTTCGCAAAAGTATGAAATGATGTAGGAGCTGCCCATTTTATGGCCTGATATTTTTTTATTTTTTATATATAGCAAACTAGTTCAAATTCATAAAGCGCAAACTAAATGAACACTGGGTAGCAAATAACATTATAATCTGTCATTGGAAACTTATCATGCTAACCATACTAAAATTAAAACTCTTCAAATCAAGGTGGCATTGGTTGTGAATGACCCTATAACCTTATGGCATTTCTCTTCCTTATTTCTAGGGGAGGTCTAGGACATCGAGTCTCGAGTCCTTTGGTCGGATTAGTTTGGCCAGGGTGAGGGGTCATACATGGATTTGGATTTGCTTAAGTTGGACACTTTAAATGGACGCTCAAGTTGATGCTAGATGTGTGCCATGTGGCGCATCCATTCTTTCAATGGCTGAGATGAGAAGGAATCAATAATAATTTGTGTTTGTAGGTACATATGAGGTGAAATTTTGTGCCATCTCAGCCATTGAAAGAATGATTGCACCACATGACACACATCCAACGTCAACTTGAGCGTCCATTTAAAGTGTCCAACTTGAGCAAATCCAAATCCATCATATATGGGGTAGGGTACTAGGGTGTAGGTTAGAAACATATAGATTGTTTTTTCGTTAGAAAGAAATAAAATAAAAACTTCAAAAAAATAAAAATAAAAATAAAGGAAAACGGTGTCATTTGTTAAACTTCTTGTAATTCCCTTTCTAGTAATTCCCAAGAGGACCAATTGGTAAAAAAAAAAATTGAAATTAAAATTGAAATTTTTTTAAAAATGGAATGCTACTTCACCAAATTTTTTCTTTTTTATTTATAATTTTTTTATTATACAATGGAAAGGCTCGAACCCTTACCCATCCTACTCTTACCCTTTAACCCACCTACCCTCAACACTAGGTTAGCCCTAGTGCCTTTACTTCCCCAACTTTTTATCACTCATTTTTACCACCTAACTTCATGTAAGACTAGTATGAGGAGGTGGGAAAATCTGGGTGAAATAAATGAGTGAAATAGCACAACCAAAAAAAATAATAAATAAATGTAATTTTTGAGTAATGGGCCAAGAAGTTCAAAGATTCGGCACCTAATAACAACCCTTTCGCTAATCGGGACTTCATGGTACCTAATATTGGGTCCAATATCATGGGCATTGGAACCCTTGGATATAGACCAAATAAATAGGAACACCAAGACACTGCTGACCTTTCGTTCCTTCGGGGCATCCCATGACATGGATCTGCCCATTTTATTGCCTGACTTTTTAAAAGTGTAATCTTTAAAGTTTTTGAGGGAATTTTTTTATGGGGCCTCTATTGGCACCCAAAGACTTGCTCTTCATCCCCCACTTATTTTACATTTTAAGTTTTATGAATTTATGAAAAATATAGAAGGTTTTCATAAAAACGGATCACATATACTATTAGAAAACATCATTTTGAACAACTTTTTAGAAGAAAGTTTTTCCAAAATCTATTGTTTAAGTATACTTTTTTGTCATTTATAGTATTTGCTCCATAAATGACTAAAAAGTCCACTTAAACGATAGATTTTGAAAAAACTTTATTCTAAAAGGTTATTAAAAATGATGTTCTCTAATAGACAACGCGATCATTTTTTATGAAAATTTTATATATTTTTCATAAAATCTTAAAGTATAAAATAAGTGGAGGATGAAAAGTAAGTTTTTGGGTGCCAATAGAGACCTTCTTTTTTTATTTTTTATTAAGCCAGGCTATTGCCACCATTCAAAATACTTTAAACCCAATTATTTAAAATAATTTATTAAATTTTTTATATCTAAATGTAAATTTACCAATAAAGACATGTCTACTTAAAGACTTAAAAAAAATTTATCCTCACCCCGCTCCATCCTCAACTCCAAAAACATTACACCATCTATAAACTTCATGCTCTCACAAACCCTAACAACCTTGACATTAAATCCAAATTTACATAAAAAATTAGTGTTTCTCATATTATATTGAATAATGGACAAGAAAAGCATTAATAGAGATGATATTGGCAACCAAAAGGTAAATATTTATACACTTTTTATCGATTTTAATTTAACTTAAGTTTTTCGTTTACTGAATTTTGTCTTATTTGTTTTCTCAACTCTGAACATGTTTACAATGTTCATTTCTATAGCACCGAACTCTTTTAATGCATTCCGACTTCTAAGTCCACACAAAGTTATTTGATTTCGCTTCCGAACACCAAACAAATGGATATTGTTCACCTGTAAGAGTCTGAACAAGTTTGTGTTGTTCCGTTTTAAAACACCAAACAACTTAACTATACAATAATTGAGAATTGTTTGTTTATGTAGCTGTGAATGGATTTTGAGTATTCGTGTTTATAAGGCAATATAAATAAGAAATGTTCAGTTTTAAAGGTCCGAACGTTTTTATATTGTTCTTTTATATAAAACCGAACATATATATTTTGTTTTTACTAATAGGTCCGAACAAATAAGACATGTTTTGCTTTAAACAACCGAACAATTTGGGAGTAGGGTGAAAAAATGTTTAGAAAATTTTTTATTAAGGGTATTTTAAGAAGATAGGGGGGTAATTTTAGTAAAATTTAGGAAGATTTAATTAGTGGGGGCTTAAAGTATTTTGAGTGGTGGCAATAGCCTGCCTCTTTTTATTATTATCATATTAAAACATGTCAGCACAGAATTAATGGCCTCAAATTCATGATTTAAGCTATTTAAAATTCAGATGGATAATTTAATTTAAACTCCTCGAATCTAGATGGCGTATGTTACACTTGATGGATCTAGTGGCTCTTGTGATGATTAATTCGATCCCCTTAGATACGGATCCAGTGAATTTTCTGTAATGTGGAATGGGAGTAATTATAACCTGATGGTACACAATTTTGTCCATGTTAGTCCCACAATGAATGCAGAATCTTGAACCAATTGCACAAAAGCTTACCTTTCCTTTTTCTTTAGTGGAGTTTCTTTGGTTGGTATGAAGACTTTTAATGAGAACTTGTGAAAGCCCATGGATTGCTTTACGGAAATTGAACTGACAATCCTGGGATTTTGAATCTCTTTCACCATCATAAGCACTGGTGGTCATCCGACCATGATACATGATCGATGATCCAAGATAACATAAGATGAAAACTTAAAAAAAAGATGGAAAATGCGTGGCTCCTTCCAGTGGAGGAGGAGCTCCTCGTTACTCCGACTCATATCATGCTCCTTGGAATGGCTAATTAAAAAAATTATGGACACGTGGATATATGGATACGGACATATCAACATGCATTTTGATTTTAATAAAACTTATTAAAATGATATTTTTTAAAAAACAATATTCACTGTGATTAGGTAATTTTAGGGAAAAAAAATTATATTACTTTTAGCACTCAAAACAGTAAAATACAAATTATGCTGTTAAATAATAAGATGGTACTATTTTGTTATTTTTAAACAATAACTAGTTATTGTTCTCTACATAAAAATGATATCTTTTTTTTTCTTGGGTGCAAAGAGGTTGTAATAATATGTTACTATTCTCTACATAAAAATGAATTTTTTTTTTTAAATTTTAATTTTTTTTAATTTTTTGAGCGAGGATAAAAGTGGACCGTCGTTCTTATCAAACGTTTGGGTGCTGAGACGAAAATTGGAGGTGATAAGAAATGGGTCAATTCATTGAGTCGAGTAATTGTGGATAGAAAACAAAAAAAATGAATCTATTAATTGATGGAGATGGAAAAACTATTCAATGGAGACAAATTAAGAAATATAATTTTTTTTGACAGAAGGGTAATTCCGTCAATTTTGGTGTTAAAAGGGGTTACGAGGTTAATAAATTTGTTTTATAGAGCTATTGTTAAAAAAACATTGGCCAAAAATCCCAATTTTTTTTCATTTGTTAATAGTGAGAATCAAACTACAGACTCATGGGTTACCACTATGCCGTGGCGGAATTGGATTTGGTGCAGTCCATGCCTTTAACTGCATGGTGCAGTAGGCATTCGATTGTGGCCATGTGGCGGAGCAGCAAATGGACGGTGGATGGCGTGCTTGGGTGAACTGCTTTCTCCCCTAACACCATTTGCCATTAAGCTGCAAAACACATAAAAAACGCTGCGTTTTGTGCTTAAAATTTTGAGGGCAAAACCAGATGCCCATCCCATTTCAATTCATTTCATTCCCTCTCTCCTCCCTCTCTCTCCTCTCTCTCCCCTCCCCGCCGTTCCACTCTCTCAAATGTGGAGTAGTGAGGCCCATTAACATTAGTTTCTAATTTTTTTTCCCACAACATCATAGGAAATTCCTCTGAGAGTTGTTGAAGAAGGATCCAAAAGCATTTATGCATCCTCGCCCACGAGAATGCAGGCTGTATTCCAAGTAATTTTTTCGTTTTGGTCCCACTATGGATAGAGAATTTTTTGGTGCAGAAATTAGATCAAGTTAACTAGTAACTACGGAGTTTTATTTTCTAGGGCCTACTTGGGAACTTAAAAAAATGAATCAGATTCAGTTTAGTCCATAACTATTGTCTGATTTTTAAATAAACCAAGTCACAGTTGGTTTTAAAAAAAACTGTGTTTATACTTTGTTTTCAAAATCAAGTTGAATTGATTAGCAGGAAAAAAAAAATTTACCAAACAATGCGAAATCAAAACCGATTAGATTTATCCTCAGCTAGCCGAATTTCTAGGTTTCCAAACAGCGCCTTACTTTTAAAAATTGTAGGCCCTTATCAATTTTTAATGTGGTAGTTGCCTACTTGCCTAGGCAGGACAAATTGTAGTGGTCATCAATGAGTCCCTGCCCGTTTTTAGTAAGTCGAGTCCCTTGGGAATGACATGATGGGTCCTATTGTTGAATTATTCTAAAAAATTAACAGAAATTCACGGTAGCAATTATGGAATTGACAAATTCAAAGCAGCTCACTTTCTTACTACCATTATTACTACCCAAAATAAAAAATTATATTTGCTAAAAAAATTTGCAAAATTCTAGAATACACAAATAGAGTAATGAGATATTACCTAAAAAGCTTGACAAAATCTTTTTGCTCAAATAACATGGCAATTGGGATTAGCAATCAAAATTTTATTAAAAAAAATAAGCATTTATAATGGGTTGATGTTGCAACTATAACGCCATTTAGGTAAAAAATTTAAAAACTTAACATTTTTCTATACTCAAAATTGGTAAAGAAGAACCGCCAAATAAGTCGAGATCAGAGGTTAATAATGGTCACAAGTCATATACAAGGATTTGAGAGAGAAGAAAATGCAGGTCTATCCATGCCTTAATCAGAGGGCCCAATCAAATATTGATTCTTTTTTTTTTTTTTTTTTTTTGTGGTCCAAATCTAAATCTGTTATGCTTGACTTTTCCAATCTGGTTATAATTGATTACATACTTCATTCAATTTGTTATCAAGCTACGTGTCTTTTAGTTTATTGCATGTTCGGAAAATATTTTTAATTTTGATCTCTAGCCTAGAAGAAATATGCATCATAGAAATTACAAGACTAGATCTAATTGTTCATGGGAGGTTTCGCAGAAGTATGAAACAGGAGCTGGGCATTTTATGGCCTGAATTTCATTTAGCCTACTAATCTCTATAATTGGAGGGGTTCTCTATGATATTGGGGTGCTCATTTTTCTGTGTCGGTCCCACTATAGATGCAGAATTTTCAACGAAAGTGCACAAATTAAAGCTTCCTTTGACCTATCTCTTTGGTACAGCAAGTTCACTCCTTCAATTTATTTATTTATTATTATTCTTATTATGTTTTTTCGTGCAAAAAGGAAGAAAAGACAAGGAAGAGGTACCGAAAGTTCACTTTGGTTGGTATAAAAAGACTATTAGTGTGAACTTGGTATAAGGCTGTGGAAAACTGCACTCTTACTTACTGTTTTTGTTCGTCTTCCAATTATTCAGTTGTGCTTTTATTATGGAGTTTGGTTGGCCAATTTGGGGGTTATTATGGGTAATAGTGTTGGTGAATGGGTGTTTGTATAGTTTTAATGGGTGTTGGGAGGAAGAAAGAAGTGCACTGCTTCAACTCAAAGCTTCCATTAATCACCCATATGGAACTTCCCTCACGCCCCTCAAGTCTTGGGTTGAGTGTAACAACACCTCTGCAGACTGTTGTCAATGGAAAAGGGTTAAGTGCAGCAACATCTCAGGGAGAGTGATTGAACTCAATCTACATACATGGTATAAGGGATGAGTACCAGCCAAGAGATTGGTATCTAAATGCGTCTCTGTTTCTTCCGTTTGAAGAACTCACGAGCCTTTACTTAAGGGCCAATTCAATAGTTGAATGGTCAGAAAACCAAGGCATGTATGATGCGTCCCTCTTCCTATACAATATTTAGACAAATATTTGGGATAATGGCAATTTCTTTATCAAATATATATGAGTATTTATGTTTTAGTTGGAAATAATTTTTTAATTTGTGAGCTGATAGGGTGAATGAAACTAATGAGATTATTTTTTAACATAATTTTGCTACAGGTTCCGAAAAACTGTCATCGAGGTTGACCAATCTGGAGGTCCTCACTTTGGGATTTAATAAATTAAATAACAACATCCTATCATCTCTAAGTAATTTATCATCTCTCAAGTCTCTAGAATTGGATAACAACAATTTCCAAGGATCAATTCATACTAAAGGTTTATTACGTTGCCGTATCTGTTTTTTTCTTCTTTCCCAAATGGAAAACAATTTTCAATTGCTATATAATCCCTCTTTTATATAATCTTGTTGGATGTTACCGAAAGATGACTCTGTTAATTTTTTTCCCAGAATTAGATACTTTGACCAACTTGGAAGAGCTAAATCTAGGTTGGAATCAAATTGACAGCTTTGCAACTCCAGAAGGTATGAGCCTTGGCATGCCAAATCAATCCATTTCATTCTTGTTTTTGAGTTTCCGATGATGATGTAACAGTGGGTTATTTTTTATTTTTTATTTTGCTTTGCAATCAATCTCAGGCATGAAAAGTTTGAGTAAGCTTAAAGTCCTTAACCTAGACAACGTCAAGTCCAACAGCACAGGCATTCTTCTACAGTCTTTGGGGGCATTCTCATCCCTCAAGACCCTCTATTTTCGGCAACATGATTTTGTAGGAACAATTAAAGATCAAAGTGAGTGAGAACTGTGGTGGCCAAATAATTTTCCACTGTTGATTAATATCAATTTCTCATTCATTCTGCTCCTTTTACTTAGATATGCATAACTTGAGCAATTTGGAGGACTTCTTCTTGGATCACTCTTCTTTGGATAAGAGCTTTCTTCAAAGCATAGGAGTGATGACTTCTCTTACGGTCTTATCTTTGTCTAGTTGTTGGCTTCGTGGCACCCTACCTATTCAAGGTAAAAATGATAATAATACTAATAACAATCTCCCGATTTTTCAATTATACTAGGTGGTGCGCGCGTGCGTTGCACGTGTCGATATTAAATTAATGTATAAATAATAATCATTTTAAACTTGTAAAAATGCCAATGTCGATATATATATATATATATATATTATATATATATATATTTTTTTTCTGCCTCTTTGATTTTCTGTTATCTTCACTTCGTTCTGATTCTTCATCCGATATTTCTTCAATTTCTTCAGCAATGTAACTATTTTTTGCTCGAATGAAGTCATCAATTTTCTTTAATTTTATGATGAACTTAAATATTTGGATATGAGTATTTTTTTTTTTTTTTTCCACTGTATAAATTGGCCAGGTATTGTTGGGAACAATTATATGGTGAATTTTATTTTTAAAAGCAATTGTACTAAATGGAGACAAAGGTCCAACCAAGTACAGTACATATCCAAGACAATCTCCATCTAACAGTCTCGTAAGCAAAGAACAAAACAGAATCCATTTAAAAATAAAATAAAATAAGATAAAGAAAAAGAAGAGAACTTGAATAATAAGAAAGCTTACCTTTATGTGTTTGATAAAAAATACTCTAAAGCTTAAGACACAGAACATTTGTATACATGAATATGAATTTGTCACTAACCTTCTCAGATTCATCTCCTTCTGTGAGATCTCACGCTGGCCTCCTTGTAAGCACGTTGTTTATATATTAAGGTATGTGTTTTAGAATATATTAAAGTATGCGTTTTAGAATTATAATTTTCATATTCCTATATATTTCTCTTTATTATATAGGAATTATAGTTTCCATTTCCTTTGAATTTCTATTTGTGTTTTATATATTAAGGTATGTGTTTTAGAATTATAGTTTCCATATTGTTATATTTCCTATTTATGCAGAAGGGCGGGTAGTTGTGTAATTAAAAATTAAAATAAGGGTATATTAGTCAATCAAAAGTTTTTATTATATTCATCTTTTTATAGGTAGTATAGATATTGATATATTTTAGAATAGGAGCCTTCTCCTAATAGACTATGATTCAAAATTATTGCTTGCTTTAATTTTGTAAATCTCTTCTCCTTGATTCCTCTTCTTTACGCTTGAACAAATTTTCAAATGTTTTTATAGTAATAGACTCCTAGCTCACAATCAATTTACTTACTTTTCCTACAGGTTTGTGTGAATTGAAGAATCTTCAAGAGCTAGATCTAAGTAGAAATGAATTTGAGGGGATACTTCCTTCATGTCTAGAGAACTTGACATCTCTTCGACTATTGGATCTCTCTATCAATCAATTCACGGGAAATATTGCCTCGTCTCCACTGACCAGTCTCACCATGCTCGAATATCTTTCGCTTTCTTATAACCAATTTGCCCCATTTTCATTCAGCTCTTTCGCTAACCATTCGGGCCTTAAGGTCATTTTAGGTGAGAATATCAAATTAGTGGAACCTACGTTTGAAACTTGGGTTCCAAAGTTCCAACTAAAGGTGTTTAGTTTATCAAATTGTAGATTTAATGAACTCAATGTAGCACCTCTCAAATTTCTTTATTATCAATATGACTTGAGAGTTGTAGATCTCTCCCATAACAACTTGGGGGGAAGGTTTCCAACATGGTTTTTGGGGAACAATACGAGATTGGAAGTACTTAACCTAAGAAATAACTCCTTCATAGGGCCTTTCACGTTGCCATCTCATCCCAATTCCAATCTTTCAAGATTAGATGTAGACCTGGCAATTCCAACCCAAACCCATGAACCCGCCCAAACCCACCCGTGATAAATGGGTTAAATAGGTTTGGGTTTATAAAATTTTTAAGTGGGTTGTTAATGGGTTACCCAAAACAAACCCGGCTATAAATGGGTTGGTTATGGGTTTCACGACTGGACCCGTTGGGTTTTAAACTAAAAAAAAATTAGGCTGGAGTTGGATTTGGGGATTTCGCGAAGAGACCAGAGCCTTTCCTCCCTCAAACACGAACTAACCAATCGTTGCCCGACTGACCGAATCGACTCACTCGCCATCTCCGAAATCTTCCAGATCTCCACCGACCACGCCCGCCTCGTCCTCCACTCCGATTCTGACCCGCTCGTCAACGCCCGACCTGGCGAGATCGATTCGGTGGGTGCGGATGTGCATGATCTGATACTGTTTTTGTATATTCAGTCGTATGAGCGGTTGCTTCCGAGGTCGCATAAGGAGTCCTTATTAAGGACTCAACTTCCGTCGTTGATGTTTGGCCTTCGACGTCGGCTTTCGATGGGTACTTGTCGGCTCTCTCGCCCTTACAGGTGGGCTAATTGTTATCAGTTGTGTATTTGTTGGTTTGTTGTCAAATGTTATCAGAAAATTTGATTAATGTTGCGCATTAGACTGGTAATTTGCAAGGAATGGATGCAATTTGAAATGGGGTTGTGGCAATTTGAACATGGTTTAATCAGGTTAATTTTTTTGCTTGCTTATTTGTTGGGTGATCATAAAATGTTCTTGAGATTTTTTGATGTCGTGTAATTTGGAATGAATTGCGGTGTTTCGAAATGGGTGTGAAATATTGCCAGAATTTTGATTAATTGAGTGCATTGTATTGGTATTTTGGAAGGAATTGATGTCCTTCATATTGGGTTTGTAGCTATTTGAAAAGGGCCGTACTTGTTCATTTGTTGTTTGAGTTTAACATGTTGAAGTTTTGTTTAATTAAATGCAGTGCATGATTTGGTAAGTTTGAAGATTTAAACCCAATGGGTCCGGTCGTGAAACCCATAACCAACCCATTTATAATTGGGTTGGTTTTGGGTAACCCATTAACAACGCACTTAAAAATTTTATGAACCCAAACCCATTTAACCCATTTATCACGGGTGGGTTTGAGTGGGTTTATGGGTTTAGGTTAAAATTGCCAGGTCTAGTTTGAGGGATGGAATGGAATCCTCATTCCCTTGATAAAAAAAAGTGGAGTGTTTGGTTAATAAAGAGGAATGGCTCAGTGGAGAGAATTTTTAGGATGAAGAAAAAAAAAAACCAAAAACCTAGGGCATAAAACGGGTCGGGTTAGAAAAACGGGTTGGGTTTAGATATGGGTTAGGTCATAATTGGGTCGGTTGTCCATTTATTTCACTGTGTACATATTTTATAACTTGTAAGCTGATGGAATAGCTTAGTGGAGAGAATTTTTAGGATATTGAAGAAAAAAAAAAAGGGCACAAAACGGGCCGGGTCAGAAAAACGGGTCGGGTTTAGATATGGGTTGAGTCATGATTGGGTTGGTTGTTCATTTATTTCATTGTTTGTGTACATGTTTTGTAACTTGTAAGATTGTAAGATGATGGAATAGCTCAGTGGAGAGAATTTTTAGCATTTTTATAATTATAAAAAAAAAATTTTAAAAAAAAACAAAAAACCTAGGGCACAAAACGGGTCGGGTCAAGAAAACGGGTCAAGTCATAAAATGGGTCAGGTTTAGAACTGGGTTGGGTCATAATTGGGTCGGTTGCGGGTTGGTTTTGGGCATGCACAGTAATTGGGTTGGGTTATACCCAACCCATTAATAACATAAATTACATGACCCATTGATGACCCAACCCAAACCCAACCCAACCCATTTATTCTCAACCCAAACCCACCCAACCCGCCCAGATTGCCAGGCCTAATTAGATGTCTCCAACAATAACATACGAGGTCAAATTCCGACAAACATAAGTCTAATCTTTCCAAATTTGGCAAAGTTAAACATGTCTAGTAACGCATTTGAAGATAATATCCCTTCTTGTTTTGGTGATATGAAGTCATTGCAATATTTAGCCTTGTCCAACAATCAATTATCAGGAGGCATACCAAAGCATTTGGCAATGGGTTGTGTGTCCCTAATTTTCTTGAAGCTATCAAATAATAGCTTGCACGGGCAGGGCGAAGGCAGAAATTCTGTTCAGGTGAGGCAAATTTACCAACAGCCAACAATCGATGATGATTGGCTTAGAAACATTGTCTCCTTGGCTCCTTACTTCCGGCAACATTTCTAATACTATAAAAGGGACCTAAGGGAAAGTGAGCTACCATGTTAGGGTTGGGCCCTTGGGGATCTTTCAATGGAAGAGAGAGAAGTGTTTGAACTTTGAAACTTTCAAGGAGTTGTTACAATGCATACAATTGTGTGTAAGAATATTAAATATTTTTAAAAAATAATAAAGATTTGACAAATCTGACAAATCTTGCACGCAACAACAGATGGATCGAGATTTGACAAATCTCCTTCTATTAGTAATCATTTGGACTCAATCTCCAAATGAGGCATAGTGTATAATAAAAAATTCAGAAAAGTTGAGGGTGGGCGTCTGCCTCCCCTGGTGCTAACGTCGCTTCGCCCCTGTGCACGGGCAACTATTTCCCACCTTCAACTTAACCAATTTGCAATTTTTGTACTTGGAGAGCAACAATTTTGAAGGAAAGATCCCAGATATGTCATCTGCCGTCAATCTAAGCGCATTGGATATGAGGAATAATACTCTCCCGGGCAAGCTTCCACGATGGATGGGAAATGTGTCATTCTTGGAGGAAATTGCTCTGTCAAAAAATCATTTAGAAGGTCCCATTCCAGTTGAGTTCTACAAACTTGGATTTCCTTGCTTTTTTGGACCTTTCTGAGAACAATCTGTTTGGCTCTATACCGTCTTGCTCCAGCCCCTTATCCATAAGACATGTCCATCTCAATAAAAATAGGCTGAGAGGTCGAATAAACGGTGCACCATTTTCCAGCTATGATTTGGTGACGCTAGATCTCGGAGATAATAACCTAACAGGCACAATTCCAGATTGGATTGGCAACCTTTCAGCATTGAGCATTCTTATCCTAAAAGGTAATCATCTTGAAGGTAGGATTCCCAATCACTTATGCCAGTTGCAGAAACTGAGCATAATGGATCTGTCTCGAAATAATCTTTCAGGAAGGACACCTCGTTGCCTGAGTAGTGTAAGTTTTGATGCAAACATTGAAAAATCATTTCAAAGCAGAACACTTTATCCCTATTCGACATGTCCATTATCATCATACGTGGAGGGGACAAAGATACTACCCGAAATCCAACTTGGGCCACTAGACGATTTAATGGATTTCCCATTCATAGCTGTGGGAGTGCAAGTGGAATTCACAACAAAGAGCATGTCCTATTTTTACCAAGGTAAAATCCTTGATTTAATGTCAGGAATCGACCTCTCTTGCAACCAGTTAACAGGTGAAATTCCCATTGGAATCGGAAACATAAGCAATATCCATGCGTTGAACTTGTCACACAACAATCAAATCAGGTCAATCCCAACAACATTCTCCAACCTAAGCCAAATAGAGAGTATGGATTTATCCTACAACAACTTTGAAGGAACAATCCCGTCTCAACTAACCGAGTTGAACTATCTGGCAGTCTTCAGAGTGGGGTACAATAACTTGTCAGGTAGAACACCAGAGAGAAAAGGTCAGTTTGCAACATTTGAAGAAAACAGTTATGAGGCAAATCCTCTTCTTTGTGGACCTCCATTGCATAACAATTGCACTGAACCTGGTTCACCATCACCTGCGAAAAAGGCCTCTGATCTTGAGGGAGAAAACACTGGTTTCATAGACAGAGATACCTATTGGATTAGCTTTGTGGTGTCTTACATAACTGTGTTGTTGGCAATCGTTGTAGTTTTGTACATAAATCCTTATTGGCGACGAGCATGGTTCCACCTTATTGGAGTTTGCGCCACCTCTTGCTACTACTTTGTTGTGGACAATCTGCATAAGTTGTCTATATTCAGGAATATGTAGCTTCTTGTCTAGGCAAATACATGTACTAATGGGAACTTTTTGTTTTTGTTTTGTTCTCTCTGTTCTAAATCTACGAGTCTCTTTTAAGAGTGGGGATGATGCATAAGTTGTAGCTAGGTTGATTTTAGAAAAAAAGCGCTTTCCTTTCTCACAAGAAAGATATCACTTTTCCTTCCCCCCCGTTAGCTACCGCAACTAGAATTCTTTAAGGTGGTCTTTCTAATCCATATGCTAATTCGAATTAAAACTCTGGATTTTGAGCATGGGTCTGTTCGTTTCATGGGAATTAATTGAGCGTGGGAATTGCTAATTCTCGAAAATTAACATAAAAGAAACGACTGTTCGTTTCTCTTTAAACTCTGGGCTTTGGTTTTTTTTCTTGATATGCTTTGGTGGCTGACCTTTTTTTTGGGGGCGGGGGGGGATCAGGATTTCTAGGTTTATATAGTTGAAAACTTAGTTTTTGGACTTAAGACCAGAAACCCATTTGATCAATTCCTTTCAAAGCATCTAGCTGTTACTCAAAATTTTGCTCAGATTAAAACGGAAAAAAAAAAAAAAAAAATGAAAAGGAGGAAAGGGTATTCCCCATATTTGATATGGAGCTTTCCAACCTCATACTCAAAATTTTGATTCAAATCTTTTTTAAAAATTCCTCACTTATCCCAAAGGCTTTTTATAATAATTTCTTCTTCTTCACTGTCCCTTCTCTCTCTCTTTCTCTCGTCTCTCTCTCCAGTTGCAGCACCAGCACCAGCACCAGCAGAACTCTCTCTCTCTCCCATCTATCTCTCCATTTTACCCTGAGTCTCCTCTCTCTATCGTCTCTCTAATCTCTCACCCTCGTCACTCTCTCTCGTCTCTCTCTCATTCACTCTTCTCTATTGTTCTTCTCTTTCTCTCCATTTGCGGACCAAACCCTAGAAATTCATTCCCAAATAAATCAGATCCAAGAACCATAACCCTAGAAACCCTAGAAATTCGTTCCCATTTTACCGTTGAGACAAGAGATCTAGGAGAACCAGAACCCTAGAAATCCTTCATGGCTACGTACCTTGTAGCGTTTCCTTCTCCAACCAGAATCGCCGGCGAACCCAACAAGCTCCGGCAGCTTGAAGGGAAAGAGATAAGAAGGAAAAAGAATCATTTTCCATCCAAGAACGCCGAGAAAGAGAGAGAAACAAGTCTCCGGCGAGTCTCCGGCAAAGTATCAGGTGAGTTCCGGCCAAATATAGCTGTTTAAACTTCTGACCGTTTTGGCCCTCATATTTGAGTATGGTTTTGATGTCCCCCAGATTTGGGGAAAAATCTGAGGATCCCCAGATTTGATATGGGTTTGAGTATAGGGTTGGAGAAGGTTTTTGGCCTTTTTTACTCAAATTTGAATTTGATATGGGTTTTGAGTAAGGGCTGGAGATGCTCTCAAATCCCCAATTTTACAGCAAAAGTTTCAAGCCTTTTTTGGTTGAGATCTCAGTGTTCACTCATTCACTGCCCAAAAAGAATGCACAGACTTGCCCATTCCCAAGTCTGCGATGGGGGTTTTGGATCTCAGCTCTACGATGTGGATTTTGAAACCAACCGTCTCTCTCTCAGACGATGGTGAAGATCTACATGAAGATCTCGTTCTTGGTTTACACGAAGACGGAGATGTTTCTCAGTCCTCTGGTTCAATTTCGTTTTTGATGCTTTTTTTATTTGTTTGGATTTTGCAATTTTTGATGCATTTCATTGTTTTCCCCATATATATTTATATATACTCTTTACATATGTGCTTTGTCGGTGTATTTCTGTTTGTTTTCCAAGAAAATGGTTGATTTTTCCTGGGAATGTTGGTTACTTCGGTTGGGATTTTGGGGGGTAAATGGGAAGAGGGAGACTGTTGACGTGGCAGATTCGCCTCAGCCATTTCTTGAGCCTAATATAGCTTAGAAAACGGCTGAGGTAAATTTTGTCTCACCAAATGCATCACCCTTTAGAGTTTACAACGGTCTCCCTCTTGAGCCATTTCTTGAGGGTTGTTTTTTTTTTTGGTTTTTTTTTTTTTTTTTTGGGTGAAACGGAATTTATAAGACCAATAAGAGTTTACAGCAGTTCTGGGATAATAAACTCGCTCAGCTTCGAGCTGATAAAAAGGCCACACAGGTGGTTCATCTAAAATAGAAAGAACATCGACAAAAGTAATTCCCTTCAGTGCAAGGATGTCAGCACTCTTGTTGTCTTAACGGTAGCAGTGCTGTATCCTAATCTCTTGGAATTCATCCATATGATAACTTGTAGGATGAGCCTGATGGACTCTATTTCGAACAATATAATTTGCTTCAGCAGCATCCATATCCACATAGATCTTGCTTAGCTTACATTTTTGGGCTAGGTCCAAACCATACCTAAGGGCCCAAATTTCTGCCTCAGTACTAGTGAGGGTCCCTAGGTTACGAAGGAAGCCTTTAATCGCCCATGCTAGCCTTGCCTGGGTTACTAGCCATCGACCCATCGGTGTTTAGCTTGCAAAAAGGATCCCTTAAGGGGTACCCATTTTACCCTAATCCATTTAGGTATGTTTGGGGTTTTGAATTTCCCAGATATATGATATAACTCGATGGCTTCACAATTAACCTTGGGCAGTGACATTGTTTGCTTGAAAACAAATTTATTCCTTTTTTTTTTTTGGTTCACAAAAGAAAAGAGAGTTTCAAATATCATAGAACGGCCTAGAATCCCAACTAGGTTGGCACTCAAGTTTCTAATTTATTTCTATTGAGCAACAATGCATAACAAGCAAAAGGAAACATAACAGATTGGGTTATTTGCATGTCAAGACAGTGAATTATGGATGAACCAATCTTCAAGAGGCATATTTGGGTAGAGATTAATAACAGGGCTAACCTCCCTCCAGAATTCTTTTGCATAGTCATAACCCCTCAGAATATGCTCCACAGTTTCGGGTTCAGCGAAACAAATTGGGCAGGAATTTGAGTGTGTGATATTCCTCGTGTAACACATGGTTACATGCACTGATGCAAGTATGTTGTGGCCGCAGAGCCAAAAAAAAATTACATACATGCTTAATTCAACCGACTGGTTGAACCGAGTTTAAATCAATCCAGTCATTTGACTGAATAAATGTTTAGACTAGTTTTCAAAATATCGGTACACACAGTATTAAACCAAATTTTGAAAATACAGGAAGCACCGTGATCATGTAATCAAAATTTTCAAGGACTTTCTTGTCACCTAAAATTATCTAAACTTAGATGGAAGAGCCTAGCAGGCAGGCTAGTTGTGGGGTTTAATTTGTTTGACACCAGTTGGCCGATCTTTGAAATCAAGTCATAATTTACTTTACGAAAATACCACCTACCCTAGGTTAACCCACCAGTTGGCCCAGTAAAACCACCCAAGGTTGAAGAGGAAGATGAACATCACCAACGCAGCATGATCCACCCGTTAGAGGAGGTCTTTTGCACGCTTTAAGGCAAATTTTGCCTTTGCATCACGGTTTGCAAAATATAATCACTAAAAATCGTAGAGAAATGGAGGGGAAAAGCTAGAGAGAATTTGGGTGTGTTTGTCGCAGTTAACCAAAACAGGTTTCTGGTGTGCAACCCGTGAGAGGTTAGGGGTGACTCAAATATGATAATCCGGTATGGGTGTACTCATCTGCACATTTTGTGTTCCCAATTAAATTTGAGTGTTTTTTATTTTTTACATTTTATTTTTATTTTTCCCCTCTCCCCATAATGAGACAATATTGAACTAGGAACATCTTCAAGTCTCCAAAGTTTCTTAATTAATTCTATTTAATTGGCATGTACAGAATTAAATGATTTGATAAGCTTGAAGAAGCTAGATATGACTGACAATTGGATCAAAAGCTTTGAACCCATCCAAGCTATTCTCTTCATTATTTGTTCGGGGGAGTTTCTAAAGTTTTTCACTAGGGTTGAAATTCACTTTGAGCCATTAAAATGATTCAATTCAACTCGATTGTAGGTTTTAAAAGACTATCATCAAGGCTGAGCAATCTTAAGGCCGATCCTCAATTTCAGTGCTAGTAACTTAAATAATGCATCCTATCATCTTTGAGTGGGCTTTCATCTCTCAAGTCTCTAGATTTAAGTTACAACCAGCTGTATGGATCAATTCATATCACAGGTTACTCTTTCAGTCTTACATATCTTGTTTCTGTTCTTTGAGAATACTATAAAAGCGCTCTTTCATGTCTCTCGATTTTAATTATAATATTAATTTCTTGTTGTCACTAAATAGATTTAGATGCTTTGATTAACTTGGACGAGCTGAACCAAAGTGACAATGAGATTGACAGCTTTATATTCTCGAAAGGTATGTTTCTTACTATTTAAGGCCATCTATTCATCAAATCTCCAACAAGGTCCTTAAAACCATTAAAGTATGAGCATGATAATTTTTATATATATATTTGGATAAGGTTACATTTTTGGGTCTCTAAGTTTCTTGTTACAATTCAAGACTTGATTGAAAAACTTGTGGTTGGGGTTAGAGACATTATGTTCTCATAGCAAATACCACGTTATAATTTTTGTTAATATATAATATCAGAAGTGGGCGGATTGAACAACTTGGTGGGCTTGTATTTGGATTTGTCATCCATCGATAAGAGCTTTCTTTAAAACGTTGGAGGGACGACTTCTCTTGAAGTTTTAAAATCACGTTATGGTGGTCTTTCTAGTAGCCTAGCGGCTCAAGGTATATAAATTAACTGATCCCTCAAATCCAATTTTATATATTATTCACTTGACCGATTTTGGAAAAATTCTCTTCTACAAAGTTGTTCAAAATGATGTTTTATAGTGGACAACTCAATTAGTTTTCATAAAAATCTTCTATATTTTTCATAAAACCTTAAAAAATAAAAAGAAATAGAGTTTACAAATAAAATTGAGGGGTTGCTATAGCCGCCCTCTATCATAACCAACAGACGAGCAGCCCAATAAAAATTGTGGCCAAAAGGGTAAGTGGGGCTTTTTTGGATGGGGCTTAACAAAATCTTAAATGAAGCCTTTTACATAGGGCCTTCCAATAAATGGGTTGAGGCCATAAGAATTGGCGTCTAAGATGATCACCCCAATTGCTATCTTATTGAGCCAGCCTTGTTGAAATCAGTAGCCAAAACAATTAAATTTTCACAAACCATCATTGCCAATTTGCCACTAAAAATAAATAAATAAAATCAAAGGGAAAAAAATCAACTGGGTTGATAAATAAAATAACATAAAAGAAATTCGAAAAAAGATTAGGAATGTAGACACACATGAGGTGAAAATCTTCAGAGGAAGGGTAACCAATGGTTAAGTCTTCCAAAAATAATTTGAAAAGAAGAAAAACTGAACCGACATTCATGGGATTTTGGATCTTTGTCACCATCATATGCACTGGTCATCAGAGTGGCTCAAGCAGTCAAATTATTGGGCATATCTATAATGCTTGCTTTTACGAACCCGATTAAAATTAAATTCAACCTTTTTTCCAGCACTGGCAGGACCACAATGCTTACTTCTCCAATGTAAATCAGAAACTATATCAAAGTGTGGACACAATCAAGATTATTTTATTTTAATTAGTTGTTTTGAAATATATACTCACATTGCGATGACACCGAGTCAATGGCTCCATGAAATGGTGCAAGGTAGTCACCCACCAAAACAATTTAGAGAGGAAGAAAATGAATGTTCATGGCCTGAGTAGAGGGGCCCAATCAAGTTGTTATTCACTTTCCTGTGGTCTAAATCTATAAGCCGTGCTGTTTGGTTTTTCCAATCTAGTCATAATCAATTGACACTTTTTGCATGGATTGAATCCATTAGCCGTGATGTTTGGTTTTTCCAATCTAGTCCTCTTTTTCCATGGATTGAATCCATGCCATTAGCCGTGATGTTTGGTTTCTCCAATCTAGTTAAAATCAATCGAACAAACTAAAGAAAATCTTTTCCTTTCGAAAATTCCAGTCCATTTGATTAGTAGACAAAGATTTCCATAGCCATTGAAAGCTTATTGGTGAATTGTGTCTATCATTACGGTCCCCTATAAATTAAAACCAAATATATATCATTACTAGACAAATATTTCTACTAGAAGCCGGCACTCCCCGTTTCCGTTCATGCCGAATTATTTTATTTTCTTTTGAGAAAGTTGCAGTTGAAAGATATATAGTGCCAGTCCATTTTAATTTCTAACCACATTAAGAAACAGCGCGGGCTGAAAGATGAGGCTGTAGCCTCCTCCAGTTTGCTATTTGTATCCTTGTAGAATTGATTAATTTTCTACCGAGGCAATCCAGTTACATTTTTTCTTTTTTTAAAATTGGGTGTTTTTAATATTCTATTAATAATGTTATAATATTTATATATATAATTGTATGCTTCGGTTTTTTCGGTTTGGTTTGGTTTTTCTATTAATAATGTTATAATATTTATATATATCGTTGTTTAGATTAATTGACCTAAATAATTTGTTTGTGTAATTGTTCATTGCATAATGTTTATTTATTTTCCCAATAGAAAAGAAGTAATTAGTTTCTCGCTAGACCTCCAGTCAAAGTCCTCTCAAATAATGCGAGGTTGTTTTCGAGTTAGTTTCGCATAATCTTCAGGGTAGGTTTGTCATAAATGTGAAATTGGTGATAGTCAAAAGAAAAAAGAAAAAAAGAAAAAACAAGAGGTAATTCTTGAGAAATAATAGGTCTCATATATATTTATCGGACTATTCTATTTAACTCATATTCTCCCATCCATCCATATATGGCAGTTTCTTTTTATTCTATGTTAAGCCTCACATGATTGCTTTCACTTATATGCTTTTGACATATAAGGTGGGTGGCAAAAGATGGGTGAAGTAACATTTTCCATATTTATATTTTAACAGTTTTATAAATGAAGAGAAAATGACCTTGTCTAAACTTAACTTTGTGGGCATTTGGCTCACCATTTGGAAAACCATAAAAAACCTTTTAAAGAGTAAAAGTCATTTTCAAGAGTAAAAGTCACTTAAACTGCTTTTTAGAAAAAGTCATTTATTCTAAAAAGTCATTTAGAAAAAGTCATTTATTCTAAAAAGCAGTTTAGCACAAGTAATACTAATAAAAAAAAATTATATATTAAAAACAAAAAAATTAAAAATACTTTCATCCTAAATATTTGGCAAAGAAAATATATTAAAGTTTGGGATCGTATATAGCTCAACTAATGGAACTTGCTTACCATTTTTCAGAAAAATTTATTGCTACTTTAATATCAAATTTGGCTCAATCCATTTTTCTAAAAATGGACAAAAACTAGACATTTTAACTTCAAATGGAACTTGAGATGCTTTTACGGAAGGTGATTCCAGAGAAAGAGGTCATTTCTAGGTTGACGCCAAGTCAAAGTCCGTCCCCCGCGCAAATTAATTGAGAGAAAATGGCGATCATATAGGGCTTTTCTCTAGTCTATATATATGTACGAGCCTGTCACCCTTTGCTTTGTCGAACTTGGTTACCATTTTTCTACAATAGACCGGACCAACTATGGTTGTCATCACCAAGTCCTTGCCCCATTGTTAATGAAAAAGTCTGTGTCACTTTGGGTGTGATCGATAGATCCCATCTTGCATTATTTTAAAATTTTTGAAAGATATAAAAGTCAAAATTATTTAATGCAAAGTTGCTTTAACAACCTTCACTTCTATAATAACTTTTAAAATATCACGGTGTATAAGAGATTTAGAGTTCAAATTACCATACCACATATAATAATATAGAGATAAGATAAGTACTATTAGGTGTTACATACTAGAATGAGAAGGAGAAAAGATTACCTTTGCCGAATCAATCATTATGGATTATCAATAAACTTCATCTCATAAATATGTAAACTAGTTGTAATAAATATTAATACAATGATTTTTGATTCATGATCCCATAAATAAACTTTTAAAAAATTTAATTGAATAAACTGTAAGTCTTTCTCCTCTCCCATGAATTTTTTTCCCCCCCTCTTTGTTTAAATCTACGAGTCCCTATTAGCCGTGTAACCCCTTTTGGGCGGTGGCGTATACGTATGTCAGTGTAACCCCATTTGGGCGGTGGCCTATACCCATCTCAGTTTCAATTTATAAATTTTCCGTTCTGCCCTATCAAATGGGGTCTCATGATCAAATAAGTGCGTATGAGCAATGACTAAAACCTTTTAATTTATTTAATTTTTTGGTAAACGATCATATTGTGTGAAGTAAAATTTTTGGAAAACAATTATCTTAAACTTTCCGTTATTTCTTTAAAAATGTTCTGAGTAAATAATTTTGCCACAAATTGAGAAGAAAACCTCAATAAGATTCAAAAAATGAGGTTGGATGCCTTCCCAACTGGTTTAGGGTCTCAAAAGGCGCACATGTTTTAAGGGTTCGGGTGCGACTTCTAGAGGTTAAAATCAACTAGGCTGTCGCATATTATTAGTAGTATTACTAAAAATTAAGTTGATATATTAGAAACTAGATATTAAAAACATTGTCATGCTAAAATTTTGGCAAAAATATCAAATGTTAGAACCCTATCTCTGTTTGGTTGATATATATATTGGAAATTAAAAATAATTCCATTCAACTCATCCCTGCCTGGTTGATAACTTGATACATTTAAAGTTAGAAATTAGAAATAACCTCATTCTAAAATTTTAGCAAATAAGGTTTTGTGATATATAGGGCTCTTTTTTAAAAAAAAGTAAAAATAAATAAATAAAAAGATGTCCAACCCAATCCCCTCCTTCGACGAAATGAGCTCGAGAGTTGGGATGCCTTTTAGGGAAGGGTGCTTACATTTTTCCACGATAGGCCAGACCAGCTATGGCAGTATGGTCATCGCCAAGTCCTTGCCCCTATGTTAACGAAAAGTCCTGTCACCTCCTCCTCCTTCACTTTCAGTACTATACTTGTCCAGTTCACTTCATTACCAAAGAAAAGTCTTCTCACGTGGGTGTGATGAATCCCATCTTGCATTATTTTCAATATTTCAGTACACATAAAAGTCAAAATTATTAAATGCAAAAAAACTTTATATAATTATGATATGATTGATGTGACGTCACAAATCATTGAAAGTGGAAAAAAGTGGGATTGTGAGATTACTTTTTGACCCACTCCTTTTGCTGATCTTCATCTTAAAGTTGCATAATTAACCTTCCCAATAACTTTTAAAATACTCTAGTTAGAAATTCAAACCATCGTAATCCATGTTAGTTGAAATGCTAAAACATTTTTCAATATCTTGAGCCGTGGGATTAGTCAAGAATTAGGTAGCTTGTTGATAGCCATTAACTGAAGAAAAATGGAGGATAGCAGACTAGAGGTGAGCCGAACCTCACCAAATCCTTGCTCGTGAGTCAACGTTGACTCATCTTCTGCCCCGTTGTTAGTGAATTGAATGTGTCGTTTGCTTTCTTAGGTTGGATACTTGGATGGGTTCTTTTGTGCATTATTTCTTAAAGTAAAAAAAAAAAAAAAAAAAGGGGGGGAAAGATTACACCATGGAAATTATAGAATGCCTTAGGTGGCTGATTCTTTTGTGCATTATTTCTTATATTCATCTCTCTTTTTAATATAAAGTAGCAATAAATTTAAAGTAGCCAACGGATATGAAGATACTTTAAATAATGCTATGATTATGATAGTTTATGATTTATGATCCCACATCCTAAACAAAGTTTAAAGTGACTTTTAAACACACATCCTAAATAAATAAATAAATAAATAAATAGAGAAGAAGAAAAGTTTAAAGTAACTGCAATTTCTTCATTTGATTCGATCCAAAGTTTATATTGAGAAAAGTCCTTATTTCATAGTGTAATTTTTTACTAGTAATGCAAATCTTCGTTTGACCAAAAAATAAAAAATAAAAACAAATTAAACTTAGGATGTTGGTACAATCTGACTATTAACTTCCTCTATTTTGGTATTAAGCTTGGGAAATGGTCACCAAGAGTTTATTTCCCCAAATTAATTTTGAAACATTTCTAGCACTCAGTTTTCCAAGTTGGACCCACTATGGATGCTGAATTTTCGATGAAATTGCACAAAAGCTTACTTTGGTTGGTATAAAAGCCTTTTATGGTGAAGTTTAATTGTGAAGCTCAGGGGTTTGTTTGTGGAAAACAGCTCTTGTTGTTTTTGTGGATCTTCCAAATTATTCAGTTATTGTGCTACAATTATGGAATTGGGTTGGCCAATTTGGAGGTTATTATGGGTAGTAGCGTTGGTGAATGGGTGTTGGTTTAGTTGTAATGGGTGTTGGGAGGAAGAAAGAAGTGCACTCCTTCAACTCAAAGCTTCCATCAATCACCCAAATGGAACTTCCCTCACCTCCTGGGTTGAGGGTAATGACACCTCTGCCTCTGACTGTTGTCGATGGAGAAGCGTTATGTGCAGCAACACCTCAGGGAGAGTGATTGACCTCACTCTATTTGATACGAGGGATGGGAACCAACTGGGAGATTGGTATCTAAATGCGTCTCTGTTTCTTCCCTTTGAAGAACTCACAAGCCTTGACTTGAGTTCCAATTCAATAGTTGATTGGTTTGAAAACCAAGCCATGTATGATGTATCCCTCTTCCTATACATTATTCAGACAAAAATTTGAGACAATGACAATTTCTTTATCAAATATATATATTTATGTTTTATTTGGAAAGAATATTTAATTTGTAAGCTGGTAGGGTGAATGAAACTAGTGAGATTATTTTAACTCTTCTTTACAGGTTCCCAAAGACTATCATCCAGGTTGAGCAATCTGGAGGTCCTCGATTTGAGTTCCAACAAATTAAATAAGAGCATCCTATCATCTTTGAGTGGTCTTTCATCTCTCAAGTCTCTATATCTCTATGAAAACAAATTGCAAGGATCAATTCATATGAAAGGTTTATTTCGTTGCCGTATCTCTTTTCCTTTCTTTCTCAAATATAAAACAAATTTCCATCGTTAGAAAATCCCTCTTTTATATAATATAATATTGTTGGATGTTACTGAAGGATGACTAGCTCTGTTTTATTACATTTTATCCATCATTATCTTTTTGGTTGTTAATTTTTTTCCCAGAATTAGATACTTTGACCAACTTGGAAGTGCTCGACCTGAGTGGGAATCAAATTGACAGCTTTGCAACTTCAGGAGGTACGGGCCTTGGCATGCCAAACCAATCTATTTCATCCTACTCTTCTTCTTTTTTGAGTTTCGATGATAACGTAACATTTATAAAGTGTTTTTTGCTCCGAAAAAAAATAATAAATAAAGTGTTTTTTTTACTTATTTAATGAAAAGTGATAGATCGCAACACAGATATATAAAAGTCAATAACATCTAAAATATCTTAGTACCTGTGATATCACCGTGAGAGGTTAGGAATTGAAACCACCCCGCCTCATATAAGAGGAAAGATATTTTATTTATTTATTTATTGTATATATATATATATCTTTGGTGATAATCATTAGATCCTATCCTTATCTGAATCTCCCTTAATATAAAAAACTATCAATAATTCTCTACAAACTTTAACCTGAAATTAACTCTTAAGAGCATTTTCAAGGTTACTAGCTATATTTTTTTTCCCAGAATTAGATAGTTTTACCAACTTGGAAGAGTTGGATTTGTCATTTAAGCGAATTTTTTTGGCTATTTATAGTTATTGTTTCATTTTTGGGCAAAAAGTCTACATCAATAACAAATTTTTGAAAAACTTTATTTTGCAAAGTCATTCAAAAAATTGTTTTCTAGTGGATCATGTTGCCAGCTAGTTTGTTTGTTTTTTTTTTTTTTTTATTTTTATTTTATATTTTTCATTAAACATTGAAAAATTAAAATAAATAGAATATGCAAATAACATTGAGGGATTGCAATACCGATTTCCTTACACATAAGAATTACTCAGCCGAGAAGATCGATATGCCATGCCAAATCAATCTATTTCATTTTTGTTTCGAATTTCCAATGATGACATAACAGTAAGTAACAGTTGGTGTTACTCACTGTTATGGTCGTCAATAGCTGCAATCAATTTCATTCTTGGTTACCATTTTTCCACAATAGCGCGGACCAACTATGGACGTCACCACTAAGCCCGTGCCATGATAAAATTTCAACACACATATATAAAAGTCAAAATTATTTAATGCTCTTTTGTGAAACTTTGTTTTTAAGTTGCATAAATAACCTTCACTTCTCCATTAACATTTAAAATACCTAAGTAAATATCATTAATTAGACACATTTGTTTGGACGGAATCAGGAAGAATTAAAATGGAATGAATGGTACGTGGTTGTGCTCACCATTGAAATATCATTTTATTCTATTTTGATTCCTAATGACTACTTACCATTCAAATCTCATTTTATTCCATTCCAATTCTCCACGATTCCTCTAAACAAACGTACCATGAGAGGTTTGGAGTGAAAACCACCCCACCTCATAGAAGACCATAGGGAGTTCTTTTTTTTTTTTTTGAAATTTTTTTTGGACAATTTATAGAACCTATCCCTATTCCTAATCTTCCTTGATATTAACAACTGAATATCAATTATTATCTATAAGTTTGAATCCGAAATTACTCACTTAATAAGTGAGGCTAATGTTATTAAATTATTATGCCATTGGCATATAATAGGATAGAGATTAGAGAAGTAATATTAGGTGTTATGTAATATAGTGAAATTTTTGGAAAATAAATAAATGAAAGATGAAAAGAATACCTTTGTCGAATCAATCATCACAAATTATCAATACATTATTTGAAATAAATGCCATTATAATGATTTTTCATTTATGATCCCATAAATAAACTTTAAGTCTTTCTCATTTTATCTCTTTAAAAAAGATCAATTTTCTAGCTGAGTGAATGAAACTAATTAAATTATTTAATTCGTCTACAGGCTCCAAGAGACTATCGTCGCTCAAGTCTTTAGATCTGGAATCCAACAAATTCCAAGGATTAATTCATACTAAAGGTTAATTATGTTGTCATATCTATTTACCTTTTTCTCAAATATCAAATAATTTCCCTTAAATTATAAGAATCCCTCTTCATATTCTCTTGCATTTTCTGTTACCACCCAGATTTAGATGCTTTTAGCAACTTGGAGAGGCTGTTTTTAAGTGATAATACAATCAACAGCTTCATTACTCCTGAAGGTATATGCCTTAACATCTATTCATCTAATCTCCAATAGGATCCTTAAAATCTTCAGTGTAAACATATGATTATTGATTAGGATCATTTCATGCACGTTTTTTTATTTATTTTTATTTTTATTTTCGTTTGATGATTTGATAGTTATTTTTATGACTATTTCCACTCCTAGGCTTCAAAAGTTTGAGAAAGCTTGAAGTCCTAGACCTTGAAAGTGTGAAGTCAAACGACACGGGCATTCTACTACAGTCTTTGGGGGCATTCTCATCCCTCAAGACTCTGTATTTTAGTGGACACAATATGACAGGAACAATTACTGCTCAAAGTAAGTGTGATGTCTAAATAATTTGTTTTTGCCAATCAATTTCTTTTTCTCATTCACATTATTTTTTGCATAGATTTGCGTAACTTGAGCAATTTGGAGAATTTTTTCCTGGATCACTCTTCTCTGAATGAGAGCTTTGTTCAAAGCATAGGAGTGATGACTTCTCTTAAGATCTTATCTTTGTTGGACTGCCAGCTCAATGGCGCCCTAAATGCTCAAGGTAAAATATCTATATATATATATGATCTCCTGATATTCTAATTGCTTACTTTAATTTCGTCAATCTCTCCTCATTCCCCGTATTTACACCTAGAGCCATTTCTCTTATTTATAGGAATTGACTTCTACTTATTGATCCTGTAGGTTTGCGTGAACTAAAGAATCTCCGAGAGCTAGATCTAAGTCGTAATGCTTTTCAGGGGATACTTCCTTCAGGTCTGGGAAACTTGACGTCTCTCCGACTATTGGATCTCTCTTCCAATCAATTCACTGGAAATATTGCCTCGTCTCCCCTTACTCGTCTCACTTCACTGGAATATCTCTGTATTTCCGATAACCATTTTCAAGTCCCAATTTCATTCAAGTCATTTGTTAACCATTCAAGCCTTAAGGTCTTTTTGGGTAATAAAAACACATTAGTGGAACCTATGTATCAAACCTGGGTTCCAAGGTTCCAACTAAAGGTGTTTACTTTGTCGAATTGTAGATGTGATGAACTCAATTTAGCACCTCCCAACTTCCTCTACAACCAATATGACTTGAGAGTTGTCGATCTCTCCCATAGCAACTTTGGGGGAAAGTTGCCTACTTGGTTGTTACAGAACAACACGAGATTCGAAAAACTTTACCTGGGAAACAACTCATTCATAGGGCCTTTCGAATTGCCATCTCATCCCAATTCCAACATTTCAATCTTAGATGTGTCCGATAATAAGTTTCAAGGTCAAATTCCAACAAACATTAGTCTTATCTTTCCAAATTTATTGGTTTTGAACATGTCTAGAAATGCATTTGGAGGTAATATCCCTTCTTCCTTTGGTGATTTGAAATCTTTAGCACTTTTAGACTTGTCCAACAATCAGTTGTCTGGAGGGATACCCGAGCATTTGGCTATGGGTTGCTCGTCCCTATATTTCTTCAAGCTATCAAATAATAGCTTGCGTGGGCAAATATTTCCCTCATCCTTTAACTTAACTAACTTGGAATATTTATATTTGGACGACAACAATTTTGAAGGAGAGATTCCAAATATCTCGTCTGCCATTGATCTGACAGTATTGGATGTTAGGAATAACTTTCTCTCGGGCAAGCTTCCGAGATGGATGGGGAACATGTCATATTTGCAGGAAATTGCAATGTCCAAAAATCATTTTGAAGGTCCAATTCCAGCAGAGTTCTGCAAACTTGCTTGGTGGCTTACGTTTTTAGACCTTTCTGAGAACAATCTGTCAAGCTCTATACCACCTTGCTCTAGCCCGCTATCTATAAGCCATATCCATCTGAATAAAAACAGGCTAACAGGTCCAATTAATCGTGGTTTCTTTTACAGCCAATATTTGGTGACACTAGATCTTGGAGATAATAACTTAATTGGTACCATTCCAAATTGGATCGGCAACCTTTCAAAATTGAGCGTACTTATCCTGAAAGCTAATCATCTTGAAGGAAGGATTCCCATTCAATTATGTCACCTGAGCCAACTGAGCATCATGGATTTGTCTCGGAATAATCTTTCTGGAGCAATACCTCGCTGCTTGAGTAACATAACATTTGATGCAAGCATTGAAAAATCAAGATTTGGGATAGACATTTTTGGCGTTACCTTTTCCAAGGAGTCATCATTCTTATACATTGAGGGGGTAGAGACAACAGCACACGGTATAAGTGCAGACGACAGTTCATACCCATGGCCATTTGCGCAAGTGCAAGTGGAATTCACAACGAAGAGCATGTCCTATTCTTACATCCTTAATTTCATGTCGGGAGTTGACCTCTCTTGCAACCAACTAACAGGTGAAATTCCCCCCGAAATTGGAAATTTAAGCAATATCCATGCTTTAAACTTGTCACACAACAATCTAACCGGATTAATCCCAACAACATTCTCAAACCTAAGCCAAATAGAGAGCTTGGATTTGTCCTACAACAACTTGAATGGGAGGATCCCAACTCAACTGATTGAGTTGAACTATCTGGAAGTCTTCAGAGTGGACCACAACAACTTGTCGGGTAGAACACCAGAGAGAAAAGCTCAGTTTGCAACCTTTGAAGAAAACAGCTACGAAGCAAATCCTCTTCTTTGTGGACCTCCATTACATAATGATTGCATCGAAGAAGCTGGATCACCATCACCACCAAAAAAGGCCTTGGATCTTGTGGGAGAAGATAGTGGTTTGATAGACAAGGATATCTTTTGGATTAGCTTTGTTGTTTCTTACATAATTGTGTTGTTAGGAATTGCAGCAGTTCTGTACATAAATCCATACTGGCGACGGGCATGGTTCCACCTTGTTGAAGTCTGTGCCACCTCTTGCTACTATTTTTTCGTGGACAATTTTCATAAGTTGTCCATCTTCACAAATATGTAGCTCCATGTCTAGCTAGGTAAATGTATGTGTTCTTTTTTTTTTTTTTTGGGGTAGTGTTTTAAAGTTATGACTTATGAGTCCTATTAGCTGTGTACCCCTTTTTAAAGGGAGGCAATTTCCCTTCAATAAAGAAATTTTCTACTCTAGAATTGGTGGAAATAATTAATTTCAATTGCCTATAATTCATGAGCCAGCATAAATAAAGAAAAAGGTTAAATTGTTTGTAATTCTTTTGCTTTCACTGACTCCACTCTTTGTAGTTATGCAAGTCCTATTATCTTACAGTTTACAGGAGTTGCAACAAAATATGGAATGGAGTCAAAGCTACTCAAATCAAGACTTTTTTAATTAAACCACTTATTTTCCCCGCATAGATTTTGGTTTTTTTTTTTTTTGGGTTTGTGTACCCTTTCTCCTCCTGTGATAAACTGACAATAGAACTGCAAACCCCACCCCGGCCATCTGAACTGACACTATTACCGCAAAATATTTGTGGCAACTTTGGGACTGAGAATTTCAAAATAGATTCTTTATCATAAACCATCAAAAATAAAATAAAATTTTCATTAATAATACTCCGTATTTATATAAGAAATTATGTTGGTCCAAATATTTTGTTAAAATTATGGAATGCATACTCAAATGGGTAAAGGCAACCCACAAATAAATTAAAAGGAAGGGTTAATCTTGGGTTGATTACCAATGCCTTCTCAAAGGCTCTCAAATACAGTCGAGAGAAAAAGAAAGTGTAAGACCCTCCATGGCTTGATAAGAGGGACCCAATGAAATTGTTATTCGCTTTCATGTAGTCCAATAAATCTCTAAGTCTCTGATGCTTGATCTTTCCCATCTGGGTTCAATTAATCACATGCCACTTTTCCCAGTCAATCTCCCAAGAATAATGTAATGTTGATTACCAAGTCATTTTTGCATTATATTCATAGGATCGTGAGGTTCTCTATGGATGCAGAATTTCGATGAAATTGCACAAAAGCTTTCTTTAATTTTGTTAGTATAAAGCCTTTCTATTGTGAACTTTGTGAAAGCTCAGGAGTTGGTTTGTGGAAAACATAGGAGTGATGACTTCTCTTAATTGGGACGACTCTTCCCTCAATAAGAGCTTTCTTCAAAGCTTAAGGTGTTATCTATGTGTCATTGTGGGCTCAATGGCACCCTACCTGCTCAAGGTACAAAATCGATCAATTAAGTTCCTGTACAATTTCTATAGTAACTGACTTGTGGCTTTAGCTAGCTAACAATAATCACTTAATTTTAATTTTCTACAGCCTGGTGTGAATTGAAGGACCTCCAAGAGCTATATCTATTAGAAAATAGAATTGAAGAGTTACCTCCTTCATGCTTTGGAAACTTAACATCTCTTCGAATATTGGACCTCTCAAATAATCAATTCATTGGAAATATTGCGTCATACCCCCTTACTAGTCTCACATCACTTGAATACGTTTCACTCTCATATAACCACTCTCACACTCCACTTTCATTCAGATCATTTGCCAACCATTCAAACCTGATGGTCATTCAAACATATTAACTGTAGACCCTGAGTTTCATCCTTGGGTTCCAACATTCCAGCTTAAGGTTTTTGGTCTGTTGATGTGTACATTTGTAGGTGTTAATGCAGCACCTCCCAACTTCCTTTTTTACCAAAATGACTTGAGAGTGGTTAGACTTTCTCACAACTTATGGGGAAAGTTCCCGACATGGTTGTCTGAGAAAAATACAAGATTGGAAAGACTTCACCTGAAAAATAACAAATTCACAAGGGCCTCTTAACGCGCCATCTCATCCTTGTTCTAAGATTTCAGCAATAGATATATCCAAGAACAAGATGCAAGGTCAAATTCCAACTAACATAAGTTCTATCTTCCCCAATTTAGAGAGACTTAACATTATAGAAATTTGCTTGAAGGTAACATCCCTTCTTGTTTGGATAATATGTAGTCTTTAGAAGTTTTGGACTTGTCCAACAATCGGTTGTCAGGAGGAATACTGGAGCACTTAACAATGGGGTTCTTGTCCTTGAGGTTCTTCAAATTATCAAATAACAATTTGCAGGGGAAAATATTTCCTGGACTTGTAAACCGAACTTATTTGGATTATTTATTTTTGGGCAGAAACAACTTCACGGGAGAGATCCTGGACAGCTTGTCTTATATTGATTTGTTAATATTGGATATCAGCATGTAATGACCTATTTTTAGGCAAGCTTCCAAGATGGATGGAGAATTGGTCTAGTTTAGAGGAAATTGCAATGTCCAAAAATGATCTTGAAGGTCCCATTCCAGAAGAATTCTGCAAACTTGACAATCTTGTGTTCCTGGACCTTTCTGAGAACAATTTCTCTGGCTCTATACCACCTTGCTTCAACCCATCTGGTATAAAACATGTCCATCTGCAAAAATAAATAGCCTTGGAGGTCCAATGACACGAGCATTCTATAACAGCTCTTTGTTGGTGACATTTAGATCTTGGATATGATAGCTTAACGGGAAACATTCCAAATTGGGTTGGCACCCTTTCTGCATTGAGCGTTCTTCTCTTGAGATCTAATGATTTTGAAGGTAGGATTCCCATTCAAATGTGCCACTTGAGCCAGTAAGCATCATGGATCTTTCTCAGAATAATCTTTCTGGTTAGATACCCCCTTGCTTAACATATATAACACTTGAGGTACTAGACAAAAAATGGTATATAGAAGGTGTTAACATAGCAATTTATGATCCAACGGGCTTGCAATTGGTAATGAGATATGAGGGCACAACTAAGTTAAAGGGGAGAGATTTAGATTATGGCTTCCTAATAGGTCCAGATTCCATTTTTGAGGAACGAGTAGCGTTCACAAGAAAGAGCAGGTCCGACTCTTTCAAGGGTGACATCCTTAAATTCATGTCAGGAATTGATCTATCTTCAACCAACTAACAGGTGAAATCCCACCAGAAATTAGAAACCTAAGCAAAATCCGTTCGCTAAACCTGCCCCGCAATAATCTGACTTGATCAATCCCATCAACATTCTCAAAACTAAGGCAGAGAGAGAATTTGGATCTTTCCTACAACAACTTGAATGGGAGAATCATAAGTCAACTGACCGGGTTGTATACTCTGGCTGTCTTCACTGTGGCACACAACAACCTACCAGGCAAGACACCAGACCGAAAAGCTCAATTTGTAACCTTCGAAGAAAGCAGCTACGAGGGGAATCCTCTTCTTTGTGGATCACCATTGCTTAAAGATTGCACCACAACTGAATCACTATCACCAGTAATTCCAAATGCCTTAGACGGTGAGGAAGAAGTTAGTGGTTTCATAGATATGGGTGTTTTCTATGTGAGCTTTGTAGTGTCTTACATAAGAATGTTGTTAGGAATTGCAGCTGTTGTACATAAATCCTCACTGGCGACAGCTATGGTTCTGCCTAATTGAAGAGCGTATCTTTTCTCGCTACTATTTGTCTTGGACAGTTTTTTAAGCTGTCCATCTTCAGGGCCATGTCTAGGCACTTATGCTTTACGTGTATGAAGTTGTTGTTTCTTTTGGTTTTTGTCTGAGCATAAACTAATAAATTTCTATCAGTTGTGTAACCCCGTGGTAGCATTAAAAACTTCTACAGCAAAGTTTAGGTTAATAAATTGGGCCTTGGGGCGCTGCTTAGTGCCTTCCTGCCTAATCAACTGCAAACCTAGGATCTCAACATTCAAACGTGAAGCCACACGACAGTTTTACAACATCAGGGGTAAACAAGAAAAAAAGCAGTTCAAGTGGTAAACACAAAATAAATAAATAAATTGTATCAGTGGTAAACACAAAAAATGTAGTTCAAGCTAGTGCATAAAATTGAATACAATTAATGAGAGAAACCTCCCCACCACCCATTTCACCAACGAAAACAAATGCTACCAGGTGAACCCCTCATACATGTGATGGTTTGGTCAAATTTCTAGTACTCTAATGACAGCACCACTGAGATATAATCTTTTTTGAATAAGAAACAAATTGTATTAATCATAAGGAAGAATACAAATTGGACAAGAAGTCCAATAAAGAAGCCAAAAAAACAGCAAAAGAAACAGCAAAGACCCACTCAAGCAAAACAGCAAGCCAAAAAGCAAGCAAATAGAGGAGACCCCGCCCATAAACCAAGATTAAACAGAAACCAAAGAAAAGAACAGAACCCTCAAGAAGGGTAAAAGTGGCTGCCAATAGCTTTTCTCTTAACAGGCTTCAAAGCACAAATCTCCCTCCAATTCCTAAGAATCACAAACAAAGGAATACCGTCAAAAGATTTATCCACCGAAGCCCACAAGGACGCAAGGAAGCACGCCCTGTCCCAAATACCATCAATCTCCTTAACTAAGTCCTTGAAAATTCTGGAGTTGTGCTCGATCCAAATAACCCAAAAGATGGCCAACACCGCACTGTTCCACAAGACCTTCGCCCTCTTGGATCGACCGAAACCTTTAAACTCCACCTCTAACAAACTATAACTATGATAAGGTCTAACCCAGCTCAAGTTAGCAAGATTAAAAAGGCATTGCCAAAGAGCGATCGAGATGTCACAGTGAAGAAATAAATGATCCACAAATTCTCCCTCCTTCTTACAAAGAACACACCATTGTAGGGAAAGACACACAGATGGTCTCTTCCTTTGAACCCAGTCATTGGTATTGGTCCTCTTATGGGCTGCTGACCAAGCCAAAATCTTGACTTTGAAAGGAACAATAGCTTTCCAAATCATTCTAGCAGGATTGAAAACCGGAACCGAGTCATCCTCCCTCAAAGAGTCAAAAAAAGATTTAGAGGAGAAAGAAAGAGAAGAGTGACACATCCACAACCTTTTATCACAACTAGAAGGAGAAATCAACACATTCTGAATAGTATCCAAAAGAGACAACATCTCATCAAATTCTCTATAATTAAGGTTACGGGACAGGAAAAGATTCCAACTCAAAGAATTAGAATCCACAGAAACCATATCAGCAATAACAACATCTTTCGCCCGATAAAAGCGATATACCTGAGGAAATAAAGAAGACAAAGAATTATCCCCCACCCACACATCCTCCCAAAAACGAATCTGAGCACCATTGCGAACAAGAAGTTTGATATGGTTCAAAAAACAAGGAAGACCTTGAGAGATAAATTTCTGTGGGCAAGGAAAACTCTCCCTTTCCACAATATTAGAATCCCACCCGTTATTTTGAATACCATACTTGCTTTTGATGATGGAATGCCAGAGAGAATCTTGTTCAATGGGGAACCTCCACAACCAAACTGAGATATAATCTTCTACAGACTGAAGAGACAGAGAAAATTAAAGAAGCAAGTAATTGAATATATACATACATAAGTGCGTGTGCTGGAGATACAGAATGCAGTTGAGTTAAACCTTGTGAAATCTCCAAGACATTCAAATTTACTCAGCTACTTGTTAACCAAAAAGAGAAAAGAGAAGAACAACTGCATGCATAATTACAGCATTCACCTCCTAAGGCTTACCCGACTCAAATGAAAAGCAAGAGCATCCCTGATCCTCAGCCCACTCTCATTCGCCTCTCCTTCAAAAACAGGAAGCTTTGGCTCCTTCGAGTATCCCACATTTTCCTCTGGTAGCAGCTCACTACACTTGATCAAAAAATTATGCAGCAGACACCCCGTGACGATAACAAACGGCAAAAACTCGATGCATTCCTCCTTCCACCGCCTCGATAGAAGCAGCCACCGAGCACGAACTCTCCCAAACGCCGTACCAACTAATCCCATTCCTCGACTATGAGCTGAATTAAACGCTCGTTCGGAGGAACTAAAACTATCTTCCTCATTCGATCGAATAAAGGGCGTTAAAAGCCATGGCAAAAGAGGGAAGCAAGAGTCACCCAGGATGTATTGAGGTATCGAATTGCCATCACTAAGCTCATACGAAGGCCCATTCAACAATTCCCTTGATTCGTCAACGCCTGAAAACAGCTTCGTTTGCCACAATATAGTTATAGGTTCTGCCGTACTAGGCCACCCAGCTGACACATCTAAAAACCTCCCTTCTGAATCCACCAATGCCTGTACCATCAAAGCCCCATTTTTCCCCAACAATTCGCCATCGACCCAAAACCGCTCAAACCCTAAAACCCCACAGCAATTCGGCAGCGAAATCCACCCGAAACCCACAACAATCCTCCCTATATCGGTCCGGAACTCGAACAAATGTCCTAATTTCTCATTCACCACCTTACAAACCGCGTAGAATGCGCGACTTGCGCCGGCCGTGCCAAGCCCGAACCGTCTCGCGACGGACCTGTAGACGCGGCGTGGGATAATCGATAGAGTGCGGCGACGAGGGTGTAGCTGGGGGGGAGTGAAAGGAGTGAGGTTTGCAGAGAAGGGGCGAGAAGTTTGAAGAGGAGAGTGAAGGATGGTCTTGACATGCGGAATGTGTCGAACCATTGGGGATCGTAGTCGTCAGAGGCGGCAGATAGGAAGCGGTGAAACCAACAAGCAAGGGATGGTGGGGATGAGGAAAGAGAGAGGGGTTTGAGGGGTTTGGTGGTGGAGAGGAGAGAGAGGAGGGTGGACAGAGATAGGGAGGTAGAGGAGAGGAGAGATTCTAGGGTTAGGGTTTGGGAAGGGAGGAGGAGGAGGTCGTTTTGGGAGAGGAAGAATTGGGTGGCGGAGCTGGCGGAGGAGAGGAGGGGGAGGAGTTGGGTGAGGTGTTCGTGGTTGTGGTGGTAGCGGCCGAGCTTCGTGGTCTTGCGTTTGGTGGTGGTGGGTTTGGTTGTACTCCGCCGTCCTCCGCCGCTAGCGACCATGTTTGTGTTTCTCGAAATCAGGTGTGCCCAATGTTATCTATGACTGTTCAAATAGATTCAGGAAAGCAAACTTGTCCGACTTGGCCCCTATATATTTATATTGAAAGCGTTTTTGGAAACCGCACTTTTAAGTATATTGAAAGCGCTATTAATAACAGTGCTTTCAATCGCTTTTTTCTTTTTTCATTTTTTTTGGGCCAATGAAAGCTTGTTTGAAAAACTCACTTGGAAAATGCTACTTGATCCATCTTTTGCCACCCATCTTTTCACCCACTTTATGTGTCAAAAGTATATAAGTAAAAGCAAACATATGGGACTCAATATAAAATGAGGAGAAACTGTCACATATGAATGGGTGAGAGAATGTGGATAAAATAGATAGGTGAAATAGCATAATCTTTTCTGGTTTGGGAAGAATAAGTTAAAAAAAAAAAAAACAACTCACGATCGAAAATAAGTCCTAAAAGAGGACTAGAGGAGTAAGTCTTTACTAGTGATAACAATCACATGGTATCACAAGACAATGAGACTAAAGTTTAGTAACAATGTAAAATAAAATATGACAATTCCACTTTACTCTATTTTCATTGACTTGTAATACCATATCAATAGTATTACAATTATATGTAAGTTTTTTTCCAAAAAGAGAGAAAAAAAAAAAGGTATAATTCAAGTAAAGAAGCCCCTTTTGCCGTGGGCTTGATTTATGCCATTATAAATTTTCCATTTCTTTGTCATTTTCTTTTCTTTTTTTTCTTCCTTAAAAACAAAATAGGACTATAAATGAATCAATTTGAGTCAAGTAGTAGATTGCTCTTACTAGATTCATTAAATTATCGAGCTCGACCTTAACTCATTTGGATTATAAATGAGACTTTTATCAAGTCAATCTCAAGTCAAGTACGAGTAATTTGGTTATTTAAAATATGTATTAATGAACTTATCAAACCACTTTATAGTTTGCTAAAGCTTAACTTAATTGAGTAACTTAGTTTGGGAGTTTGTTTTACAATCATATTGGTTTTTGTTGGCTGGCACTTATTTTTACACGATCGACAATTCCGAAAAACTATTACAGAGTATATTGATAGACTTTTCCTGGAGCTTTGGCAAAAGAACCTTAAGCCCACTGCATCAAATGTGAAAGGATGTGTATAGGGGATAATGCTTGGTCCTCAAATGGAGGAGCAACTCCTCCTTAAATGAACCCACACTATGATAAAAGTTAGCAAAAAAATTCTAACGAAATATTTTTAAATGACAAGTAGGCACATATGATCAAATCATGTGAAATTTTAGGATAATACTTGCCTCCACCCCAAGGTGGAGGAGCTCCTCCCACCCAGTGATGTGGCATGTCTCTTTAATCAACATGTGTCCAATAACACATGATATTCACGTGATTTTTTAAAAGCTTTGTTTGGATTAGTGAAAGAGAAAGAACTGACATAGTGGAGAACTGTTCTCTCTTGCCCCAACCTACTCTGGATTGCATCCCATTTCTAGCAAACCACAACTCTCCCCGGTCAATGACCCGATGCCGGCGACCATTATTGAAGGTTGTGGACTTGACCCCACGCCAGCAACCATTATTGAAGCCTGAAGAAACGCCGACATCTTTGCTTCGGTTCCTGAAAAGTATGACTACTGTGTATATGACTCAACCATAGAGAACGACTGGCGTTGATGCCTTCTTGTTCCTCATGTACCCTGTATCAGTTATTTCTTCAAACAGGTTATGTGCATACTTAGATTATCTAAGAAGTTCATACAAATGTGAATCTTCAAGTCCCATTACAGTAGAAAATAGAAACCCAAATGACAAGTTACCTGTATTTAATGTGATGTTCTTAAAAAGCATACTTAGATTAATTTGGTGATTTTGAAGTTCGTTAGTTTTGGTTTTCAGAAAATTTAAGAAGTTTTCTTTAAGGATTTAAGGATTTAAGAAGCACTGAAGGTTCAAGGATTTGGGAAAATTTATTTAGAGAAGCTTTTAGTAATTTATTCGAACACTGCATGAGCAATTTTCAAGTTCCATTACATTGGAGAATGAAAACCCAAAGACAACACAATCAAGTCAGTCAGGTGATCCATCAAAACCATGGCCTCTATTATCATCAAGTCAAATACGTTATCCATCAAAACCATAGCCTCTATTATTATTACTTACATATAGAGGAGCACTAATTCTTGGAAAAATTTAATGAATTTTTTTTCTTTTTTTTTTTTGTTGATACATAGGAAGTGAGAGTGAAAATGTACTTCAAAGATGGAAACCTTGGTTAGATCTGAACGAGGCAACAGAAATTTGAAGTCCTTGTGGCAAAAAAATTCCAAGGAACCAAAGAGATGAGGGAGCCGAACTCAAACGACAGAGACCAAAACAAGATAGACAAACTCAAATGCTGGCTGTCGGTTGTTGTCTGCCGGCGTTGGGTCCAACCAGAAAGAGAGGAGCTTGTCGGGGGTGGAGGGGAATAGGAGACGAGCTGTGTTAGGGCTTAAAAAGAATCGGTTCAAGTTTGTCCAGGTTTTTCCCTTTTCACGAATCAGAATAAGAGTATAGGACTATTAAATGTCACATGAGAAGCATATGTTTTGTACACATGTCAATTTAACAATGCGCCACGTCATTGGATGGGAGGAGCTCCCCCACCTTGGGGTGGAGGCAAGTATTGTCCGAAATTTTATATGTGGGAATTTAAATAAATTTTCTATCAAATGATGAGATATATATCCTGAGATATGTGCAATATCTCTTGAAACGAAAGTAAAGGAAAGTTCATCAATACACCCAGGGGGAAACCCTCATTATACCTGTTCCATTTCTACAATCCCCCTATCATTTTTTATTTTTTGGTTAAAGCAATCGTTCTTATCTTGCTCACAATACTTGCAAATCGCAATTGTGCTCTGTTTGGCACAATACTAAAATAGAAAGTGGGACAAATGACATAGTGGTTTCCATCCGATTAAAACATAAAAGAACCAAAACTTCTTCACCAAGAAAACCAACCCCATATAGTTGAACGGAGACGTACGTTTTCAAATCAATTCCTTTCATCTTCTCCCCTCACAAGCAAAACCCATCACTCTCTCTCTCTACTTTCTCCCTCCAGACTCTGACACACACACTCTCTCTTTTTATTTATATATATATCTATAATATATAAAGAACCTATTCATGGCGAAACTGAAGATAGCAGGGTCTTGGTCGGGCGTGTTGGAGGTGGAATTGGGGGTTTGGACGATACCCATGTTGAGAGAAGAGGTAGCGAAGCGATCGAACTGCGAACCCGAGTCGATCAACCTGATATGCGCAGGCAAGGTGTTGAAAGACGGTGATGGGACTCAGAAACTGAGCGAGTTGGGTGTCAAGAACAATGGGAAGATTCTCGCTAGTCGCGTCTCTGCTGATGAAGGGAAGTCTCTTAAGGAAGAGTTAATGGCCGAGGAAGAGCGCTCTGGTAGACTCTCCAGGCTCAAGTAAGACTTTTAGTCTCTCTCTCTATACATATACATATATATATGTGTGTGTAAATATACGTCAATACTATTTTTGTGGTATTTGATTTGCTAATTTTTCTGGGTTTCTGTCTTCTTGATAAGAAATGTGGTTTTTGTATGTTGGATTAGGGCAATTAAATTAAAGAGCATGTGTCTTATATGGGTTGTTGTTGAGTTAAAGATTAGAATTGGAAATTTGGCGGGAAACCAGGCTGAATATCTTAGGTTTTTGTGGTGCTTTCGTCTGGCCTCCGTTTGGTTGATTAGAAAATAGAGGGAAAGAAAAAAAAAATCAACTTTTGATTTTTCTGATTTGTGTGAACTGAGCCAAGTAGTTGAATTTGGGTCAGTTGGGTGGATTATTATTTTTATTATTATTATTATTATTTTTTTTTTTTGGGTCATACTTAGTGAAGAACTAAGATTTTAGTATTGATTTTGTTTATTTTTCTCAGCAACCTAATGGAGCAATAATTTCGCTATATATATGTGTGTGTGTGTGTGTGTGTGTGTGTGTGTGTGTGAGAATCATTGATGGGCCATGATATGCTTTAATATTAGACTTAAGGTTTGATAATTCCTGACATTTTAATTTGCAATCGACGTTAGCCTTATAGGTATAGCCGTATAGGTAGAGTGTTTAGGAACTAGCAAGTGATCGATTATCAGGGAAAAGTTGCCTCTTCCCTGAGATTAAAATGCTTGGAAAATTACCATGGACTTCAGAGGAACATCTTTCAAGGCAAGACAATATTTGGAATTAAAGAAATTGGACATAACTGAAGTTATACTCATCTGAGTAGGTTGGTTCCAACCCATGATATATCTTAGAATAGTGGAAATTATGACTAATTGGTCTGGTAACGTTTGCCTTGTGCTAATGGAATCTGATATGTCACATGATTATTGGTGTGCATATTTTAGCCTTCCATATTGTGTGAAATAAAGTTAATGCCAGAAGGAAAGATCATTTAGTTTAGCTCTGTTAATGCTTTTCCTGTCTGGGCATAGACTCCACTCTTTGTTTGTTCTTAACGTTATGGTGTCAAATTGACAGGGCTGCTGCCATTGCATTGGCCAAGAGGCATGCAGATGGTTCATTACCTCTTGAAGATTTCAATTTAGAAGTTGAAGATCAGAGTGGGCAGAAAGTACAGTTGGGATCTGACACCGATCAGCGGTATGGAATGTAGATAGATTTTGCTTGGAAACTTGTTTTACTGCTTTTAGAGAAGAGCAGTTTAATTATTTTCTGAGGGGTTTTAAGAGCTACAGTCCCATTCTTAATTGACAATTTTGATTTGGATCATCATTTGACAGGGCAGTAATGATGGGCCTGATGCTTCATACAAATGCTAAGCAGCTAATTAAGAGACAAAAGTATAAAGATGCATTAGAAGTGCTTTCCATGGGAGAGGTTAGTCACTGTGCATTTCATGCTATAAATTGTGAATGAGCTGAATCTAGTTTCAATTCTATTTTTTCCCTTATTGTGACACAATCATACGAAGGGCAATGAGATCAATGCAATTTGCTCCCCATGATTTGAATTTAAGGACTTCAGATTTTTCACCCAGCAGATGGATGGAAAGTTTTCCAAGGGTGCACCGTAATAAGTGGGCAATCCCCTATCCGGTCAGTCCCCTGGTAGACGGAGGACATGCACATGCGACTATTTGCTTGAATATACGAACTGTTTACAATAATATTATATGTACAGGGTGAGCTCACTACTGAATTCTCCCTCACAGTTGTCAAATTGATGCATTGCTTGAGATATGTGGTGCAATTTTAAAGAAACTTCAATTTGACAGCCTACTCACATTATTTTTATTTTTCATAAATCAGATTATGGTCTGTGGCACATTTTGCTGTAGGTCTCCTATGCTTGAGCACCCTTTTTTACTTAGACGGATAGACCATTCTTGTGGCCTACCTGGATTTTATTATATCTGTAGGGTCATACTAATTGTTGAATCGTACTGCTCTATGCTTCATAACTGCCTCTTTTCCATTTTTTCTTGTTGTTAAGAAAATGATAGTAGACAAACCATTATGGGACATTTTTATAAGGAATAGCTATTGGAGGTATGCAACCTTTTTTAAAGATGAGATTAAAGAAGATAACTAATCCATGGGCTCAATTTCTATTTTGTAGGAGTCCTTTTCTCTCTGCGATCCCAAGGTCATTGAGGTGAGTGAGCCAATCTTCTTCCTTTTTTTTTAATAGTTTAAATTCAGAAGGGTCCACATTCTTTTCTCTTTTTTTTTTTTTTTTTCAAAGTAAAAAACTAAGATTTATCACATTGAGCCAGAGTTACTATTTTAAAGAATTCAAGACAAAGAGACAAAATGTAACTTGAGCCCCCCCCCCCCACCTCTCCTCCCCTCTCCCCCTCTTCTCTCTTTCCCTTTCCCTTTTTCCCCCCTCTTCCTGAACTTTTGCCCTTAGCTTATAAAGAGGGTTCAGTTTCAAATAACCAAATGTTTAACGTGTGGAAAAATTGCTTACAAGCTCTTGAACTGCTTCTCAATTGCAACCCAAACTTGACCTAAATAACTTAGCTATACAAAGTATTCTGAAATGAAGTAACCCTGAGTGCCATGACATGGTGAATTGTGATGTGTCTCTGTTAATGCAAGTTTAACAGTTTTGCCTTCTTTAACTCTCTTTCTTAAAGAATGTTGTTTTACAGTATAATTTATCCAATGCTCTCTTTCTTTATTATTTTTTTTCATTTTTTTTTCCTTCCAGTTGGTTGACAATGTCCCGATACTGCAAATAGACATGGTGTGGTGTTATTTCATGCTCCGAGACATCAGATGGCTCTCAGAGGCAGGGATACGCCTTGCGAAAGCTAGAGAAGGAATTGAACGTGCTCATGGGAAGGATGCCTCCCGTGTCAGACTCCTTCAAGCAGGTCGCTATCCAGAGCTTGCATTGTGAGTATCTTATTTTATGCAACCTTTTGATCTGTTTTTTCCTGTCCAAAATCAAAAGGATATTGGCTTGCTATTAGATGTTAATTCTTTTTTGTTACCTGTTCATAGACACTTGAGACTGGAGCTGTTGGAAGGGGTAGTGGCTTATCATAGTGGTCAGTTAGAAAAATCTAGGAAAGCATTGACCTCTGCACATGCTAAGTTCAATCAGGTTAGTCTTTCTTGTATTTCCAGTAATATGTACCTTTATGTTCTTCGAGATACTGATGGAGAATTGGCCGGGTTAATTTATTGGTAATTTGTTTCTGTTCTTTAAGAAGGATATTTCATGAATTCTGTGTAAAAATAATTATGAGATGTCGACCTAGTTCCAGTTTTGACAAAATTCTTGAACTTTCACAAGCCTCAAATTACTTCAGCGTTGCAGTTTTAGTTGTGTTTTCATGTAAATTACAAATCATTTTCAGTATTTTCAGAAACTTGCTCAATTTTTTCCTTCAAACTTAAGATTCAATGTACTATATATAAAATTAGCATTACAAAACTGATGTTGTCTAAGTTGTCACTGAATGTCCTTCCTCATCTGTTTTTGAGGCACTGTCAAAATCAAAATAAATAAATAAATCTACCAGGCTTTTTTTTTTTGGACGTCAAGTTACTACCAAATTATTTTCTGGGCGTTCTTGATTTTTTATTCAATTTTTTCTGTGCAGCCAACTTTCTGCCCTTTTTTTTATTCTTTTCAATAATCTCCTCTAGCTTTTGTTTGTTTGATAACCTTCTGATTAATGTAATCTTTCTCATTTGAGCATTTCATATTTTCTGTCCTCAACTGCATCTCCTGTTGTTGAATTCAGCTACAAGTGCCAGATGAAGCCTTAGCAATGCTGATGAGCATGGGCTACAAAGAACACAAGGCGAAGAGGGCACTGAGAATGAGCAACCAACAGATTGAGATGGCCATAGATTTTCTTGTCGAGGAGAAGGCAAAGAAGGCGCAGAAAATAGAGGAAGATATTCACCGAAGAGATGAAATTATGTGGGTATCATATTTATATAAAATTAGCTTCTTTGGTACATTCTTTGTGAATACTATAATATCTACAAATTTGCAGGGAGCAGAAACGTTATGGAATGACACCCCTTAGGAAGGCTGTGGATCTCCAGAGATTGAATGAATTAGTATCCATTGGGTAAGCAGGCCCTACCTATATAGTATCAATAAAGTATAAGTTGTTTTTTATGTACCTGTACAATCTAATTTGATTTTTGAGAGAATGTAATGGAGGAGGGAAGGTTTTAATAATTAGTGGAGAACCTGGGGATCACCAAAATGGGGAGCTCCAGTTATAGTTTCTCGATATCACTTTTGTATTGGATCTTTATTGCTTTTGAGTGTGAAATATTGAGTCATGCATGTTAGCAAATCAGCAAATAGGCTTGTGGTTGACCCTCAGATTTCAAAGCCAGACAAGAGCTTGTTTGGAATATCCAGTTTTGCTTAGTAAAGTTCTTTTTTTTTTTTTTTTGCTTGGTAAAATTCATTACGTTATTATTACTATTATTACTCCGTATTATATTTTCGAAATTTTGAGGATATTGTAATATTGAAGAGAAAAAGTAACCATTCATGATTAATTCCTTGACCATCCATGTGCTAGCATGCATGAGTACCTTGTAGTAAGTCAAGCTATAAAAGGCACTCATTTTGACAGGTTTGAGAAGGAGCTTGCCTGCCGAGGCTCTTCGAAGAAATGAAAATGACTCTCAGATGGCCCTGGATGACTTGACAAATCCAGAAACTAATTCTGCTATTCAGGTCACTTGCATTCTCTCATGAAATGATTTTGGCGCTAATTTATTTCGGACTTCCATCATTTCTGATTTTACTTGCAGCTTGATATCGAATCAAGGAAAAGGAAAAGACAGCGACGAGCAGAAGATGCTGCAATTGAAGAGCTTGTATCCATGGGCTTTGAAAGATCGAAAGGTACTTATTAACTGGCTACATGTTGTGGTACCACTATCTTTTAGAGAGTGATTATTCGCACATGTATTTTGGATTTCATATATCCCCTATGCCAGTCTTGCATTCTGTTTTAAAGATGCTGAACTACCTGTTACCTTTAAGAGCCCTAATCTCAATAAGTACCAAACCTACCTCATAAAATTCTCCTGTAGTAATATTTTCCCAGTTATACAAGTTCAACCATTATGATACGCTTTATTTTCTGTGCCCTAAAAGTGATTTAAATTTTTGACAATTTAAATGACCAATTACCCTCTGTTATAATTTTGGTCATTTTGGTTGCCTTTGTTTAGCCTTTCTGAGACAATCAGAATAAAAAAGGGGCTAGGTGGGGGAAACAGAGGCACCATTGTAAAAGCCTTTCTAATTAGTCAAAGCACACCATTAGGTTCAAGGATCAGCAGTGTTTCGGCCACCTGGCAGGGCTCTGATATATTTATGTCTGCAGTGGTTGCAGCTGTTCGGGATTTTGGCACGAGAGATCAGGCATTGAGTCAACTACTTGCACAACCCGAGCAGCAGCAATGCAGATTCTTCTGTTTCAATACCTAACAATGCGGATTCTTCTATTTCAATACCTAACAATGTCGACCCAGCTAGTGTGAGCGATGACAATAGTCTTGCAGGTCCATCAAGTGCCAATGAAGTAGAAGAAGAGCGGGATGTGGAGATGGAGGGTGTACTTGCTGAAGAACTACAAAACATGGATGGATTTTCAGACTATGACATTGAAATTACGAAAGAAGGTGAAGCTATAAATGAGTACCTGGGCTCTTTTGGTTTCAGCAGGAGATAGTGATAAGGCGACATCCTCCAAGTGAGAAGAAAAGAACTCTAAACAATCTTGCGAAGTAAATTTTCCATGTATAGGATGTTCATGCTGGCATTAGTTTAGGTGATATGTTTGACTGGTTTACACTGATTAGTTGTCTCTATTATAGTTGTTGATATGAATTAGAAATACGCTGGAGTATGACTTTGGGAATTTCGATTAACATCACAAAAACAAAATATTTCTCCTGTTCATGAGGCATCAAGCTATATAGAGACAACATTCCTAGAATGATGATTATATTTTTATGGTTATTTCCTTGGATGTTAATGTCATATGCTGGTTCTCTCACAGATTTGTTCATGGAGAGGTGTGAGGAAGGAATTAGGACAGAAATAGAACACTAGGGTCAGGGTAGAAAGTGCATTTCCTGCAACCGCTGATGCGAATTGAGATAAATTTTAAATTTAAAGAGGATCGATGACTGGTTTTGGCTTAAATTACATTAAGTTCTTGTCCATGATAGCAGTCTTTTTTTCTTCTCTTTTTTTTTAATAGATTTTTTCGCTGTAGAAATTTTTCTCTATGGATTTCTTGAAACAATATAATTTTTCTGAACATTTAAGTTGAGAGTCCAGTCCCCATTTTATTGCTTGTTCAACTATTTCCGTTAGATTACCTAAGCAAACCCGAGCATCCAAGCAGAGGATCCTTTCTCCTAAAGTTTGGCTGCTAGTTACATAATGTCCTCTGAATGTGAATACGGATGGGTGTGGTTAGTTTTGGGTGGAAAAATCCAGCCTTAAGTTTGGGGGATTGACAACAAATGGAAGAATCTTGGACTTTATTAATGTGGCTAAAAGTTCAGGCCATATTCGGATCTATCAAAACACTAATAAAAAGTTCAAAAAAAAAAAAAAGGAAAAGAAAAAAAAGAGCTTTGTGTACGAATTCAGCTGTAAACAACTTAAAATATTCCATATTGGGGCTAAAAATTAAAAAATGAATAAATAGAAACGTCAGTTCGGCTAATTGCCTATGGAAAAAACGAAGTACAGAAAATGGCCCAAAAGCCGAATACAAGGCATCAAATGCTAGCCTTGTCAAGAGCGGCTATAGATGTATTTTGGCGGTAGTTGCAGCGTCATGTTCTGTGGATTGATTACCATATTCCTGATGAGCTTGAGCATTCGTCTCACCTGCATCGTCACAAATCTAGCTGAAGCTTGGCTTCCACTTCATCTTGCAGCAACAAAGATTACATATTTGCAAATTAACTGGGAGGAACACCCCGTAGCTTTGCTTCATTTTTTTTTTTTTTTTTTGTGGCCAGGAACCCCGTAGCTTTGCTGTTGGAACTATAAATACTTTGTTTCGAGATGTAGTAAAGCATGGCACCATTCATATCTTTCTTGATGGTTCTAGGAAGGCAGACAAACCATAAGCCCGGGCTGGAATATTGCTCTTGGTTCAAAATTAAACCTACTTGGAATAGAAATATTGGGCATGGCTACTTGTAGCCTTCTCCAGACTGAAGCTTTGTCCTTCCTTGCAGTCTTAAGATGAGCCCTGGGAACATGTTATGGAGTGGCTGTTTTCAGAATTTCAGCAGCTTCAAAACCAAGCTGCAGTGTTCAATCTAGCATTCTAGCCATCAGGGAGTTCTGTTCTATCAGTCATAACATCAAGCAGACGATCTAAAATTTTATAACTTGGTCCATGCCATTATCTGCGAAAAGTTTTTAGGAGAAGCCATTTTAAGGAACTTGTGAATGCTCTTTTGGCTCTTTTTGTTCAATTTCATAATGTTTGGCTGCACACTGCAGAAAACAGGGTAATTAGGTGCTAAACAATTCTTGCTTAGTTACAAGTTCACCATCCGGAACAACAGGCAGCGCTAGGTATGACATGCGATTGTAGTAAGGGAATGTCCTTTTCGTTTATTGGAATATGTATCTATATTTTGCATTGGTTTCAGCAGGAACAAAAATCTTCAAAGTCAGAATTCCTTGTCAGTAATATATAAAAAAGAAAATTACAAAGATGACCAACTTCAAGGAGAAAGATGTCTACAGGATGATGAAGTTACAGAAGAACCAATTGATCGAGATAGCTTATCCAACTACTGCATTGACTTGCAAAAGGCAACAGAGTTGTATGAGAATAAAACACGACGGCTTGTTTAATTGCAATAGACAAAGCTCCTATCCGCAGTAATGTACTCCATATCAATATTTACACTTGCATGTTCGTGTGACTCATAACTAGATGGATACTCAACATCTGTGACCATGGAAATCTGATCATCTTTTAAATTGTCTTCCTTTGCTTTTGTTTCCTTGTAATCCTTAGGGAGCTCATTACAGTTAATGGTGTGCCACACTGGTCCTTTCTTCTTGGAACAATCTGCAAACTCAAAAGTAGCCATCAGAGGACATAGCGAAATACGACAAACATACATGCATACATCACATATTGATAAATGTTTCCATTCATTAGCGAGAAGAAGGCTAACCAAAAAAATTACTGCTATTTTCACCTGCAGTAACTTGATAAAAGCTTACCCACACTAGGCTGCATTTTGGTTTCTGAAATGTACTTTGTCCATAGCACCAAATGCAGCCTTAATGTAATTGAGTAACAAAATGAAGTAAAACATGGTCTGATCCCCAGAATGGGGTAGTAGAATGGTCCTTTGGGCTAGCATCTCTTCCACATGTGGCATCTTAGTCTTGAAAGGCATTGTTTTGAAAGCACTTGTCCATTATGCTGTCCTCATAAGTGATAAGCCATCCAATAATCTAGACTATTCAATTAACACCCTGCCACTTGGATTAGAAGGATTTCCCTAAAAAAAGACCATTACCCAGTGTTGGTGCTGCGAAAGCGAGGTCCTAGGAGGTGTGAGCCGAATACAGTCCCAACCTTCAATACTTTTTTGTATGAAGTGGCCACTCGCAAGAGTCAAACCTGCGCATTTGCGCTTGACAGTCCAGGACTCATACCATTGCACCAGACAATGACCTCTTATTAAAAGGTGTCCCTAACAACATATTTTTTTAGGACAAAGGTAACAAGAAACAAGCATTAGAAATGGAAAATGATGCATGTTACTGCTTCCTTTCACCACTCTTTTTACCGAGTTTTAGTTCTTTATTTTAGAATAATGGTAAAAGTCCAGCATATTATGCACTTCAGGTAGCTTTAAAATCATAAACACAGAATTTTATTTTTTAATTCATTTAAACAAAACCTTGACTAGTTAATATTTTTTACGAGAGAGAGAGAGAGAGAGAGAGAGACTTACAGGTGCTTGCAAAGCATTGGGGACTGAATTGTGAGTGCGTACTTGCAAGTAGATAGCTCTGTTATAGAACTAATCATAGCTCTGGGCTCCGAGCAAACAAATCTCACCTGCAAATGAACATAAGAAAATAAGAGACGTATAAAGAGATATTATAAAAGAGGTCAAATTGAACTTAAAATACATCACACCTCAGTTTCTCGAGGCTGATTCGTAAGATCACAGAGGGTTCCATTTGTATACTGATGAGCATGATACCTGCATAAAGTACAGAAAATGCTAATAACTATTATTGCTTTCTTTTTCATCCTTTTTTTTCCCCTCTTTCTTCCAAAACAAGCATTCTGTAAAGCTCACAGATGTGTGCTCATAATTCATATTAACTCAATAAGGAAATTACACCTTTGTGATGCATCTTTAGAGCGAGGATCTTTCAATGTAGAAATGTCAGAGAGGTTCTGGTTGAAAGCTGCTGTGGCCTCAGCATCATACACACCCAATACAAACTCCTGAACCAGCTGTGACATAAGTAATAACATGTTTAAGTATTATATACAAGCTTGTGATAACAGCCTGGTCTTAAATAACAACGAGGACACAAAAAAGTGTGACGGCGACCAATAATAACAATAACGATAATAATAATAATAATAATAATACTAATAAAATCAACTACAACAATAATGATATTTAAAAAATAAAAAATAAAAAATAATGATGATAATGAGGATGATGACAACAGCAGATGGTTTCTTTCCAGCCCATGGGAATGGAGAGTGCAGCATATATACCAGGCAGGGAAACATGTGTACAGATTTCTTAGCCAACATGGGTAGTGAGATTAATGGTTACAAGGTAAATGATATCTTTAAACAGACATGAGAGTAACTGCCGATTAACCCAAAAGAGAAATACAAAAACTGGACAGATCTGATCCATTTAAATAATTTAATAAGTTACTCTATTTCGCCAAATCTACACCCAAACCTAAAACCCACCAACATAGAGTTTAGAAACATTCTCAAGAACACACAACATAGTTTACAGTTGCATTGGCTAGGAAACCCTTATAAAATAAATAACCTAAAATTTCCTGCATGGCATACTAGCAAATTTAATTTCATCAAAACCATGATATTCTACTTCTGACCATAAAATTCTAATAAAAAAACATAGTCAAAATAAAACTAAATCGTAAATGGATGGCCTATTGAAATATGAGAACCCCTTGAGTGGCACGTAGGAGGCTACCTTATTATCCTCCAAATGAAATTGCCGCAATTTCTTCTGATAACAAAATTCATATGACCACCAACCCTCTTGCTGCATAAAGGATTTTTGTAATGTAAGTGTAATGCTTTATGGTAAAAGCAATTTTTTTCAGAGAAATCATAACATAAAGAATTAAATAAGTCTCACAAGCTATCAATTTTTGTGGGAAACAAGGATTTTATTTATTTTCCAGTAATTTAAGAAAACATGAAAGTACTATTGAAACAAAGAAAATATCCAAAATAGATTTGGGTGATAGATCCTGACTCTGATAAAGCATTGACCCTTCAATACTTCAAGTAGCTCATCTGGTGTCTTCAATTTAATTCGTTTCTCAGTTTCCACAATCATGCCGCTGGTGTTCTGTTGAGTAACTGGCTTTCCACTCTTGGCTTTCTCCACCTTAGGCAAGAAACATAAAAATTTCTGCCCATTTTTATTGGGCATAACCACAGACTCCTGGTCATCATCCTGCAAAATAAATTTAGCCTTATAAGATCAAAATAGTTACTTTCCTTTATGTGGTAAACATATGGACATTAAACTATACACAAATGGAACTGAAGGGGAAAGCAAAGATGCGTCATTATAACATCAGTGAACCAAAGCAATTACAGGTAAGTTGTGGTTAGACACAAAATAAGTGTGAACACCCTAAACTTTCTTACAGGATGAAATGGCGAGTCTTCTGGATGGAATTCAATCTTGTACTTCGGTTCGCGAGAGCTGCTACCAAATGTCCCACCTGATGATCAACAGTTAAAGGAGCACTTAAAGAAAGATAATTATCACAGCATCCAAAATCAATGACAAGAGAACATATCTTTTGATTATAGAAAAGATAAAGATATCAAAAACCAGTTGGTTGGTGCAATTCCTACATGAAGACCTGGTTGTCTATTTTTCTACCATGTAGGACACAAAATATGGATAAGAACCTAACTAAGACTTTAGAATGGTGGAACACGTCAAATCAGGCACACTAAATTATTTAGATTTGTAGCCAGTAAATAGTCCACCCTCAGCATCCACAGTGTCTGCGCAATGGCTGTACCACTTTAGCATATGTCTAAATAGCCCTTTTGGGGAAATAAGTTCCTAAATCAATCTCCTTATATTTTATCTATTCATCAGTAAAATTAATGTAAATTGATTGCTTGTGTAAGAAGCCCTATGGCTGGTGAACCACATAAAATTCTTCGCTCATGGTTTTGATTGGTTCCTAATTATTTTACATTCAATTCCCTTGGTTATTCTTCTACAAAATCCTTGCGTTCTGTCATGGGCGACCAAACCTAAAAAATTAGTGAAATTGGGTACTTGATTTCTCAACCGAACTTAAAGCGGCAGGGTTTTCATCACAACATTAACTTTCTATAATATCTAAACAACCCAATAATCCTCTATCCTAACAACAAGGCAAGAAATTTATCAATTTATCCCTTCAATATGAAGGGATACAATCAAGCGATCACTCATAAACCCTAAAAGGCCATTGGCCAATTCTTGGTGTTGGTTAACCAGTGTTGGTCCCACTTAAGTAGGGTCCTCAGAGGAGTGGGCTGGTTACGGTCCTACCTTTTGTTTTTTAATACAAAGTGGCTGCTCTCAAGAATCAAACCTGCACCTTCATGTTTGGTAGCCCGAGACTTTTACCATTGCACCAGACGATGGCCCCCTATCACTCATAAACCCTCAATTGAATTAACTCAATTAATTTCAATTAAGAAAAATGCAAACGTTTATCAAAATCTCCTTATAGAAACTAACCCATCATTGAAGCTAGGGTTCCCACCTTAAAACATCTGAAAATTTAATCATCTCGTGTGTGTGTGTGTGTGTGTGTGTGTGTGTCTATATATATATATATATGAGAATTCATAATTCATTCCAAGTCATATATCTACTGTGAACATTTCTCAATTTGCTGATCCCAAAAAAAAAAAAAAAAGAACCTAATATATAGAAATTCACCAAGCAAGACAGGCTAAAATTCAGCTCGAAAAAATCAGAAAACAGTTAGATATATGATTGAAACATGAAATTGTGATTAAAGAGAAGATGGGAATTTGAGAAGTGATTTAACATCTTACCTGCTGGGAAGATCTGATCGGCTTCTACGTGGTGGTTTAACAGATTGATTAGCGAAAGAAGAAGGAGGATTAACGGCACCGATCTCATCTTTCTTTCGCTTTTAGCTGAAAACCTTAGAAACCAGAGAGAAAAACCCTAGAACTCAGCTTTGTTGAGGAAGAAGAGAGTTCCCTAGCGAGTCTGCACTTTGCATACGGTGTTGACGATGACACACCTCTGCGTCAATGGGCCAATGACAATTCCCCACGTCGTTTGCGGTCGATGTGGCAATATGTTACTGCTTTAGTTGGTAAAGAGGTGTGGAGGCTTTCACACCGAATAATAACTCATAACTAGCTCGAGGGCTCTTTCACTTGGACTGGGAGAGTTTTTCTCAACGGGAGCTTTGCAACCCCACTTTTTTATTGAACCTCTCTTTCGTTTTGGATTTGAAGATTTTATGTAAAATATAAAAGGTTTTTATAAAAATTGTTTAATAAAAAACATTATTTTGAATAACCTTTTTTTAAAAGTTTTTCCAAAATCTATCTTTTAAATAGATTTTTTGACAAAAAATAAAATAAAGTTTATAAATGGCTAAAAAATCTAATTAAATGATAGATTTTAGAAAAAAATTTTTCTACAAAATTATTTAAAATGATGTTTTTTTAGTAGAAAACGCCACCAATTTTCATAAAAACCTTTTATATTTTAAATTAAACCTAAAAAACCTAAAAGTTGAGGGTGTGACAAAAAAAGTGGGGTCGCAATAGCTGTTCCCTTTCTGGCCAGCTTGAAAGGCCCAGTCCATGAATTCGGGCTGTTAACCGTTTTTTGGTTCCCAAGATTCACTAGTTCATGCATTGTGGATGGAGTATGCCTAGGAGATCCTATTTAGGCTTGGCTTGAAATCGACAAGATAAAGAGTTTATTAGGGATTGTTCTCATTGAGTTGAGGTTTGTTAGTTTTTATTTTTTTTATTTTTTTTATTTTTTTTTTTTTGGGTTTAGCTTCCCATGCTCTTTAGAGACTAATGACTATCCGAATTGTTAATTGTTGTGGAGTAGATCATGACCTTATTCATGTTGAGGGATTATCCCAGCTAAAAGTTAGGATATTCTTTTAAAGGAAAAGTATTCAAGTATCAATGGACTAATATTTATAATGAACATTTTTGCCATGATCAACAATCAATTTGCAATCTGTAGTTGGCGATGATATGCATATATATATATATATATATAAAGATATAGAAGAACATATAAAATAAATAACCATCCAAAGGCTTCTATTGAGAGGTTGTGGGTGGAAGGAAGTCTAGGGGTTCTATTTTAATTAGGGTAGCAATCTTGCCACTAAGGCAACCAAGGGCAGATTGGCTTTGGAGTCACTGGATTAAAGCAAGAAAAAGAGGGTGGGTTGCCTCACCTATCGCAACAGTGATTAGTTCCCTTGATTGTCAAGCTTTGAAGATACACTGGGTCAAAGACCAAAAAAAAAGAGGATGGATTATAATGAAAGTATGACTTATTGTCCCATTGAGTAAGCGCTATATCAGTTATTAGCTAGCATACAAGCTAGGTTCTTCATAGTATCCTAATCACAGAAAGTGGCCAAGAGAAAGGTTCATTTGTAGTAAGAATACAAATCCTAGACTTTTGGATAATTATTTGGATTTACCATAAAATGATTTTCCATTTTTTCTTTTTTTTTTTTGGTAGATTGGAAGGCCATGATTTTTCCCTTTTTAACGGTTACCCTAGCTTGTTGCAAATGTGATCGAACCAAGACTAACAATTATTATATCTGAATGATTTTTCAATAGCATCTTGTTCACAGTGTGCCATATATAAGGACACTCATTAAACAAATTTTAAGATCAAAGACACCTGCTGGTCTTAGGAGAGAACATATATTTATTTCATGAGAGGATACATGTTCACTTCTCAAACAAATACGTCTTTTTCGTTTTAAAAGTAGGCCATATCTTACTATATATTAAAGCGTTGGGATTCTTTAATCGTTTGATGTCATCTCTACATATTCTCGATCACAGCTCTCTTTCCCTCTCCCAATTGTGTGATCGAGTTTGTATTTGTTTATGTGTACATATCTTTTTTCCATTTCGTCCCAAGAAAAAGAAAATAAAAATTCACTTGTCAATTTTATTTTAAAAATTAATTGATGTAAAATAAATAATAATCTCATATATATTTTAGAAAATTTATTAGATTAAAATCCTAAACACCTTTATTCAAAGAAAGGAAATGATATCTGTACTTCATAAGTTTCTTACATCCTCTAATAACGATATAACAAGGAAAGTGTAGAAAACTAATTTTAAAATGCTATTCTCATTTTTCAAGAGATATTAAATAGGGTAAATATCTAAAACCTCCTTAAAAAATAAAATCACATTCAAAAACTCCATTAAATATTTTTTCTATCCATCTAATCCAATAGACAAAAAATCACATCCAAAAACTCTAGTGACTAAAATTTCCATCCATGGCTGTTAAAACAAATGATAATCGGACTAAAATAGCCCTTCTCGATTAGAAACCACCACTATCTGCATCTCTGTCAACAAGCCCCCTCCTACCTGTGTCCCCATCCCACTGCTCTCATCCTTCAATTAGTGAGCCTCCTTCCATACTCTTCACCAAGTTATTTTGCCTCTGTTCAGCTATTGCTCTTTTGGCACTAGTGTAGATCAATCTATTGGTCATAAGCTTAACTACTTGAGAGATCTTCCTCCAAAGCTAATAGGCATCAATATTCCGAACATTTAGAATGATGCCCTCATTTGCTACCCTACACATTATCGCCATCAATCTCGCCCCCCATTAGCACCAGTGCCATTTAGTTAAATTACATCATCATCATCCTCCTCTTCTCCACCTGTACCATATCCAGATCGCTCTTATATTCGTCATCCTCATTCTCTTTGAATTCAACAGCAACACCCAAATCTTTATCAAGAGCATCATTTGCTTTTGCCGTTGTACCCCGAGGTACGACATCAACTCCGTCTTGAAAATCTGTAACTAGCCTCCCAATCAAAACAAGCTAATCAATTATATGGTTCAGAATAGCCAAATAGGATTCATTGGTTTTTGTAAAATTATGGAAGGGGTATTTTAGTCAGATCATTATTTTTTTTAACAGAAGTAGACGAAGGGATTGGATTCTCTCTAGTTGCTTTTCTGTCCAGTCGTCTCCATTTCACGGCCCATATCATTCTAATCAAATCTAAACGCTGTCATTTTGCCACGCTTAGAATGAAATAAAATAAACGGCAAAGCTGAAAATATAAACTAGAATAAATAAACGGTGCGTTATCTATCATGCATCAGTGACGACGCCCTTTCCAACCTCCTCATCACGGCTCATGGACTCACATTCACCTGCCTTACCACCATTAGAGGCATCAATTTCCAGTGAAGCTGATTGGCCTAGGCAACACCTTTCTCAACCATCAAACTTCAACCTGTAAATTCAACCAACCCCATCAGTGGCCAACACACAGTGGATTTGCTCCACCACAATATCATATTTTGGAGAGAGGGCCAGCACAAGATTGGATATTTGGATACCAGATTTTGGAGAGAAAACAAATATAAATAAATAAAAGAAAAAAGACCCAATTTCAGGTCATCTTCTCAAACGACAATTGCCAAAAATTTTCCATTGCTGGCAAGGTATATATAGCTCATTTCACCACTCTTTCCTTTTAGGAAAAAGACCCAATTTGCCATCTCTTTTCCTTGGTTGACAATTTCCCGTCTCTTTTGATGGGCTTGTGCCGCCAGACTAGTTATCAGCATCTTCCCTACTGAAAATGGTCACCTACCCACCTGCCATTAATGATGAAGAGGAGATTATGGGTCGACAGAGGTTCAGTGTTTCGTCAAAACCTTCGGAGATGTTTGTGACAGAAACGAATACGGAGACGAAGACAGAAACGAAAACAGAAATGTTTGTGATGTTAGGAAGACTGAATGACGTGGCAGCACCTAAGCAGTTGGATCAGTCTTGGATGATGTGTCTCCACTCCAGCCGTGAAACGGAGAAAACTGGAAACTAAACAACTGGAGGGGATCCGAACCCGTAGACGAAAAGTTAATTGAGTGGGGGTATTGGTTATGATTTTTTATTCATTGGATTAGATGGAAAGATAAAATTTTTTATGGGGTTTTTGGATATGATTTTATTTTTCAGGGAGGTTTTAGATATTTACCCTATTAAATAAAATCGATAATAAAAACATAAGGCCATGGCAAACCCTAGAGAGTGGATGGAGATGACAAAGCTGGCCGGCCTAGGATCTGAAACCGTTGGGCGGTGGCTTGTCAACGGCTCTTCTTTTGCTAGTTGGCTTGTAACTGGGGAAACTGTTAGAAAGCAAGGTTTAATTTTTTTTAATTTTTTTTTTGTTTGAGGAGCCAGGGGTCTGCAGTTGAGTTGAATGGGTCCTACAATTAGTTCGTTACTTTGTTCTTATGCTTTCGATTAGGTGAAGAGCCCTTAGTGGCAGACAAATGAAATGGTCCCACGTCCTACAATTTATGTCCCCATTTACAACCACCACCAAAAACATAAAAAATAAATAAATAAAAAGGGGAGAAAAGTTGACCACCAATGAAAAGTGGGCAACATGATTTATATGCGGAGTCTGGGTGACACCAGTCTTTCCAACCTGTCTTCTTTATCACTTTTTAATAGACAAATCTTCCTTTTGGGAAACGATCATTCTCACGTGTGCCCACGTGGTTACTTTAAGTAGGTTATTTACAACAAACAAAACCGTTGATTATGGTATTGTGATCTAATAGTAATTCACAAGGACATTTTAGATCGGGGTTTTCAAAATAATTAAAATGATGTTCTTATGAAATTTTTCACCCATGTTGGTAAAAGAAAAAAGACCAAAACCATCTAAAATGATCACATTAATACCAAAAAGGAATGAAGGTTGTACCTTGGTGGTGAGGAGGAGTGGAATGGTCTAATAATACTTCACAAGGACATTTTAGGTCAAAGATTTGCATCAACAAAAAATAAAAAATAAAAAAAATGAGAATACATGTTCTAAATAGTTGATTGCAATACCTCAAAAATTCATTGAAAAAAAAAATTGTTTAATCTTATTGAATCTTTCAACAATTTAACATTTACATTTTTCTTTTTGTAAAAATTTTAAATTAAATGGTCAATACTCTTTCAAGTTGATAGCTTTCTTGTATTTTTTTTTTTCTCTCTTCAAACAAATTTATCAAAAATTTTAATTCCATTAATTCTATCATATAATTGTTTTATTAAGTAGAATCCATCCTATGGTGAATTTAGTATATTTTTATGATGGAGGCTATTGCCATAAAAAAAATTCTTAAGCATGTCCTATTAACTTTAAAATTTTTAAGGTTTTCTAAAAATATACAATGTTTTCATTAAAACTAGCTACTTCATTATATTGATCGATTTTTTTTTTTTCCTTTTTTTTGCTAAACATATATATAAACAATACATGAGAATTGATTGTGCACATGCATCTTCATATTTATATGATTATGAATACATGCGTTTGTATCCACATGTTTAAATGTTTATATGAATATGAATACAAATACGAATTTAAATATTCGTGTTCACATATCTTTGTGTTTGCATCTACATGTTCATATTTTTTTAAAAACTAGCTATGATACAAGGCAAAACATTAGTGGGGGTAAGGAAGAGTTCATCCCCCTGTAAGTTAAGGGATTGGTTCGGCTACTTGCAATTAATTACACATCAATACAAATAGCTACTAAGGTAACTAAAAATGACTATTCTTTGTAATTATTTGCCCGTAGCAAGATCAATATGTAATTCCCCCAAAATACTTTTTTAATCTGAATTAAGAGCTGTTAAGTATTTTTTTAATTTCAGTTCATTAAAAAAAAAAAAAAATGTAAAAGTACTCCGCACCATCTAAGTAGTCTCATATAATAAGATAAGAGAAAAAAAAAATTAAATTAGTTAAAGTGATTTTGAGCTGACAGAGAATTCTGGCAGTAGTGAATAGACGAAGACCAACCTCCCTAGCTGCGTCTAACAAAGCGTCCCCAAGAAACTTGGAATTCACGAAAACGCGGGACCCACCACAAAGAAATTATTGAAATAGAAATTTACATATATTTCTTTTTATTAAAAAAAGACATTGGATTATTCGTAGATGTTTGTGGCGTTGACGTAAGGAGGTGAAAATCTGTAAAAACAAACGACAGAACCACGGACGTTGGTCGGTATTCCTTTCCAATTTCCATCCCCTGCAACCGAAGACATCCTCCATTTCCCAGCTAGCTTTCTCGCCGTTTCTCGCTTGAGTTTTCCCGGGAATCCAAACATTCTTGCTCAGAATTCTTTGCCCAGATAAGTTTTCCCACAAAAGTCTCTGTTTTCCTTTTCTTTTTCGGAGAAGACATTCGAGCTGGAATTTTGGTTTTAAAGAGGGGTTTTTTTGTTGCTGAACAAGGGTTTGTTCGTTTCTCTCCGATTTGGGATCTGTTTATTTCTGAATTAGCAGTGAAAACTACGTGATTTGGAGAGAAGATATTTTTTTATTTCCTTGTGGTTTTAATTTTCTAGTGTGTTCATTTTGTAATAGATTTGTAAGGGAACGACAAATTGAGTTTTTCCAGGGGTTGAGCTAGTATTTTATTAGGAGTTATTTCACCTCAATTGACACCCAATTGGAGGTTTTACATTGAAACAGCGTTTGGGTTTTGATGGGTTTTTTGGTTTGAGTCTCACTGATCTGTTATATGTTGAATTGAGTTAAATTGTTTCGTGATTTGGATTGTTGAGCTCGCAATGGGGAAGCAGAATGGGAAGAAGAAGAAAGAGGTGGGAGGGAAATCGGGTGATGCAAATGTGAAGCAAAGCAAAGTTGGGGATAGTAGCGCGACGGTGTTTGATAAGGACACAGCGGTGTTTATTACGATGTCTCAAGAATTGAAGGATGAGGGGAACAAGTTATTTCAGAAGAGGGACCATGAAGGAGCCATGCTGAAATACGAGAAGGCACTCAAGTTGCTTCCGAGGAATCATATAGACGTATCCTATCTCCGGAGTAACATGGCAGCGTGCTATATGCAGATGGGTATCAGTGAATATCCCAGGGCAATCCAGGAGTGTAATTTGGCACTTGAAGTCACACCCAAGTACAGTAAAGCTCTGTTAAAGAGGGCAAGGTGTTATGAAGCTCTTAATAGGCTGGATTTAGCTCTGAGAGATGTTAATGCAGTTTTGAACATGGAGCCGAATAATCTCATGGCATTGGAAATTGCAGATAGGGTGAAAAAGGCAATTGAGAGAAAGGGTATCAAGATGAATGATAAACCAATTGATTTGCCTCCGGAATATATTGAACCCCTTTGTGCTTCGCCTCCACCTAAAGTAGTGAAAGAGAAGACACGGAAGAAGAAGAGCAACAAAGTTGAGGAGAAGAAGGCCGAGGAAAAGGTGGTTGTGGAGGAGAAAATTAGTGTTAAGGAAGAAGAGCCTAAGAAGACTGTTAAATTGGTGCTTGGGGAGGATATAAGATGGGCCCAGTTGCCAGTTAATTGCAGCCTCCTGCAACTGAGGGAGATTACAAGGGATCGGTTTCCTAGCTCAAAAGCTGTTCTCATCAAATACAGGGACCAAGAGGGTGATTTGGTTACAGTCACCACTAATGAAGAGCTGAGATGGGCTGAAGCATCAGCTGAATCTCAGGGTTCTGTTAGGCTGTACATAGTAGAAGTTAGTCCCGAGCAAGATCCTTTCTTTGAGAGAGTTCAGACTGAGAAGGAGGTGCACAAGCTTGATAGAAGAGAAAATAATGTCACTGAGAATGGGGTGGTGGGAAAAGGTAGACCAGAGAAGGGATCGTCTTACATTGACGACTGGATCATCCAATTTGCTCAGCTGTTTAAGAACCACGTTGGGTTTGATTCTGATGCATACTTGGATCTTCATGAGCTTGGGATGAAACTTTACTCTGAGGCAATGGAGGAGACAGTTACAAGTGAAGAAGCCCAAGATCTTTTCGATACAGCTGCAGAGAAGTTTCAAGAAATGGCAGCTTTAGCCTTGTTCCACTGGGGAAATGTTCACATGTCCAGGGCAAGGAAGATGGTGTACTTTAAAGAAGACACTTCAAGAGAATCTGTTCTCGCCCAAATCAAAACTGCATATGATTGGGCTCAAAAAGAATATATGAAAGCAGGAAAGAAATATGAAGAAGCATTGAAAATCAAACCAGATTTCTATGAAGGCCTTCTTGCTCTAGGGCAGCAGCAATTTGAGCAGGCAAAACTTTCCTGGTATTATGCCGTTGGCAGCAACATTGATTTGGAAAGTTGGCCTTCGACGGAGGTTCTACAGCTTTATAACAATGCCGAGGACAACATGGAAAGGGGCATGCAGATGTGGGAGGAATTGGAGGAGCAACGTCTGAACGAACTCTCCAAATCAAATAAGGTTAAATGCCAATTGCAGAAAATGGGATTGGATGGACTATTTAAAGATATATCGGTCGATGAAGCTTCAGAGCAGGCTGCGAATATGAGGTCTCAGATAAACCTCTTATGGGGTACAATGCTGTATGAACGATCAATTGTGGAATTTAAATTAGAAATACCTGTCTGGCAAGAATGCTTGGAGGTTGCTGTTGAGAAGTTTGAACTTGGTGGAGCTTCTCCAACAGATATAGCTGTTATGATCAAGAACCACTGTTCCAACAATAATGCACTGGAAGGTAACATTTCAATACCCCTGATTTAGCACGCTGATGAGTTTAATTATTTGTAAGAAGTTTAAAAGTATATCTGATCATTTCTATACTTACAGGTTTAGGATTCAAAATTGATGAGATAATACAGGCATGGAATGAGATGTATGAAGCTAAAAGATGGCAGAGTGGTATTCCATCTTTCCGGCTGGAACCATTATTCGACGGCGAGTTCCAAAACTTTATCACACATTGGAGCATGCATGCAGTGCATGTCATTGATAGGGATTTCTAAAGCAACAGTGAAACTCACTTCTACTGCTCCATTGTCTGGAATCTCAATATTGCATCTGAGGTAAGTAATGCTCATGCTGAGTGAATGCTTTCTGGTTACTTTTGATTTTCTGTCCATCCTTTGTATATCAATATGGCAGATTTAATCCTTGTAATCGTACGTGTATTCAAGAAAAAGAAAAGAAAAAAAAATGTATATATCTATACATACATATATCTATATATATATATATACACGTACATATATATATGGGATAGGATCCAGGGACACAAAGCAAAACACAAATTTTGACACAAAACTTAAGCCCTTGGATTTAAAGAGATCCAAGGGTGGAGATTTGTGCTGACATGGGTGTCACTTAAGTGATTGACGAGGTGGAGCTGACATGGCACAATATTTATTTATTTATTTAAAAACGAAAAAAGCCAAAGCCAAAATCAAATTTCAAGCTGAAATCACATATTCTCTTCCATATGTGGTTTTTTTTTTTTTTTTTTTTTTTTTTTCATATCAACTGAAAAAAATTAAAATTTTCAAATAATTTGTAAAAGTAATCATTAGTTCAGAGACTTAAAATTGATTTTTTTTTTTCTTTTTAAATTATAAAAATGCAAAGTTTCTACAATCTCTACCACTAAGGAGAAGGAAAGCAACTAACAAACAGGGAAAAAAATACAACGATGGAGATGAACCACTCAAGTAACATTTTAAAGAGAAAAAAAATGAAAGAACACCAAAAGATGAGGAAAGAATCCATATTACTGCGAACAATTAATTTTTTGATGGGGTTATTAGTGAACAAATGTGAGGAAATACAAGAGAAAAAATAGATCAAATTCTAAAAAAAAATTATTTTCATAACAGTATGCAATACACCCAAAACAGTTCCATCAAAGATTGGTTCTTCTACTCTAAGAGGATCCGTTGTCTTGCCATCATCCTCATCTTTATGACATTCCGCTTCATAGATCTGAACTAGAAGAAGAGATAGAGGTACGCCATCGTCGTCGTCTCGCCTCCTACATATATTTGAATCTAGAGCTAGGGTTTGGTGAGAGGAAAGCAAGGAGAAACAGTCGCGTCGCCGTCATCAACGACTCCTTTGCCGTCGTCTAGCGTTTGTCATTGTTGTCGCCGTCGATGTCGTCGTTGTCTGCCTTTGTTGTTCAATATACCTTGGGAATATGAACGAGAGTTAAAGAGATTAGGTTTTGCCCTTTGTGGAGAAGGCATAATTTCTTTTTATTATTTTTATTTTTATTTTTAATTGTGCCATGTCAGCTCCACCTCATCACACACTTAAGTGACACCCATGTCAGCACAAATCTCCACCTTTGGATCTTTTTAAATCCAAGGACTCTAGTTTTGTGTCAAAATTTGTGTTTTTCTTTGTGTCCCTGGATCCTATCCCTATATATATATATATATATATACACACATATATATACATATATGTATGCTCAAGTATATGCAACAATCATTTGTAATTGGTTAGGGTACACCCCAATGCATGATTTTTATCAGTGCGGAGGATCTTAGAAGTACATAGTTTCATCAAGTTTCTCAAGAGGATGCTTGCTTAAAGGATCAAACTTATGGTGGGAAAGATGGGCATCACTAATCCCTCCATCTGGTATTAAAATGACCAGGGATATCTTATTTTAAGATTGAAAAGCTGATTAGCCATTGTGATGATGTGCAATAATACTATTGGATACTTGGTTAGAGAAAAACTTTTATACTAATGAGGCATGATTAGTAAGTGTTGAGTGGTAGCCACTGCATTTGTGATGGGGGTGAATGAGAAATCTAAGGGCCTGAAAGCACCAGCTATGTTTTTTTGCTCTTCCTCCAATTTCATATTCCAAGTTCTAGAATCTTTCCTTCCTTAAAAATGCTTTCTAAATTGATCGCCCTTCCCACCCTTGAATTTTCTCTGGAGAAATTATTGAAGCTTCTCCATCAGCAAGCTCTGAAATGCATGCTCGTGCATGAAACTAAGCACCTAAAACAGCTCGCTTCCTCTATCCTTCGATGTGATTTCTATAGTTCAGAGAGTTTCTCTTTTTGGTTATACCTGTACATTGGCAGCAGGTAAACTGAGATAACTTGCAAAGTGGTGCTCCATATAGTCTATCATTCCATTAGTTGGATGGTATTATTGAGAAGACCATTTTGTAACAGTGAATTCTGCCTTACTACAACACTTCAATAATAAGTATATCAGCTCAATCTTGGCTTGACACCTTGCAATTTACTGATGACATACCTAACTAATATCTGCAAAATGTATTACTAATGGTTCTCACAGGCAAGTTATCCCGATAAACTATACCTATGATGAGCTGCCAGCACTTGGTTTTTGTTTGTTCACTAGTTTTAGCACTTATCTTCTTATTTTGTTGTATTTTTTGAATTATAAAACTAATTTAATTCTTTAATCTGGCCAAATTTCTGTGCTGTCATTTCTCTTGATCAAAGTGTCACACACCTAGGAACTTGCACCCATGCCACAAACTGAAGTAACACAGTGTTAAAATCACAAGAGTGGTTTCCATTCGACTGATTATTGTACTCTTCAACTTCAGATTACATTTACCATTCCCCCCATTAATGAGTATCCTTTTCTTATTTTTATTTTTTAAAAGAAAAAAAAAATGTATTTATATAATTTTTTGGTCATGTGATGATGATCTGAATCTCAATTGCAATTTCAATGAATCATTCATATAGGTGATACATTGGTTTACTTGTTTTGCAGGTTTTTGTTCTACATACTTGTTAGGTTCAACTTTGGCATGCACGTTTAGGAACTAAGAAGGGACAGTTATTGGTTTTGGAATTGTGTTGTTTGTAATTATTTTCAGAAAACAAGCTTTGTCATTTCCCTTTCATATTGGGGACAAGATGAAGTGGCAGGGATTTCTGTTTTTGCTAGTTTCTGCCTTCACTCACATTGACTCCCCATTTTCACAGTTTGACGGTTAGCAGAAGATTGTATTTGTAATTCATTCATAAGCATCTATATTGATATAGTATTCATTGGTCAACCTGGTTTGTAATTTATAATTTGATATAGTTTCTTTATTTGTAACTTCTGTAAGTCATGTTTAATTGGTATATTAATAAACAATTTTTTGTGTCGTATTGAAAGAACTTCTGTTTGTTACTTACACATTTTATACTGTAATCTCTATTTTTTTATCAAGATACATTTTAAACCTCTATCAACAGAGAGACTTCTTCTTTGCATTCTGATTGCAGGTTTATGAAGCTAAATTGCTTGAAATATTCTCACAGAGATCCTAAAGGCTAAGGTTTTCTCTTTTATCCGCTAGACTAGTCAACACACCAGATCATATCCATGTTTAACTTGTATGTCAATCTATATCATATTCTTCATATAGATTGTATTCAGCATATTACCAAAAGAAGAAAAAAAAAAGTCAGTATTCAGCAAATTTTCTGCTAGAATTACTATCTAGTTGACAGTTCAAATTTAAGGAACAAGGCATCGACATACAATCTCAGACCTGCATATTGGAATATTTGAAATCCAAATATGATATTCCCACATTAAAATCGTTGTTAAGAGTTGTCAAATGCCATTTGTATGCAGAATGAATTTGTTATTGTTTCAGTCACAGGGCAAAAATATCTGGCTTTTGGCACTCAAACATGTCATGCCTTTATTGCCTCATCATACTTATAGTCTCTTTCTATACTTTGTCTGGAGATGTTTTCTTGCAAGGTTTACTCGAATTGATCTGGTTAATAGGTGAAAATGGTATAGCATAACCTGATTGATACAAGGTTTCCATTACTTTTCTTTTTTGTTTTCCCCTTGTCCATTAAGAGCTTTACACCTATATATTGTTGGTCTTGCTAAAGCAGTTCTAGGTCTTTAACTAATTTGTGGTGCTAATGCCTGAAACTATGCAATTTCAGTTTTGGATGTTTCTTTCCACCCCACCAATATGCACTCCTTCAAGAAGCACAATTTACATTACTGTTCTGGTAGATCTGCAATTGATTGAAAGGTATTTCTCTTCATTTGTCCTTCACCATCTCCTTTTTATTTTCCTTCCAAATTTCTTTTGTGACCAGATGCATGACAGTTACATTTCAAATCTTGGAAAGGAAAACATGATACGGGGGCATATGCTCATACTGTCATACACATATACTGGCTCAGACAAATGCACACATGCATATATTAATATTTTCAAAAACACTGGAGGGACATGCATACATTATTATTTCAAAGACACTGGAGGATCGATCACATGAACTGTGTCTGTTGTAATAATTTAACGATCTGTTTTTCTTGTAATTCTAAAACGATCACACAACTTCGAATTATTGTTTCTCAAGATTATTGTAACTTTGGTCCGTCCACATGCAAAATTTCTTTTCCACTTCCACCTCTGGTTTGAACTTTTACCGTACAGATAGTCTTGATCCTTGTACTCTTTTGTGACCAAGAGGTTCACCCATTTCAAAAAGAAGGAAGAAAAGTCTTCTATTTGAAACAAAACTTACTCTAGTTATAAGTTCAATTGACATGAGATTGACTTTGTAAACCTGTGATTTTGCATACCATTTCGTTTTAAGTTTCGTTGGTCTTCGGTTGAAATAAAATCCGCATGCATTTTTTTCCCCTCCCGAGGAATCAATTATTGGAGATCCAAAGACAGTGGGAAGATTTCAACTTGTGGAATCTATGAGTGTAGCATGTAAATGCATTTGGATCATCTTTCCAGATATTCAAGGCAGACCCTGTTACAAATTGTACTTATTTACCATCCTGGTTGCATCTGGAGCTAATTTTGTTAGGCCAATATGGGTACCCTGTAAAAATTATAACCATTTAGGTTGGTATTTTATTTATAAAATGCAGCAGTGAGAGATGTGGAAATGTGGATACTCTATACATGTGGATGATTCAGATGACCTCGAAAAATTCTTGTTTCTGTCTTCCAACAATTTCTAGATTTCTTCTTCAGCAATGGTTCTTATTTTGAATTTATTTATGTTAGTCGTATAGTTTTTCTTTTGTAATTCTATTTACATATTTCTGCCCTTTCTAAAATTCACATGTAATGAAGCCACTGGGGTTAGCCTACTGGTGAGGGAGGGTGGGGTAAAGGGTAAGATTAGGATAGGTTAGTATTTGAATCCTTCCAATTGTACCAAAAAAATCACAGGTAATTTCTGCCCGAACATTCAATGTACATTCTTATCTGCAATTTTTTTTTTCCTCTTCCTTTTGTGTTTCTAATGCAATAAAAATACAAGAAATGAATTTTTTTTTTCCCCTTTAGTCCTGCAAAATGACTTAGCTGCCCCTCCATACCACGATACAGCTTGCAGACAACATGCCTCGCAATATGAATGCGAGCTGCTACACATTCTTGATACTTAATTCTCACCAGGAACCAATTGTTTTGATCCTACAATGCTTTGGTCTTTTGGGTCAACCTAGAAGTTATGGGCTCGTGGTATTTGGACTTCATGATCAAATCTTGTCCATGTAACACAAAATGATATCATAACACTTACTAAAAATGCTGATCAAAAAACAAGTATTAAAATATTAAGAAAAACAGTTCTAAAAATGGCGGCAATGTCATGCAGTCTTTAAGGAGTGCAACCAAACACAGTTCATGGCTTTATGCTGGAAGGTAGGGCCTAAATGAGTTGATAAGTTTCTCTGATCAGATGAGTTTTTTTCTCTTTTTCTTCAGTTATAATGGAGGTACTCGAACACTGGACCTGCTAAATCCCACCCCACAGAGCTAAGGCTATAATTGGTTTGGTGGAAGATTTGAGATACTGATTTTTGGAGTGTTTTTCCGAAATCTTGATCAGTTGCATTTAAGTGACAATTGTTTTTACAGGGCCATCAAGAAATATATAGGGAGACAAGACAGAGTTGGCATGTGCTGTACAGTAGAGACTGGGATCCTATTGCATTCATATGATACTTGACAACGTTCGACAACACTACCTGAACGCTGCTCCGCTGCCAACTTTCCACCATGTAGACATTTCTTTGGTCTTTGAATATGGAGTTCATCCCATTTGGATACTTCAATCTCCCATGTTTGCTCTTTGAATATGGTATTAATCCAATTTGGATACTGGAATGTCTCATCATCTGTCATACAACTACGAGTATAATTCCCAACAGGCTCAACTGAGGAGCCTGCTGGCTCCTTTCATTTTGATAGGAAAGCTAAATGATGCTTTCGAAGTTTTCCCAGTATTTCCAATGGCCTTTGGGTCTACTAGCATGTCCCATCCCAATATGGTTGTAGGCTTTGTAGAGGTCTTGGTTTCGACTCTACGTGGGTTCATCTGTGGTTGTGTAGGTTCCTCTATTGTTTGGCGAAGAGATAAAAAAAACCCATTAGCACAATATGAACAATTAGCCCTCATCCACACATTTCAGCACAAGGCATAAATATGAGTAAGGGCATCTCAATATAATTCAAGATTCTCAAAGTAAATCATCCACAGATTAATCAAATCCAACAGCAAACTAGCATTTTGCACTCTGTTTAGAATACAATTGCAATGTACGTGATAGTTTGTATCAATATGAGTATATATATACAATCTCCTTTGAAAGAGCAGACTTCAAATTCAGCAGCTAGCCATATTTACATCCATTCATATTTACGCCTGTATATATCACAATGTTTCTTTTGTAGCCAGTCTTATGTTTTTCTATACATATTGATTTATATACAATGCTATTGTGGGCTGATAGCAGCCTATTTACAGAATATCTTATGGTCGCTTCGGAACTATTCAGGCCGAAAGCTCACCAGATTAGGGAGGGCAGTAGACTGAAGCTTCTTGATTTCAGATGCAGTCACCTTGCAAGACTCCAAGGATAGTGAACGTAAATTCTTCAGAGGCTTCAAATACTGCAAACCCTCATTGGTTATACGAGAATTTGAAACGTTCAAGACCCTAGTGCAGTCAATCCTGCATTATATGGAAAAATGTAAAGGTTAATTAAAATGAGGTTTCCTAATGTAATCCACAACAATAAGACTTCTTGAGGAATGCAGGACTCTTCTTAATAGTCCATGGATGTGCAGACTACAACACACAGGGCAAGTAACTTCAGTGCAGACTGGTTAGTTTACCCATAGCTACAAGTTGCCTCCCCTGCCTCCATGTTTTCTGCAGACCCCCTAATGGGATGCCGCAAGTGCTTAAAAATCATTTGGCAAGGGTAGCCCTGCCCCGCTTTTGTCACATGTAGGATTGGGCTCCGCCAGCAGAACAGAAATGAAAAGGCAAAAAAAAAATGAAACTGATCATCTATACCACTGCAGGCTGAGGACCCTCCAATCATGAGCTCCAAGTAAATCTCCGTCCAGCAAACTTTCATAATTGGATTGTCATGCATTTGACTTATTTAAACATATGTTCTGGATCAATACTATTGCTCCTAACCGCAATGTTCCAGTAGGTCTGGCTACAATTGTTTAGTGTGACATTGGTTGACACCCTGTACAAGGTGTAAGATTTGGCAAAACCCCTTCTGTTTTAGGTTCGAACCCTAAAAATAGGAATTCGTGAAAGACTGAACACTTCTGCAGTTAAGAATAAATAATATCTGATTTGGTTTCAACGTTGTGGGCAAGCAATGCGAGTAAGTCAAACATGATGCTATATCTAATTGCCAAAAGAAAAAAAAAAGGGGAAAAGGTGAAAGAAAGAGATTTGCACCCAAAGATTCTTTAACTTAACAAGCAGGAAGAGCATAAATCCGGAGACACAGTGAGCAACCAATTCTGCTGCATCAGTAGTGTCTGCTAGAATGTGGCCCACCTTAAGGGTCACATGACTTAGTTGCAGGCTTCCACGGCCATGATGCAGAATCACAAGTTGTACAGAATTACAAATAGATCCTGACCAGCCGAGTGGAACTCAGCATGGGGATAATCCAATAATGGGCCTTACAACTGAAAGTCTCAACCACACATTATGTTAAATATATTGCACGTGGATAAATGATATCCAGTCAGGCCTATGGATGGATCATTGGATCCTTTAATCTGAGATCATTTGTACTCAAAGACAATACAGGAAGAGCATAAATTCTTCATAGTAAAGTGAAGCAAAATATACCAGAAAGCAATTCCAAGGTTTTATCTGTCAGGTTGCAGTTTTGTGACAGGTTCAACAGTGTCAAGGAAGCCAGATCTTTGATATTCTTCACACCAGCATCTGTTAATCCTCCACCACATATTTCTAGGGACTGGAGGTTCTTGAAATCTGTTTGGCAAAGAAACAACTAGAGTAAGAACAAAATGTTTAGCATGACAAGATAACTTGTACAACTAAGTCATAGATGAGATTTACACGTATATTTATCATAATTTCCTCCACTATTCTCAGTCCTTTTTTTCATTGGAGAGTAAACAACGTAGGGAACCATTACAAATTTACAAGTATAGTCACAGGAGTTTTGCCACTTAAGGTAAACACTCAGTATGCTTTCCAGTACCCCTACCATTGGGGGGCATGAGCAAACGTAGATCAGATGAAAAGACCTTGAAATTGAGTTCAATTTCTTAAAATTATCCATTAATATCGTCAACTATACAAGGAATCGAAGAGAACTGGAATGTGCTCATTAATAAATAAGTAATTTATCACTAGTTTAAGTTGATGAATTTAATTAATCAGGAATACTCCCCTTTAGGCTCCCTGTGGACATAGAATCAAGCCAAGATTGGAAGGTCATCTAGGCCAAATAATTTCCATTATTGGGAAGTAAATAGAATTCAAGAACATACAAATATTATAGTGACAGAATATTTCATAGTTCTAGCTGCGGTTGGCTTAATGTCAGGCTCATACCAAGTGACTCAAAAGCATACAAGATGCTGGATAATCACTGGGACCACAAGCCCATACATTTACGAATCTTATGTAAAAATGACAATACTCTCAAGACATGAACATTTACATATAAAAAAAAAACACACACACACAATTTTCCGATCTAAAATAGCAAGGCAGAAACATGAAACCCAGCTTTCTTGGGCAAATTCCTAATTGGATGATTGCGAAACTGCAATTATATACCCTCTTCAAATGAGGAAAAAATGACTCACATTGTCTAAATAAAGAACGCCCAAAGAACAATAAACAGGAGATAATGAATAATTAAAGTAATGGGAAAAAGAAAATTAACATACATCGCAAACAGTTTGTTCCAGAGTCTGAAATACGAGCCCCAAAAAGATCTAGATGAGTCAATCCAGTCAGACCTGCATCAACAAAAGCAGAAAAATGCGATGACTTGGATGCATTTGTTAAAAGCATTGTTAAATGAAAAAACATGAATAAAATGTTATTTGGGAATTGCTTCACATGCCATCATAAGAAAATACTTAATAGTTCACTGCCAGCTCAGTTATCAGATATATGGGAGTAACAAAAAGTCGTAAAAAACTGAAAATGACACAAGTAAAGCATACAAGACAATAAGGACCAACCAGCAGAGCTTAAACATGACCAACAACTCGACTCAACTCAACTCAACAATCTTAATAACCCAACTAAACTTCTGACCCAAAAGAAATTAAAAAAAAAAAAATATATATATATATATATATATATATAAATAAAACCCAACTAAACTACGTAGGACTGGCTACATGAATATTTTTTCCAATTCAACTCCATCTAGGGTCCCCATATATGTTGTGATCTAAGACTACATCTCTAGAGTCTAGAGAGGACAAGAGGAAGCCAAGTTAACACTCTGTCACATAACATGACAACAGACTAATAGGAATAACAGATATACACACTAACAGCATCTTTCAGAAACCAAAGGAAGGTTAGAATTCATAGTGCCAAACCAACAAAGAAGTTGCTCCTCATACAGCTAATTTGGTTGTTTGCACTTCCATACAGATAAATAACCCGTCCAAGATAACTACGTAGGACTGGCTACATGAATCTTTTTTCCATTCAATTCCAGTCATACAGCTCATATGGTGGAGTCATACTAACACTAAAGTTTACCTTGTTTAAAAGGGTCCATCTTTCTTTTATGGACAAAATAATTTCATCATAAGAAAAAGGCACCTGCTCTGTTTACATGCACAGAATACATGGCCACCAGGCCGAAGAATCTAAACCAAGAACACTAGTCTAAAAGCATGGGTATGAATCCATGCCACCTGAATAAACCAGACCTTCATGACATGAAACACCAAAAAATCAAGTAATTTACCCTGATTAGAAAAATCCACGAAATAAAGATATAAAGCCTATGTCACATGTATCCAGCATATATAATTAATGACATGAAACACTCGACACCAAAGTCTCTCTGAAAAAATACTTAAGAATTCATAAATTCATGAGTCCACTTATCCTGGCCTTGTTTTAATAGTCCCAAGCCCAGGTAATGGCACTTGGCAGCCAGCATAAAATTTCATTAAAATTCTTCATTCCAAAACATATTGAATCAAAAACATAAATCTTAATAAATAAATAAAATAACCAGATTAATTCAATTGACTACAACTCAAGCACAAACATAAACCAAACTAGCTTCATAAGGAAAAACTTGCATCCAAAGTCATGGTACATCTGAATATACAAGAAAATGCTTACTCGTAAGAACAGCAAGCCCAGCATCCGTGATTTGACGAGCATCCAGATTAAGTGATTTAAGAGATGCCAATCCAGACAATTTTTTTAAACCACTGTCAGTAACTGAGGTGAATGAAAGATTAAGACTCTCCAGAGTAGTCATACCTACGATGTGACATAATAATCAGTTCATGCATTGAACAACAGTAAGCTTTAAAAAAAAAAAAAAAAAGTGTCATACGAGTTATTTCTTCAATGTGTGATACAAAATGTTCTCTGCAATAAATTTTGTAAATTTCATAACTACCCGGGGCAAGACAACCATGTTGGATTACTTGAAGCAATGGAAATCAGATAATGGGATTGTATTTCTTTTCTTCTCTATTGGTGTTGTCCAAACAAAAATTTATGTTATAACATGAAATTTCATGAAGCAGAATAAAAATCTCTCGGTTAATAAATGAACTTTGCATTCAGTGTTTTGGCTTCAGCTTTCCCTTCATGTGAATTGGAATTAAAAATGGGACACACTGTTTATAGTATGTATTATTTCATGCAAAGGTAGACAAACAGATGCTAAATTCATGCTTGGCTGAAGCAGATGCACCTTTTTTGTTCATTGTGCCAAGCTCTGTATACTCACTGTGCACTGACATTTTAATAAAATTTTCACTTATCCACACAATTTTTTATTTTTTTTTGGGGGGGGGGGAGGTTGAGTTTGTGTGTAACGTCTCAACCAATAATTCGCTTTTACATATGTATAACATATATAATCTAGCTCAGGATTCTGAAAACTATCAACCTTAAAAACTGGCATTTAATACCCATGAGCCGATTTCAAGAATTCCAATTACTCCCTCTGTTCCTAAATAAGTGACCTACTTTCTTTTTTGGGATGTTTCAAAATTATTGTCACATTTCAAAAGTCATTGGTTCTTTTTGATTCATTTCCTAAAATACCCTTAAAAAGGTATTATCTCTTTTTTACTGTTTTGTACACTTGAGGGTAAAATTGGAATCTCAAAAATTATGCATTGATGTGAAAGCATTTAATAGGGTTTCCTTAAAAAACGTGTTTTTTCAAAGGGGACGATCAATTTGAAACAGGAGGGAGTACAAAACTTAATGGAGGACAGTGTCGTTTGAAAGATAGTATTTCCTTTTTATCTTATTATAAAATTTCGGGCCTATAGCACATGATTTGGAAAACTCCTAGAACTTCCTATATTCAGCAAAGGACTCACATTACGTACATGTGCTGGTTACATGAGTTAATTCACTAGCAATCATGAAATTATTTGCTGCACACCCTCAATTATATAGACTGATAAGATAACAATATATTGAAGCCAAATGCAGAAAAGCCTTGACAACATTCTAATTGAAGTATTAAAAAAACAGTTCATAATACTGCGTGGCTCTCTCCAAGCTATGCAGCTAAGTCCTAATCCGTTTTCATGTCTCAAAAGACATGAAGTAATCTTCATACCAAATAAACCAACTACTTCCAGGACACCTCTGTAGCAAGCAGGTACTTTGCCTAGCTTCCCCTTAAAGTACAAATACAAACTAGATTCTCATCTCTGTACAGGAGCATTGCAATTTAAAGGGGCATCTGTGATGCAATCTTTAACATCAAATGGAATTTGAGATACCTAATTATATATGGTGAGAAATAAAGAAGGAGAAAGAAAAAAAAAAAAAAAAAAAACAAATTGTGTATAGAAATATATGCATAGACGAAGAATGGAAAATTCCATAATAAGATGCAAATTTACTAGGTATGCAAACAATCTTCATGAAAAAGAAAACTCCTAATCTGAGTAAAATATTTATTAATAAATAAAAATTAAAATAAAAAATGAACATGCAGCATGTACAGTAGCTAACACTGTAACCAGTCATATCATGCAGATTCCATATGGTAAAAAAAGATAGATTCCCAACCAGAGATGTGACGGAGTCCACTACTTCCAACTTCAGTATCAGACAACTCCAAAATTTTCAAAAGTGGAAGGCCTGAGAAAAGAAACAAAGTATAAGCATATATTTCACAGAAAAATTGGAACTTCTAAATTATAATCAGTATCCTAATAACTTATTAGAACCTGTTGTCCCATCACTTAAAGACCATGGAAGCACCATTACAACATACTATGAATGAAATCAACAGAGAAAGTCATCCATATGAAGCTTACAAAAACCATTTCACAGTACTGAATTCATGTACTTAAACCAACCCACCCCAAACACCCCCCCCCCTCCCCCCAACAACAACAACAACAACAACAACAAAAAAAAAAAAAAAAAGAAAGGAAATGCTGGATTCAAGTGTTAATCTTATCTAACATATTGATAAAAAGATGAAATATAGATACCTGCAGATTTTTTTATTTATTTATTGGTATAAATACCTGCAGAATTTTCTTTAAAATATCCCACCCCCCCCCCCCCCCCCCCCCAACAACTAAAAAAAGAAAAGGAGACCAAATACAAATAATAAGACAGTGTACCAAGGTGAACTCTTCAAAATAGATTCACCAGTAAATGTTTATCATATGATCTGAGAGGACAAAGGAAAACATGGAATAAAATAACACTATAACAGTTGTCTATGAGTTGCTCCTGAAATTCCAAAGTTTCTAATGCTATTCATTTCCTCTGAAGTATCAGAAGTTTTGATGAGTCCAACCAAAAGTGCCCCCTTCAATTTTCCTTTTAATGATTCCTATCAGCAATGTTCTCTTTGATTTTCCACTGCCTCTGCAGAATCTACAACTCCTACCACCACTGCTGTAATTAATTTCACAAGGAGATTCAACAACAGCAAGCTCAGTGCCATTTATTTTCTTCAAAAAGTCATTAGTCATAGAAGAGGATAAACCTGATAGAATAAATGACATCCCTCTATTTTTCCCTAGCAGAATTTACAAGTCATAGCAATAAACCTGTAACTTAATTCACTCACAAAATCAGTTACAGCTAGCCGAGCATCATTTCTTCTCTATAGAGAAGCAGTCATAAAAGGGGAAAGACCTAAACCTATAGAATAAAATTTAGACAATCACAACTATCATTATAGAAGAAAGCAGTCCAATTCATAAATTCAACAATAAAATAAACCTGATAATAACATAGATAAAAGTAATTTAGAAATAGTGCAAAACAGAGTCTAATCCTGGAAGAAAATAATTTACAAGAACATGTAACAAAAATTTCAAATTCACATGCATGCAAGGCAGTTACGCTACACTCTCATCATGAGATTTAAGAACAAGTTAATCAAGTGTCCGTGGCCAACCCCAAGCCACATAAACAGTATAACTGCCATTCTAAGTGCAACAAAGATAAAATAGGTGAAATGGACTAACAAACCTGACAAATTAGCAAGCCCTTCATCACCAATCTTACAAGAATCCAAGTTCAAGCTCTCCAAATTAGTTAAACCTGCATGAAATCAAAACAGGACAAACAAATTTATAAACACTCTCGCCAGCACCATTGTAGCACAGTGGTGCAGGCATGGCATTTAAAAGGAGGGGATGTACTCAGGGGATTAATTCCTACAACAGACCAACCCAACCACACACACAGAAAGAATTATAAACCAGTCTCCACAAAACCACATCATCTCTTGCACAAAAATGGCCCACTCAGATCCATGAAAATATAATATTCACAACGGTAGCTCATGTTAATTTTGTAAAGGCTCAACCAACATACTTGCTTATCAGCATGAAGTGGGAGCAGGTGCAGAGGTAGGTTTTGGGGGTAATTGGAAATTGTTTGCTCTTAGGAGGTTCTGTATAAGAGGTTCTGTATAACAAATTAACATGGGAGAAAGTATTCAAATATCTTAATAATCTAGAGTTCCCTTGAGCTTGCTCGAGGTTCGATCGTGATAACAATGCAGTTCTGACGAACGAGAACCATGAGTCCAACATGCTTTTGATTAGGAGCACAAATTCACAATTCTAAAGTGGGAGGGTAACCATACGTAGAAGATTCTTGCAACTATATGATAACCACAATACAAGACGGTTCAATAGAACATTGGTGTATGACAAACAGGATGCAAATAAGACTACAATCTTTTGGGTTAAACTTTTTCCACAGGTGGTTTTGTTTTGTTTTTTTTTTTTTTTTTTGTTTTTTTTTGGGGGGGCGGGGGGGGGTGGGGGGGTGGTAAGTGACCACTGACCACTGAGGTTTCATATGTGCCAGTATATATTAAACTGATAGGAAGTTCATGCATCCAACATATTTCATGAATGATAACATTTTAAATCAGTACAAGGCTCACCTGTCCTTTCAATATCTTCTAATATTAAGAACAATATGTAAGAGGGTCAATGCTTTGAATTTATATGAACCGGGGGGAGAGAAAGAGAGAGAGAGAAAGGGAGAGGGAGGGAGACCACCTTTCAGATGCACCAAACATGCATCAGTGATAGCATTAAATCCCAAGTTCAATACCTTCAAATTTTTTAGTCCTGCAGAATGTGGTTTGATGCAGTAAGCTTGAGAATACAAACCATGCAATATTATAAATAAAAGAATCAGCATATTCATAAAGTAATGTTTTCTGTGACTCACAGGACAATTTGCAAATGTGGTCAAGAGTATCCTAGAGTCACTCACCAGAAAACTTATCACATCCATCATCAGACAGATCACATCTGCTAAGATTTAAATACGACAGGGCAACAAGAGCTGCAGGAAAAAAAATGATCTGAGATATATATATATATATGTATATGAAGTATTAATATATACATAATAGCTGATTGATCCATCCTGTAAAACCAAACCCATTGATTATCAAGAAAGTCCTTTTTCTCACACAAACTCACGAGTTAGAATAACATATCATCGTTATCATTGATGATTATATATAAAAAAACTAAAACTCAAACCAACAAACAAACAAACATACATCTACTAGTGGCTGAGAATTCTCCACTACCACCCTCAACCAAAAGATTTCCTGAAGGCAGTTAGAGAATACAGCTAAGTCCTATGTTACATGGACTCAGGTATGGGTGTCGGGTGCGGGTATGTGTCCAAGTGTCGGATTCGTATACTTTCCAAAGATTTTGAACTATTTTGAAGTGTCCGGCAGGAGTACCCACACCCATGTCACAAGTGTCCATTTTTATGAAGTGTTTGACACGGGAATTATTCTTTTTGCTGGACTTCTTGTCCCCATTTTGAAATGTCCATGTAACATAGGCACGAATATGCTTAACTTTATTTCAAAAGAAAAAGAATTTTACAAAATCAAATCTCCAGGTTTTTTAATAATCTCTACATAATAATGATTAGTGTCATTCTCCAACCAAATCTTTAGACACACAACGATATATATGCACTAAGTTCCAACAATCATTGATTACAATTTTTCCCCCACTATCGTAGGAGCTTCTAATAATAATCATTGCTATTATATCAGATAAACAATTACAAGGATCACTTGAAAGACCAATCCTCGAGAGAAAGCGAACCTGATATTGAATCCAAACATGCGGCACTAACATGGCATCCCTCCAAGTTCAGCAAAATAAGCTTGCACAAATCTGTGAAACACAAAATGAATGTCCACTAGCTGCAGCTCGAGGAAAAATTAAAAACAAACGAACAAAAGAAAAAAGAAAAGAAAAACTAATAAAGACAAATGATCTAACTATTAGAGTTTGATCACCTGAATAAAAGTGCTAATCCAGTTTGACTAACCCAGTTTGATTATATCAAGAAAACACACACATTCATGAATGAAGCAATCGTTAGAGAATACTTGCAAATATTAGTGTGTCAAATGAAATGCATAGTCCTAGTGGCTCAGAATGGCAAAGCATGAGCCAAGTATGCAAATCAAAAGAAACTAATTTTCTTAGGATTTTCCATATTGGTGTGTCAATGCCGTGTCATACCCGTGACGCGTGTCAATTCCGTGTCGCATGTCGGTTCCGTGTTGCATGTCAGTGTTGGTGCTTCTTAGCCTAACCGTAACATCATCCGTTTCCTACAACTTTAAGATAATAACTCTATCCTGTAGCAGTGGCGGAGGGAAGGGGGTGCTGGAAAGGGCCATCAGCCTATTCCCACCGCCCTTATCCAAAATAAATAAATAAATAAATAAAACAAAAATGAAAATTAGGAAGCGTCTTTTAGGTATAGGTTTAATTGAGGCCATTAACGACAATAAAAGCTTTGCCTTCCACTAGGATGTTGGACCAATCTCTATCTCTACCCTCTCGGGCCCAACACATGGCCATTATCTCAGCTTCAATAGCAAAACCCCCCTACCACAAGTAATAGGGAAATTGTACATTACCTACTTCTATCGTCCCTGGGAAAAAACCTCCAATTGATAATGAGATAACAACAAAAAGGACGAAGGCAATGATATAACATGACAATGGACAACTTAGTAAGTACCTTTTAAATAAGAAACCCCAATATCTGTAATGTTACTGCTGGAAACTTGCAACTCCTTCAAGTTAGTCAGCCCTGAAACACAAGGGAAAAAAACGATAAGAATCACTGAATTTGACCCAAAACCAACCCTTTGCGCAATAAACCAATCAAAATACAAATTCATGCCAAATTGACAATCAATCATTTAAGATTCCACATTTACTTTTGCCAGGATCAACGAGAATCAACTTCCTCCGAATTTCTCTCTTAACAATCAGTCTGACCCCTATAGAGTACAACTTACATAATGCTCGGAATTTTCCAGCAGCAACACTTACTTTCTTTTCTTTTTTTCTGATAAGGTAGCAGCATCAACACATGGCATACAAGACACCCAAATTTACCTTAAATAATGAAGAGTACATTATAAATCATTCACTCAATGGAAGAGCCTAAAGGCTGGTAAGTGAATTCATATTTTGTACAGGAAAAAAATTCTGATCAAATGTGCAATGCTTTTTCACACTCCCTTACATAATAAATTTCAGATATATTTCCGCCATAGTTTGTAGTTTTATTAGAGCCACCAATCTGCAAATGAGTACTATTCCTATCCATGAATTGTAGCTGATAATTTGGCACCTTAAAAAAATATATTATTAAATTAAAAAATAAACCCTCAACAAACTTATTTCTCCTTATATTCTGTAGGTAACTCTAAATTACATCCCATTTAATTACATCCCATTTCTTAACTAATAGTCTCAAAGTTCCACCCAACTTCCATTCTAAAAGAACTAAATAATATTCTGTAGCTACATATTCTTACACAGAAATTTTATATTGGAAAGTAGCCTGGTGGTTGAGCAGGTGACAATTTCTTACGAGGAGAAGCGTTAAAGATGAGCACTGGTAAAGCACTCACTCGACAAGAATTCCACAAGAGAAAAGAGCATGCCCTATTTCACTCTTCCATGATTAGAAGTCCAATTAGAAACTGTGTTCTCTATGTGAAGTTCAACTATTCTGTTGCCAAATATACAACTTAAAGTAATTTCTAATTTCTAACCCAGTGAAATTGTAAAATTTATATGATGTATGTATTTTTCTATAAATCTAAATTCCTTCCAATGTATTGCCCATGATATTTCCCTTCTCAAAGGAGAGATCATTCCCCTAAGAGTAACATCTACAATTGGATCAGAAAAGCAAGAACATTGGATATTTTGATCCTCTTTTCTTCTTCCTTGGAATAAGGAAAAAGATTGTCATTGACTTTAGGCAAAAGGTTTAGTAATCAACCTAAAAGGCTAAAATAGTTTGGACATGACCAAAGTGAGCTTGAGGGAAGCAAGTGAGATTTATTATAGATCCTCTGCTATCTAGTCCCAACTTTAAAAATAAGATTCCCAATCCAAATACTTGGGGATTCAGCAGGGTCAGTTTGTATTTTGTAGATAGGCCTTGTCCATAACCAACGGGTGGAAAAATAAAAACAAGGCCTCAAAGGTAACTCCAAGATGTTAGAATGGGAATCTAATAACGCCAACTTTTCTTATACTAGTTTTTGTCACCCCTTTTCTTGGACATTTTCCCCTTCTCCATATGCTCCAAATTTGTTCTGGTCATGTCCATCCACTTTGGTCACATAGCTTCACTTCATGACCTTGTAGTATTCTTTTTCTAACTCAATCAAGACAATTAATGCATTCTTTTCCCTCTAAACTTCTTCATCACTCATCTCTTAGACTAACCTTAATAGTTGAATTCCCCATCATGAAGCCAAGCAAGTTCCTCAGAAACAGACAATCTTCACTGCTTTGCTGTCACTCTCCCATAAATTTTTTTTTTTTTTAATTGGGGATAAAATACCCTTTAATCATGTAAACAGGTAACATAAACCAGCCTTAATATTTTTATAGTCTTCATAATCTTAGTGAACCAATAAATCAAGGAAGCCAAACCAATATCCTTCATGCAACTTTGAGTTCTAAATGAACAATATCCCATCTTCCAAAACCAAATAAGTACGACAACAATTACCAGAGAGAGATTTCAGGTCCGAATCTTTAATGCATTTACAACATCTGATATTAAGAGACTCAAGCTTCATTAAACCTGTGAAAAGAAACAATGGGACATAACATAAGAACAAAATCGAATAAAATTTGGAAATTGCATGATAGTCAAATCAGCGGCATTAGAAAAGATGCTATAAGTGTTCCCTTTAATAATATTATATTATGGAAGCAAAAAAGTGCACTTTTCTTAAAACTGTAAATCAAACAAACATCAGCTTTTGTCTAGCAAGAAAGAGGTGGGGGAAGGGGCTGTGCCATACATTGAAGAACTTGACAAGAGAAAAATTATTCTCAATTGGAACTAATATAGAGCATGACAAACCTTTAAGATGAACAAATCCACCATGAATCCCTGAGCATCTCTCCAGGTTCAACTTTACCAAGTTAACTAGGCTAGAAAAGGCACGCATTCCATCAGCAGTAATGGCATTGCTCTTTTTAAAACTCAAAGATGTCAAGTTTGAAAGACCTAGAAAACAAAGTCGTAACGGTCATCCACATTAGCCAGCAAACATGACAATGTTAATTATTGGTAAATTGATTCAAATGATTGTTTATGTGAAAATTAATTGGAAAGGGGGACTGAAGGAATGAAGGTGAGACCATTGGTGTGACTTCATTATGCAACAACAAACTTCTTCCCTATTCAAACTAAGTGCATCAAAGAGAACATAAGATCAAGATTGAACCAAATGAAGCTTCATCAATCAATTACATGCTACCATATGCACATGATACAAACAACAGAAAGAATTCCATATAGATGGCCATACATTCACAGGATTGAAGATTTCGTGCAGCTAGTTATTGTATTTTATCATTACTCGTACATTTTTCCATAATGTGGAACCTAAATAATCTACACACTATCCTTGATAGTGCTGTCATGATCATCTCTCCTAGCTGGGACATGTCCCAAGAAATAATATTTTTCTTTATGACTTTCAACATATAACAACTCTAGCTGGATGGATAAATGACCTAAGTAGTAAACATGGTCTGAATCAGAGGCATGAACTACTTAATATACCAAGAAGGAACCCAACATTGTGGCATGGATGCGTAGGCATGAGAAAGTTACTCCATTAAAAACATTTACCAGATAATACCATTGGAAATATACCTCATCCCACATTGGTTAATTATAAACGTTGACATGACTTCATATACCTGTTTGGACCCTCCACTTATAAGCTTAGGCTTTTAAGTTGGAAACTTAACATGGTATCAAAGCATGTCATTCTTGGGCCCGTTATATTTGTGAGCCCGTCTTTGTTGTCCATGTGACAGGCCCGTTTCTATCTTGTTAGGCCTACACATGAGGGGGAGTGTCGGAAATATACCACATCCCACATTGGTTAATTATAAACGTTGACATGACTTCATATACCTATCTGGGTCCTCTACTTACAAGCTAAGGCTTTTAAGTTGGAAACGTAACAAATACAAAACTAAATGAGTATAATTTATGATCTTACAATGATAGATAGTACCCTGGATGCAAAAATGTGTGTCAATTCCCAAATTGTTTCACTTTATTTTTGTCATATTCTAATCGAGAAGATAAATTATTATTTCTAATATTTGTTAGTGGGATTGCAACCAAGAATTCATTTTACTCTCAAGTACTCTGAGTAGTACATTTAACATTAATGATTAACCCTTAAAGCCACATGGGATGCAGAGTCATAGATATAAATAATATATATCTATATATACATATATATATATATAGATATATATATAGATAGATAGATAGATAGATAGATAGATTCTGCATATGAAGGAGTGAAGGACATTGATGATAAGAACATGAAGGACATTCAAGAAGACTAAACCCAAAAAGCAAATAGAGAAAAAATAATAATAAGAAAACTCATAATCCTACAAACGATATTTCTTTGGGTGGCATTAATTTGGAGGATATAAAACTGGCATTATGTTTATAAAGACCATAGTAACAGATATCTTAGCACTAAAATAGACAAAATACAATATAACAAAATGAAATAGAGAAGACTACCACTAATGTGTTTAAGCCCATGTTCTGAAATCTGGTCACAATAATTAAAAGTGAAAGCTTGGAGGTTTGGGCAATCTTTCACAAGAGACAACCCAGCATCTGTCACATCAGAACCAGAAAGATCAACAGAAAGTAAAGATGGCCCTTGTGAAGAGATGACATCCATCCAACTGTCCTTTACTCCAGGATATTCACCCAAACAAACATCCTGCCAACATTAGATGGAAATCTAGAGAGTAAGAATGCACTATTAAGAACAAACAGTGATTGAGGAACACAAATAGGATAACATTTCAAATTTTCTATCATCTACAGGACATTACCTGGAGGGCACAATCTCGAAAAGCTTCAAGAGAAGCATCACTAAGACAATGGGAATAAACTAATTCATTGAAAATTTGTTGACTTAGATCCCTTGGCAGCATAGAAAAAGAAGTGTGTTTATCAATGTCCTGTCATGGATAAAAAAATAAAGAAGTTTATGCAAGACAAAAAAAAATTAGGGAGAAACTAGAGTTAACATGCCAAAAAAGCAGATACCTCACGTATTTTATAAATGCATAATTCCATGAGGGAAGGGCAAATGCCTCTTCCTGGCACACAGTCTACAACAGGCCGAGAAAATGATGTTCCCAGCCATTTTGAACTGCCACTTTTGCAGTACCTTCCAGAGACCCCTCTCCGTAAACCATCCTCATTGACCGGTTGGTCTCTCTTCCTTGAGCAAATTCCCCCCATTGAGCTATGATCTTGCATATAATCAATTGATATCATGAAATGCACAGCCAGATGATCTTGCATGCCATTTCAGCACAGAAGAAATCTATGCATGCAATCTACTTCACCCTATCGAACAAACAAGAAAAAAAAAAAAAAAAGATATTTAAATATTAAAAAATGTAGTGAAAAAAAAAGCATTGCACAATAAGATATTTAAGAAAAAAAATATTTTCAATTTAATTGAAATTCACTTGAAAAAAAAAAAAAAAAACACATGCACACACATTTTCTACCATGTCTTTTTTGTCCTTGGGGGGGGGGGGGGGGGGGTAAATATCACTGTTTAAATAGACTGACATAACACTGGATTATGATGCTAGAAATTTCATCTACGCAAAGCACTTGTGCATGTACAAACCTCTTAAAACCATAAACAGTTCATTTGTTAAATAAAACATACGAAAATTTCAAGCATTGTCACACTTGACCCGACCCCCCAAATCAAACGTAGCACTCTCAAGGTTTTGGAAAGATTCTTGGTGTAATGACTCCTCTCTCATGGTCGAGTTTCCATTGCTTTTCAACATTGCGACTAACAAAGAATCTATGGTGAAAGACTATATTGTAGGGGACAATGGTGTAGTCATACAGAATATCACTTTCATTAGGCACTTCAATGATTGGGAATTGGAGGGAGTTTTAAATTTATTTCAAAAACTTTATGATAGCAAGATTTCTGTGGGATGGAATGATTCCTTGGTGTGGCACAAGGATACTAAAAGATTATTCTCAGTGAAATCTTACTACAATTTATTGATCCATAGGGAGCCTTTTTTTCTTCCAGCTAAGTTGATTTGGATTGCCTTGGTCCCTTCAAAAGTTGCTTTTTTCTCTTGGTTGGTGAGTTGAGATAAATGCTTGGCTTTGGATCACTTGAAGAACAAAAGGTGGGAATTAGCTAATAGATGCATCCTTTGCAGGAAAGAGGAGAAAATGGTTGATCATCTTTTTATCCATTGTGAGGTGGCACGGAGTCTTTGGGTGCTTACTTTTAAAATTTTTGGGATTCATTGGGTCTTGCCTTCTACTACATATAATCTCCTCGCGGAATGGAGAACCAAAGCGGCAAGAAAAAAAGAAGGGTAGTTTGGCATATGACTCCCCATGCTCTTTTTTGGTGCCTTTGGAAAGAAAGGAATCTTAGAACTTTTGAAGACAAGGCTATGTCTATTATTGAGCTCAAATCTCTTTTTGTAAAGACCCTTTTTTGGTGGTTTAAAAGTCATACTAACAACCACAACATGTCTTTTCTTACTTTTGTAGATTTTCTTTTGCTTTAGCTTTCCTTTTTGGCTAGCACTTGTATATGTCTTATGTACTCCGGCTTTGCCTTTTGTTTCTAATACAATACTTCATAAATAAAAAAACAATTTACCAAGGTAAACCATCATAGGTATACACATGCATCCACATGGACATGCTCAAAGTGACTGGGAGTAGAAATTAATATTAATATATAAAATAAAATAAAATAAAAAATGGAAAAGTCGAACAAAATGCTAAATGAAAGGATAGTAACCCCTTTTTGGTCAGTGGAGAGGTGGAGACCCAAATTAAATGGCCCACAGTTCACAATTAAAAACGATCATAAAGCATCTGAGAAAATGAACTGGATTGTCACTTAAAAACCCACTTAACTTACTGAATCCATAATAAAATTTTCTTTTAGGGAAAGCAAAAAAAAAGGATCTTCAAAACCCATCTCGAAAAATTGAAGAAACCCATCTCCCATATGTGACAAGGGACCCAGTGTTAGTCATCAGATCACAATTGCAGTTACAATTACATAAAGCACTTTATTATTTATTTATTCATGGTTTGTCATTTAACTCAAGTTCACAAATTTATTCTAAATGGTTAAATATAGTCAGTAGAATATCATAAAAGTGGCTCGATCAGAAGCATAAAAATACCCATTTTAACACAAGCAATGATACTGATCACTGCTGGTTCACAATACTAACAGAGTATGAAAACAGAGTCAAATTCAGTATTATATATTTTCCACCTGATATTCATCCTTCGGGGGGGAAAAAGAAAAAAAAAAACATAATAGAAGCATAAAAAACACGTATGAAAGAAATGAAATCAAGGACCCTTAAAAAAAATTCCTCAGCTGAGCCTAATACAACCATTTGGCTCAGTCGAGATTTTCATTTCTTGGTAACAAAAACGACATCAGAAATGAGGACCTTTAAAAGGAAAATATTTTCTCTCCTTTTTCCTCGGTTTTCTCGGCAATCAAACGAAGAGCAGAGTCTTATGTCGAATAAAACGATCAGAGGACGAGAAAAGAGCAAAAATACCTGAAAACAGTGGTCTTCTCTGATCAACCGACGAATCAGGGCAAGGAGCAGTCAAAATCATACAAAGACATACACATATACATACAGAGGGAGAGAAAGAGGGAGGAGAGAGAGAGAGAGAGAGAGAGAGAGAGACTGAGAACGATAAAGCCGGTGGGTGGGGTTAGGAAGAAGAAAGGAGGGGGAAGTGGAAGAAGCAGGAAACCAAGCCGAAGTCCGAACCACCCGAATTTACCACGTGGCAATATAATGTGGGTTTGGCGCCTAGGTGATGAGATATATAGTGACCAAGCCGGGGACCGAACCATCGGATCTTTGCCTACGTAATGTATATTTTGGATATCTATACGATGATTAATGAGAGAGATAGATGTAGATAAGGGAGTGGGGAATTAGTGTGGGTCCCAGTCCTTTATTTGCGGGAGAAACAATGCTGCCATTTAATAAAACGATGACGTTTTGTATGTTATCTTTCCTTTTTTTATTTTTTCTTATAAATAATTTTTTTTCTTTTTTAAAGTTTTGTTACTCTGGGAAAATGTTATGGTTCATAAATAAGAGACAATGTTTTTTAGCAGATATATAAAGTTACAGGTTTTTTTTTTTCCTTTGTTTATCTATAAGAAGATTTAAGATATTTTGCACCCAATTAATTTTCTGAACATACACAATCACCCATCCACATCCATTGGACAATTGTAAGATAAAGTCCATGGGAAATTACCTATTTTTGCGTACCCATTCTAATGCATCAAAAATAAACAAATAGGTTTGAATTTTTTGTTTTTTATATGTCTTATTAATTTTTGGATACCAATTAACGGGGTCATAGTCTGGTGTAATGATAAAAGTTTCTCCGATTATCACAGGTAAAGTTTAAATTTCAACCTTCAGCATCATTATGTTGTACAAAAAATTAAAATTAAAATTGTATCTAATTTGTCCCTCTCATAATTTTACTAACTGGGTCAATAATGGATAATGATGCTCTTTTTAAAAAATTAATTAAATTAAATTAAAAATGAAGATGAAAGATACTCTTTAAAATGAGTCATACTTTTTTGGGTGCATGCACTTTCAGTTCAATGTAATCGTATCATGTACCATTGTTGGCCATTAGTCCTCAGCAATCTTATTGCAAGTGATTGAATAAACGTATGGTTAAATGAGCCGAGGGTTTGGCTTAAAGTCAGCATGTCCTCTGTAGTCAGCATGTCCTCTCTCACCACTCGACAGTTCTTGATTTAGAGTAATCCACTTCAGAAATGCATTCATAGTGTATCTCGTTTAATCAACCACCAACAACTTGTTGCTTAGAAGTAAAATGGGCTAAAAGATTTGCGACTTGCAAGGGAGGGTTTTTTAAGATGAAAGATGGGTGTGGATTCAAACTCAAGTCTCTGGTATGATGCTGAGAGACTTCATCATCCAAATTAAGAGGCATCTTCAAAAGCAAGTGTAACTTCTTGGAGATTATTGCCTAATTTGAGCAAATTAGAATCATAATAGCTCTATATTTGTATAATAGCCTTGCTTTTTTCTTAAATCATTTGTTTTTAGAACACTTTATGAGAGAGAGAGAGAGAGAGAGAATCTTTCCTTCAAATCACCATGTAAAGTGATAAATGATATAAAATTGGCATAACGCATAAGTGATGAGGCCCATAAGAGAATATCTTTCCCCATAATCATAATGATGGAATGGTATTTAATTTAAGCATCATTTCAAAACTTTGCATGTGAATTTTCCAAATATCACCGTGTAACCTAAACTAACATGATAAAAACCCAATTATAGAGTTTTAATTATATAAATCCCTTGATGCTTTGTTTGTTTAGGCAGAAAATAATTTCCACGCAACATTTTTAGACCTATTGTTATTTTTACAGTTAGTATTTGTTATTATTATCTGTAAGTGATTAGGACAACAATGACGAATGATATTGGTGATACTTCCAAGAAACAGTTTGTGAGCTTTTAAGTTACAATATTAGACGGCCGATGTCCTTTTCAAATCATCATCAAGTTTCCTTCTTTTTTTTTTTTTTTATAATAAATTTCAATAGAACAATCTAATTACATGCATTTTAGCATTGGTATTAACACAAATTCGGATAAGCATTGGTTTTAGATATATTTTAAGGCAGCCACTATGAGTCTATGAGTACCCTCCCTCGACTAAAAAAAGACGAGACCTCCCAATAGAAAATTTGATAGTCAAAATTATCCCTCGATACATACAAAATAGAAAAGAATTCAAAATTACAAGTGGGTATAAATGTAGTATTATTACAATTGTGTCCAAATCATGGGCCATTTTAAATTATTTGCTATGACTAAAGTACTTTTTAAACTTGCACGAATTACCGTAGTCACAATCATGTCGAAAGAAAACAAAAAACCTTAATGAACTAAATAACCAATCCACCAAACCTACTACATCCAGATTTTTGAACAAATGACCAAACCATAAAATAATAAAATAAAAAATAAAAAAGGATAAAAACTAGAACGCTGGTGGTATGGATGCCGAAAGACCTCATTTCGTGCAATTTCATCGAGGAAATGGAAAAAGCATTCTCTTCTTTCTTGCTTGTGGGAGCGGGTACAACCACGAGAAGCTGGATTTCAAAGCAAGTCTTTAGAGAGAGCCATGAAGAGAAAATTTGCCGTCAACCATTCTATTCACGAACCATATATGATCTATCTATATGATGTAGTGGAACTCGCTTTACCCAGATGCCATTAGTGCTCATGGGGCCTGAAAGCAAAATCTGCCATAACAGCTCACTTTGAACAAGAATTGAGCAACTATTCGAGGAAAAATGAGCAATGATCAATTAAATTACAGAAGCTAATCCAGATGTATATTTATAATACAAAATATGACAATTTCAGCAACTGTGGGACATGACTTTTAAATCTACAGGCTACAACAGAACAGGAAGTGTTCCGTCACAAGGCTTAGGCTACATCAGAACAGGAAGTGTTCCGTCACGAGGCTACAACAGAACGGGAAGTGTTCCGTCCAAGGCCAAGACCTAAGCCCAATGGGGTGCCATCAGTCTTGGTCTTGCCATGGTTATTATGGTTGCAGTGGGATGAATGAACATGACCGTGATGGGATTTTGTGGTCGTAGAATTCACATTGATAGCTACGTGGCCATTGCCATTAGCTTGATGAGAATGGCCATCCCCATTTGGCAGGTTTGAACTTCTAGCCATATGCATCATTCCAATTCCCTCAGAATTAGTTGATTCTTCTTTATACTCGATGTCTTCATTGTAGCCATTGATCAAGAAATCCGAACAGTTCTTCTTCAATCCATGATCATAAGGATTTCTGAACCGGCCACCTGGGCCTCTAAGGTAGTTATAGCGCATTACATTTGCCATCTCATTTGTTGTAATATTGCGAGATATCTGCAGCAAGGAAAAAGAGAATTCAATAAGACAGCATAACTTGCAGAAATTAAATATAGATGTCCTTCTACCAATATAGGAAATAGGAGACTCGGAAATATAAGAAGAGAATAGTTTAGAACCCAATGTAAACAAAGACGAGAAACACAATAACTATATCCAAACGGATAAGAAGCATAAGGAGAATGTATGAGGAAACCTAAGGCTCTGTCCGTTCCAAGTGAAGAAATTTTGAAACTGAGCTGTTGAATGAGTTGCCTGTGATTTTAGTAAGCAAAGTTACAGCAGTATTTTCACCATAAGAGATAAATGAAGTATGGAAAACCAGCCTAATCACAAAAAATGGCCTTCGAAAAAACGGGGAGAAAGTTTTATCTCATTGGGACATTGTTAAGTTTGTCATCATTAATTTGTAAATCATTTCATTCTCCAAATGCAATAGTCGTATGTTTTCTGGAATCATTTTCCAGACCACATATTCCCTAGAGGCCTAAGGGAGAATGTTAATGAAGTAAATTTAACTAAGTAATAGGGTTACATATGAAAACCTGGTTTCAGGATGAATGGGAAAAAGTGAAAAACAGCCTAAAGAAAACTGTGATCCCAAGTGTTTCCAAAGCTCATCTACAACATTTCCTAAAAGATTCGCAAGTGTTTCTGAGTATTCCCAAAATTAGCAGGAAGTATCCACAGATTTTTGGAAAAGTTTTCCCTCCAGAGAGAATTTCTGTCAACTAAAGCAATATAGATGTCCTATAATAATGAACTGCAATGCAAAAATATCTGGCATTTAGCTTTAACAACAAAGAATAATAAAAAGAAACAATAAAAGCAAACAAAAACAAATCATGACAAGCTACATATGTGGTCATTGACCTACACAAGGGCTATGTTCATGAGCAATCACAATCAACCACTTTGCCTGAATGGATATCACAAGGAAAAACTTTTCCCAAGTTCTCTCTCTCTCTCTCTCTTCTCTCTCACACACACAGTGCACTGCAAAATACAAAAATAATAAAAGCTAACAATCATCCTAATATAAAAGTTAATAGAAAAGTCCCAAAGCCTAAGCCAAACATCCCCAAAACTAGTAAAAGCATACTACTGCGAATGGTTGAACCCAAAGCAAATTTAACATAAACAAGGATTAGCAATGATCCTTGTACAAAATCCCCAAGACCTAGGCCTATTAAATCCCCAAAACTAGTAAAGGAATACCATTGAAGAAGACCGATCCCAAGGCAAACTTTAACAAAAACAAATGTTGGATTTACGATCCAGCAGTGGAGAACTGGAGATGTGCCCAAATGATAGAATCACAACTCATAAATATTAATCCAAAAAAAAAAACTCCAAATAAACCCTTTTTCAGAGTTTTGATCCAACAGCTGCAGCTTGCCTTAAATATGGAACCTGATGTACTCTAATGAAAGTGTCACAGTTGTAGTGCATCACCTCCGACGTGAAAGACAAAAAAAAAGGTTCAGACATGTAACTTCACATGATAAATTGGAAGGTTCTTTTTTATTTCTATTTTTCCCTGAGAATTATCAATACAGGACCAACTTCCAGTGTCAACCATCAAAAGCACAACATAATCTATACTACCTATAAAAAGATGAATGTAAGAAAAACTTTTGATTGACTAATATACCCTTATTTTAATTTTTAAATACACAACTATCCACCCTTCTACATATATAGGAAGTATAGCAATATGGAAATTATAATTCTAAAACACATACCTTAATATATAAAGCACAAATAGGAATTCAAAGGAAACCCTAAATCAAATCCTCCATTTAATACTATACATATAATCCTAAAAACACGTTGACTTCGTATCTCCCTCTTCCTCTCATTCTCTAGCAAACGAGAATGGCCTGTTAGAGGCACACCTACTTCCCAGCGCAGTCACAAACCAAATATCCACATCATGGAGACGATACATGGAGACGATACCGAATCTCAAGAGACTGTTGCGTGAGTGTTTTATACTTTTATTATGTATTTCTTGAAATTTGGTGAGAATTCATATAATGCTGAATTTGTTTGTGGTAGGGGGTGGTTGTTTTCGAAGATTTTGGGTAGGCTAGGAAAACCCTTGAATGTGTTTTGATTGTAACGTGGAAATTGTTGGAATAGGTCATATATGTATATGATAATTATTATCATTATTATTTTGCTTGAATTTGGTTGTTGATGGGAAGGGAGGGGGAAAAAGAAAAAGGAAAAAAATAAAATGAAAATCTCGATCTCCACTCTCTTTTCAATCTCTAAGTGAACAAAAAAAAATGTAGATGATGATACCATATAATAATAAAATTGAGAATTTTTTTCTAGAAAAAGTAAGAAAAACTATATTATGAGGGATCAATTTCACTTATTAAAAAAATAAATTAAATAATATTTAAAAGCATCAAAAATATAAAATATAGAAAATAAAAATAAAATAATTATGTTTGCTACTTCCCTTTGGAATGCACATCTCAAATTGAAGTAACAAATTGCCACAGCCCACATAAGGTAGCAAAAGACAAATTTGTTACTTTTTTTTTCTTTTTCTTTTTCCTTTTTTTTTTTTTGCTACCTCCCTCAAAGATGCTCTTGTATCACATATTAAATTATATTATATCTATACTACCTATAAAATTTTATACTTTAGAAATACTTTTGATTGACCATTACATTCTTATTTTAAATTTTAAATATTTATTTGCCTCCCATATTTAACCAATTAAGAATGTTTTATATTTAACCAATTAAGAACGTTTATTTTCTAGCAAAAAAGAAGGAAAAAAGATAACATAATTTATGTTCACTTCATAAATTCTATATAGCCTCCACTACTATGCATGTGTTCTAGCTAACTTCTTATTCTTTCCATAACTCCTAACAATTGAAGGAATTTTGACCTATTGTGTTGAGTGCTTATTCTAATAAGTTAAATTAACACAAAAGTAACAAATAATTAGATTTTCATGTTCAATATAGATATATATATATATATATATATATATATATATATATATTGAATTTATAAATTTTTTTATTTAAACAATATTCATGTGCAACACACGTGTGCCCATATCTAGTACATATAAAAGACTCTATCAACATACCTGAGAAGCTTGTACAACAGTTAAGGCTGCCACGCCAAAGAAGAGGAAAAAATCCACAATCAGAAATGAAAGAGCGCCAATATGATGAGTACCAGCATGGTTGAACCATGCTCCAAAAGAAGATGGAGCCCCTGGATCAGTTAAAACTCCTGAAGGCAACAAATTATTTTCTTTGAGCAGATTTAAGCCAAAAAAGAAATTCCTAATAGTAACTTTAAAAGAACGCTTAAGACCAAAGTCAACACATACTTGAAAGAGTGACTGCACCAGTGATCAACATTGCAGATACTTCTAGAACAAGAAACGCAAAGAAATCCCATTTATTTTTCTGTATCAAAAGTTAATAAACAGTTTGATCAGATTGAATCAGTCAATAGGGTGAAAAGTTATACTCTCATACTGAGAAGAGGAACGAGGTAGTGACAGGGAACAGAGTTATGAGATCCTATCAAAATCATTCTTGTACTGTTGTACATATGACACAGAGTGATAGTGGATAGTAGGTCTCACAGAAAAATTTTCCCATGCCACTAATCGACACAATGACAACCATCATTATATTGACATATTCTCCAAAAAGCAGAGGAAGTGATAAAAAGAGGTTTAAGATGACTCAATCTGACTGAACTTCACTACAATGATTGCTAGAACAGAAAGTGATAAGAGATGTTTAAGAGCACTCTATATTGATGAACTTCACTATAATGATTGCTAGAGTCATTAGACAAGTCTCACTTTATGAATTCATGTCACATGGTTAGAGAGTTTTTTTTCTTGCCTACAGGGTGGTAACCTTACATTCCCTTTATAATAAAGATGCAGGTAAAGAATGAAAGATTAACGATGCAACTCATAAATGTCAAATCACCTTGCCAATGCAATTAGACACCCAAGGGCAGTGATGGTCAAATTGTTCAACACAACGATCACACGTGGAGCAATGCTTTGCACGAAGAGGCCTGACAATCTAGTAGTAACAAAGCAGAATGAAGTCTTATCAGAAAGCAGTCAAAGTAAAAATATAAAATAAAATGAATGGCACGTTGACATAAAAAACCAGAAGTAGATAGGACCTTGCAAGTTGCACAGAGCTGAGACCAATTCCCAGATAGCAAAGCAGGATTATTCATCTCAATCTTCAATAGAGGTTCCTAGAAGAAGATATGAAAAATAAACACATAACAATTTTTTTATTTTTTTTATGAAGACAAACACAACAATTATTAACAAACACACTATATTTACTACTTAAAAAACAACAATAACAACTCACATCATCCTTCATATTTTGAGGATCATGCACATTCATTCTGATGTAACCTGGATCCTTGCTGCGCCCAAAAAGATGAACCAAAAATCAAATGAGACAATCATGCTCCCATATTGTGTCAAACATTTATTATAAATATGACTAGTTGGAAATATATGCAAAACAAATGTGTGTTCTATCATCAACGTCACAGCAAATTTTTCCTGCATGTGTGGATGTACGTTCATCCAATCTCCAAAGTCAGTCTTTAATACCAATGAGGCAATGACATGAAAGCTTATTGAAAAAAGCAATTTCTGTGATGCATCATTTACTGTATATTGCTTCATATACTCTGGCCTTATTAATTATTCCAAATACTTGTAAAAACGATGTAATATAAATAAAATATGTTTTCTTTTTGTTTCTTTATCGTACTTCTCGTCCAATTTGTATTCTTCTTCCTAATTAATACAATTTTGTCTTATCAAAAAATAAAATAAGATATGTGGGTGGGATGCATCTGACTGCTAGATTCGTAGTTACACCAAAACACATGTGCTATAGACACAATCTGTACAAAATATATTGTAACTTCCGCATATTTTGACTTCTGTTATTAATGGTCCACTTTATAGAGGCGCAAAACCCAAAAATATTAAAATCAGATCGAATAAATTGGGACCATATCTTCATCCAAGTATACTACAGTTGAGATAATTAAAATAAATATTCAACAGGCTTCAGTCCCCTTTGTTGTCCAACCTCATACCACATTCTCCAAAAAAGAGAATGAGATGATGACCTGAAGAGGGACCGACAATATAAGTTACAGGAGTACATCATGCCAGCATTTGATCCGAAAGCCTCATACTTGAGAAAGGTCTACTGAGCATACCGGCTACACCTATAAAACATAACAAGTCCAGCAGTTGCTAGGAAAACACCCAACCACGCAAGAAGGCCGAAGCCAGCTGTTAACTTTGGCAGATTTGATGCTGCATCCAAAAGCAAAACCAAACACTGTCAAGTATAATATTGATGGGTATGAATAAATATGATATGCGAAGATCAGGGCTCATACCCAGGATGACTGAATGAGTATAGGTCACCAATAGCAGAAGGATTACACACCAAAGAATGGGCGCAAGTCCTAATTTTGAAAGTTGTCCAAGGCGGCTGTTTCCATCACAACGTTTGTCAAGCAACCTTCTAGCATTTCCCTGTAGAATCAGATCTATAAGAACATAGAAGTTGGAAATGATAAATCTCGGCACATATTACAGGCTCAATCATGATTCATAGTTTATATATATCACATACTGTGCCAGTACATGAAGGGAAAAGTGTACAGGTGCAAAATGAAAAGATCAACATAGATGCCTAAAGAAATCATAGCCTACTTCCACATTCAATATTTATCAGGGTTGAGGTAGTTAAAAACCTTGAAATTTGCATCAATATTTTACCAATATATATACTGCAAGGGCATAAAAACAAATAAAAAGCTGACAGTGTCCAGCGAGGAGAGAATATGTCTAAAAATGTAGGGCATCACAAGACTGACTGCGATATAGTCATGGACACATATACGGCCAACATAACAAAAAATATTAGTCACTGTTACGTATTTTTTACTAATGTGTTGTTTCCTATTCTGTTAGCATGTTGTTTTCCACTTTGGTATGTCTCCAGGGCATAACCCTCCTTTTTTCCAATTTCAAAAACACACGCACAATAGAATCACTACAGCTTTCTGTTTTTTTATTTCTTCTCATTATCTTGATCTCCTCACCCCATTCCTTCCTCCCTGCTTGCATGGCCCTTCTTAGTTGTTTGACTCTATAAAAGGCCAGAAGAAATCATAAGCTGTTTGCAACTCATAGTTTTAGATCACAAAGACAATTCATAATGCTCGGTCTGATTTACTAGCCCAATAGTTATCCAATAGACACAGAGAAAGCAGACTCCACATCTCATTTTGCGCCTGTTGACATCTAATTTAATAAAATTTCAAACAGAATTTCACAAGCGATTATCCCTTGATTTTCCCCTAAATTTTTTCCTGAGAAGTATTGTTAGGAAACCAGTTTTGTTTGTAATATATATTGGCATTTTTCACAAACTGTATTCCAATTAATCCCAAATCATTACAACAATTTCACCTATTCTAGGCTCTAATCTGAGAAAATGAACAGTAAAAAATGTTTACTATAAGTTTTTTTTATATTTTATATTGCTAAAACTCTTTCAGAAATGTCTGAGATGTGGTAGAAGCAGGAACCTTTGAATCATGAATGGAAAAGAATGACAGAAGCACTAAATACTCTTCTGTGATAGAAATGAGATGTATTCCCACAGAGCTGTCTGTATAACTAAGCATAATTCCACGAGGAAATTATAAAAAAAAAAGGCATGAGATCCAATGCCTACCATAGTAATTGAAAAGAGATATGAATACAATATGTCTTTGCATAGGATCAGCAGATAACAATGCAAATGCTATTAGGAATACCTTTTTATTTATTTATGAAGTAATGATGTGTATTAACATAAAAAGATGGGTTTTAACCCTTGTACATTGGCCTTATTCTTAACACAGAAACCTATAGACAAATGCATTGAGCAATGCCTTTTGGTCTTTTAATGAATTCAATCCCTTCTGAGACAGTTTCACTGACAGGGAAAAGATTCAAAAGCAGAACACTGTAAGGTAGCTGCGCTACCAAGTCCTAAACTGCTGATGGGACCTATGCAGAATTGACATCCACAAAAAATAAGAAACTCTCTCATATAGAAACTCTTTACAGAATTCTTAAAAATATCATATTACTATAACTAAAGACTCCACTGCAAGGGTCTTCCACTGTCAGCTAATCCTTTAGAAGGGTGTCCTCAGTTAAAGAGTGTAACTAAGCAACTTCAATTACACTCTCAACAAAACCTTTCTAATATCTACGACAATCAAGAGAACTTGCATGCTATTTAAAAACCCAGAAAAATCAACAAAAACATCATGAAATGGGTATTGTTTTGCCCCAGTCATTATCCCGTGCAGTAACATACCACCAGATATATAGCCCTTTAGCCAGGGATTGTGCTTCATTCAAAACATCAAGAAGCGCCAACTGATGGGTCTGACTTGATAAACAATTATGCCAATTGCCAAAAACTCATCTAATCAAATTAGTCTTGACTATCTAATATAAGTGATATTCTCCAGAATGACTTGAAAATCTTTTTTAACAATATTTTTACTTCTACTAACTATAAACAACATTAAATGGTTTAAATCATTCAATATGTTGATCTTGGGGACAATTGTTCTCTCAAGTGGGACCCAACAGGTGCAACATCCCAATCATGGAACACAACATGACACATGGAAAATAGCTCGAACAATACATGACCACATAAATCATGAACAAAAAAGGCTGAACCCTCATGGAGAATAAGTCTCTAACAACTACTATTATACTCAATAGTACTTCCACTCACATCCTTTCCATGAGCAAAAAAAGGGGGCTAACATAGAGGAAACCATTCAAAGGAAAAAGATCAAAAAATCCACTAGAAATCCCTGATCCAAAAGAGGAAAATTAGAAAAACTCTCTATGATTAATGAACCAAAGATCCCCTGTTTACAACCTTAACAAAAAAAATCCCCTGTTTACACCTTTTTTTTTGGCTCGGTAATGGTTATATGTTAGTATGCTAGCAATCTAGCATGAAGAAAGGTACTGGAGTAACTGGACCCATGAACTAAAATAACAAATAACCAAATATTGGTCCCAAATAAGTACTGACCATAGATGTATAGGCTCCAAACAATCAAGATAACTAACATTCAAAAATTGAGCCTTCATAGAACAGTAAAACTAGAGTCTCCAATTTGACTCAATTTGGCTACGAAGACCATTAAAGTTGCTAAAAAAATAAATATACCTAAAAAACAAAAACTAAAAAATAAAATAAAAATAAGCAAAGAGTCAAGACTTGATGCCATTTATCTGGTCTCTCACCCTACATCAAGGGTGGAAACAACTTTCATTAAACCAAAAAAAGTGTCATGAAGTCAACAGTAAGTATGGCGCTGAAAAGCCCAAACTGGCAAACTCATGTAAAAAGTTAACAAAAAAGAAAATTAAGAAACTACTTCTCAAAGCAACTATACTAACCAATTTAAAGTGTTTTGGTTATAAAGCACATACAAGGAAAAATGCAACTTGTCTGTGATTCTTATCAGCAGCGAGCTGTGCTGGTGTAAGGCCAGTGTTATCAGTCACCATCAAGTCCTCCTTCTTTCCAGCCTGTACTAACACTGTGCATGCCTCTAAGTTACCCCTAATAGCAGCCCAATGGAGAGGGGTACAACCTAAAATTACAAAGTGTAAACAAGAGTAAGGGATGCCATATTTAGCATGCAAGATGATAAATTAACACAAGAATTATATCTTGCTCTACATTGTTGCGACAATGCATAAGTTTCTAAAAGAGAAATTGCAGAACAGAACATAAAAAATTACCCTCTTTATCCTGGCGTCCCCTATATGCATCCAGAAATAAAAGAAGACGTATAGAGTCCGCAAATCCTTTATACGCAGCCCTATAATACTCCACATTAAAAATATTATCATCTCAATCACTAAACAGGGAAAAAAAAAAAAAGATATTTCTTATAGTCAAGAACTGGGAAAGGAAGTGAAACAGGTTAAACCGTTAAAGTACTCAATAATTCAATATCACATGCACTGAGGAAGCTAACTCATTGATGTTATACATATGACACATACAGAACTTGTCAATGGGACAAAAAGGGGAAGCCTCGAAAAAAAGATAATGCTTCCTTAACAAATGCAAATATGTCACAAAATTATGCATGCAGGAATAGCCGACTAAAATTACACCACTGCAAATACAGAAACCAGATTCCATGCATACATAAATAAGGATTTCTTCACCACTGGCCCTGTAGTAGAGGTGGTATCTCTCCCTGTCTTGTAAGGGGAGGTTAGAGTTTTTTTTTTTTTTTTTTTTTGGGGGGGGGGGGGGGGGATGTTGTGGGGACCTCTCCTATGAGGCAGGGTTGGTACCAAAAAGAGGGACGGAGAAGGGAGGAAGGATTTTTTTTTTTTTCTTTTTTTTTTTTTTTTTTTTTTCCCCAACACCATAAGTTGCAATTAAATCATTAGCATCATAGCACCTTGTTCCAGCATCCAAACCCAACACAAGCAAATAGGTTTAGATAGTGATATAAAAAATAGGAAACTATTTTTGTGTAGCATAAATAAGGTAATACATTACATGGTAGATAGAACATAATATCTTCACAATAACATCTCTACATTGACATATTAATAACTGTGATCTGCAAATTCAGATCCTTTCTTTTTTTTTAAGGCAAAAAAAAAAAAAAAAAAAAAAGGAGAAGAAATCCACAAAATGACATTTAAAATGAAAACCATTCAAATTCTACTCTTGTCAACATGGGTCCAAAAATCAAACATAGAACTCATAATATGCATGGTTCAAAGTCTTGGCTGAGACCAGGTAGACTTGGCTGAGTCATTTTGAACTAGACAAGAGACGAAATGATATTTCCTACCAAGTCAATTTATATATAAAAATATATCATATCGACCGAGACAGCAGAGATAACCTGAGATGAAGATTGAAGGACACAACACCAATATCTTTGCCGAGATGGCCGAAATGAGATTTTGAGTTATAAGGGAATATAAACCCTTATCTCATCTCTCTCTCTCCTTCATTTTTGAGCCGATAAGTGAAAGTATTTGAGTTTGAATAGGACAAATCTCTCCATTTCAACTCAACTTCCTCTTTTTCTTTGAGATACACAAATCTTGAGGTATACATTCATTTTTCTTTCTCTTTTTAGTTTTATAATACATTTACAATAATAAATTTGGATCCACGCTTGTATTATGTAGATCCAGAGTTGTTTGTTGTAGGTCTATGGTAGACAACCAGATATAAATTGTTATGCCAGATTTCCTTTTAGAAATTTTTTCAATCTTATTTTTAATTTGGAAATATTATTAAATTCTTATGAATCTTCTCAGATCTATGATACATGATGCATGAGTAGGAATCTATAACCATTGTTGCTTTGCAATTTTTTCATCAAAAAATTGCATTTTATTTGAATTTTTAATAATTTCATATTTTATATTTAAATGAAACATTTAAATCCTATAATAAATTTTACATGAGATAATTAGGAATATATAATTAAAGTTCATTTGAATTTAATCACTTCATGTATTTCTATAATACAGTAGCTTGCTAGTGCATGTTTTCGACTATCTACGTTTCATGAGTAATTTGGTTTGCCTTTTTTATGTTTCCAATGTAATGCCTTATTTTTTTTTATTAAGTTTTTTATAATTTGTTTAAACATTTGTTAATGTATATCTTTGCAGCCTGCCTAATATCAGATTGTTCCCACCCATTTTCCCAACTTTTCTTTCCCATCTAATGTGACAGCTGACGTGACAATAACACATTAACATACCACTTTAAAAATATATAATTTAACGGCGTGACCACTCCACATCAGCTACCATCTCAAATGGTATGCCAAAATGGCATGCCACATCAACTGCCACATCAGATGGGAAAAATTTGCAATAATAGGTGGGATGCATGGCTCTATTGATTCATCTCATCGTCACCGAATGCGACAACGTCCACGAACCGAGACTTTGAACCATGTTTATATGACAAGTCATGAAGCAAGCAAGCCATTACAGGAATGGATGAACATTATATTAAATATTACTTTTCCAACAGTTCTAAGCAGAGTTACAGTGAAATCAAAATGTACCAGTGTAAGGGGCTTCTTCCATCATTATCAGGAACATCGGGATCGGCATTCCATTTTGTAACAACGTGATATAGAAAAGATGTCTGACCATACTGTGCTGCAACATGTGTTGTCTGCAAGCAAGGGAAAAAAATAAAACACTAATTCAAAACCACTAACACAGAAGAAATTTAAATAAAAAAATAAAAAAAAAGAATCATCAATTTTTTTGTCATTGATTAATCAAGCTCATATCCCAACAGTCCATCTACTTTAAAACCAACAACCTATGGGCCAAAAAGTAATCCTAATCACAAAACGGATCCATATCTTGGATAAGCAACATCCTAAAACATATCAACCAAATTAAATTGAGTGGAGAAAAACCATGCCCTGCCACATATTATGAATTTAAATCTATCTATCCTCGTTTTATCCAGGTATGGTGTGAGTGTTAGAGCTTCAAAGCAGATAGACCCACGATCATAATATACTTGGTGTTGAGCGTCCCTCTTAGTGGAAGGCCCCACCAACTCATTTATTAGAAAAACTGAAAGAAGATAGAAAAGGTGTGTAAAGGAAGTGACTAAAGCTGGTTCAGCTGCTGAGCATTGAAGAGTCACTTTTTCTTTTACTCTCTAGAACTATCTTAAGCTCTCTTGTAGATAAAGAAAAGTGAAGAAAAATCAGCCCACTTTGACCAGAGATTTGAAGGCCTATTTGAAGTCGGTTTTGCTGCTCAAATTCTAAGAGGTGAATCTCAGGTGTCACAAGCTACAACCATATGTTTTAGATTCTTGATTGGACATCCCAAAAGCTTGTTTTGGAGATATCATGTCTAACCACTTCACTGAGTTCGTTCTTGTTATGTTTGTCGAAACCCACCATGTTAGGTGAAGATTATACATTGTTGTGATCCTTGAGTTTATACACTCTTTATAAACTTTGGTTGCCTCTAGTTTGGTTAGAGAAGACATACTTTTTAAACCCATTTTTTGACATTATGGAAGATTTATCCGGACTTCAGGTCCCGTGGTTTTTCCCTCCACACCAGGGGGTTTTCTAAGTAAATTTGGTGTCTTTGTGGTTGGTTGTTATTGCAATTATTTTTCTGTTTTTATGCTTGATAATTTTGTGCAATCCTTTTTTTTTTTTCCTTTTTATCACACAGAGAGGGAAAAAAATATAAAATTGCTTCCGTTTGCACATTTGATGTTTTGGTGGATTTTTCTAATCACTTGGCAGGAAGTTAGGTAGACCTAGAATTCAGTGCATGGGACCAGAAGTCTTACAAGATAAGAAAGAAAAACACCCAAAAAAAAAAAAAAGTAACAAAACTAAACTACCATCAACAAACAGCCCTCCAATCAGACACAATTTTGATGTAAAAAATCTAATTTTAAAGTACATTAAACTTTGAAATTTTTAAATCTAAAGGAAAACTTTTTACTATTAACAGCACATAGATTGTGTTCGTTGTAGGTAGTTCTGCACCTGCCCAAATTCATCCGAACCCAAATGTGGCCCATTGCTTGGAAAGAAAAAAAAGAGCCAAAAATAGATTGATAGATATGCCTTGCCCTTAACACACAATGGCACCTTTTCTCTAAAGCCAACAGAGCCCAAAAAGTAAATCATAGGACGCTGCCGTCTGCCAAAGCCAAATATGAAATATGCCACAATATAACAAATCACCCTTACATACAGATGACTCCTCCGTTAAATCTTTAGCATTCATGTTCTTTCTTACCACTTCTAAACATGTTTTGAGCCTTCCTCTTGTTCTTTTAAGGCCTTCAACTTGAATCAAGTCCCCTTACATACAAGTGCATTCCTAGGTCTTCATTGCACATGACCAAACCACCTTAGATGATTTTCCCTCATCTTCTCCTCAATTGGTACCACTCCTACTTTCTCGCAAATCCATTCATTTCTTATTTTATCCTTTCTGAATTTTACCACTCTATCAAAAAATGAATACCACCCTAATCTTTTGAAATTAAATTGATTCATATAAACATGTAACAAACAATATAGTCCTATTCGCATGCCTAACGGCACACCTTAAGATACGTTTAATAATGCAAAAAAAGTGCATGAAAAAATGTATTTTCACCATTTTCTATGCATTTTCTCTTTTTTGTACACTCTCACATTTTTCCAGTCCACATTTTTCTACATTAAATGCACCTTAACATGTGCCCTAAGGGACACATGTTAATTTGCTTTTGCCTTCCTTAAGTCCAGGGATGAATGTTTAGAATCCATTAAATGGTAGTACTACACAAATGAGCTGCAGTTCATGGAAGTACAGGTTCTGATAATTTGATATGGAACTACCAATAATCCATATCAATGCTTATACAACCCCAATCACCCATACAGATATGGGATTTGGAATAGGTGATTAGACTTTCATAAAATTTACATACTTTTTCCAAAATATCATATTGAAGAAACTATTATCTTTTAAACAAACCACAACAATGGTTGTAATCGAGAAATGAATGAGGTAGACACTAACCTGATACCCATACATATCAGCGGCATTCACCCGAGCACCCTCTTGGAGTAAAAGCTCAGCAACCTGAATACCACCTCGCACCGCACTCCAGTGTAATGCTGTCTGCCCGGTATGATCCACCGCATTTACATCACCACCATGCTGGCAATAAAAGAAAACCCAACCACTAATTAAAGATACTACTAAGACAGTATAACTCTTCCTCTAAGACCCAATCACTTGTAAAACCAAAAACAAAAACAAAACAATCCAACCCATTCATTTGAAATATAGGAGTAACAAAAAGCCCCATATCATATAAATCAAATACTTTCTTTCTAGAGTGCATCCAACAAAAGAAATCCACATATTTGCATCTCAACTGAATTTATATACATACATACATAAGAGAGAGAGAGAGAGAGAGAGAGAGAGAAGGAAATCCCATTCCGAAAAAGCACACAAATTCGCTATAAAAATTTATCTCCATTTGGTTGCTGATAAACCAAGCAAAATCTTCAAAGAAGCAATCAACTAATTAAGTCTTGTACAATCATTTGGCTGTCCTAAGTAGACCTTTTTCCTTAGGAACAAAACGGCAGAAGCAAAAAGTTCACCTTAACTTTCCTCTTATCTTCCTCAATTTCTAGGTAACCAAACAGAAACTAAATCACGAACTGCAACGAATCCCAAAATACCCATCCAAAGCACCAAAATATGCACACACACACACACACACCCAACCTCAATGATATACTGAGCAGCCGCCGTCCGATTGTTCAGAGCCGCCCACTGCAACGCGAAGTACCCGAGCCCATCGGGCTCGGAAACCGAGCAACCTTCACACTCCACCAATCTCTGCAGCTTCTCCAAATCGCCATACGCCGCCGCCGTGTACACGTCGTTCCGAAGACTCTCGTCGGTCCCGCCGCCGCCGCCGCCGATTCCGCTCGCCTCTTCTCCGCCGGCCACTGCGGTCGTCGTCGCCGCCGGATCGCGGGACTCGACTTCGTCAACGACCTCGATCTCCGACGACATTTGGTTTCAATGAAGTTTGGAAAAGATCACATACAGAAGCGTTGAAATGTATGATAAATGGGAATGGAAGAGTGAGAGAAATGATATTATATGTACGTACGTAATTTAATAGGTTGAGTGATATTCAATTTTATATTGAGAAATCGAGATTGCAGGCTCTAGGGTTTTTCTAGGAAGGTAGATAGAGAAATGTAGAGAGAGAGAGAGAGAGATGGGCAAATTTTAACAGAGAGAAAGGAGGGTTTGGGTCGACGCTGTGCGTGTTGACTGGTAGGGTGTATGTGGGGCTTGGAGGAGGACGAAGAGAAAGCCAAACCACCCGCCTACGGATATCCGCTAGGAATTTCCATGATTGTTCATAGTTGACGAGGCTTTTTTTCTGAGGCTTTTAACGCATTTGTAATTTTGTGGCATTTCCCCTCCATTTGTCCAAAATATTTTGGGTGCAAATTTTTGTGATTTTAAAAATCCATAAATTTGTGGTTTTACTTTTATTTTTATTAACGAGGAAGACTTGACGCCATGACCAAACACGTAGAGACGATTTTATATTTTTATTATTATTAGAAAGAAGGATAAAACGATAACAATTAAGAATTAAAAAAATTATGCATAAATAATAATTTAATAACCTTATCAAAAGTATAAAACAGAGTGGGCAACCACAGTTAATACGAAGTAAAATAAAATAAGATGGTGCTGTTGGCACTTTAAAGCCTCGTGTTATGATTGTATGAGAAATTAGTTATTATAACGTGTAGTGCGAAAATTTGGAAGTGGGGTGAGTTAGGGCTACATCAATAGGAGGTTTTAATTTTCCTGATTTAAATGTTGCTTGATTGAGCCTTTAAAAGAAATTAGAATATATTGGTTACACTTGTTAAAAGATCTTTTTTTAAGTTGTAAAAATCATTTTTTACTTTCTTGCTTTTTGCTTTTAAGTAAAAGCAATAAAAGTAAAAACGTGTTTAGTAAAATTGATTTTGTCGGTGATCTTTTGGATATAATGGGAAACTCCATCGAATCATCGTTGTCCAAATGGAAACCTAAGACAAGCACAACCTTTCTTGATTGTAAATTTTTCGAGTTAAGATCAAGCTCGTCCAAAAAATAAAAATAACTTTTATAAGCAAATCTTCATTGCTTTTATTTAAAATCAAATATTTTGCTTTTTGCTTTCTAAAAGTCTTTTTTATTTCTTCTAACCAAACAGTGTTTTTTGCTTTTACAACCTTTTGCTTTCAAAAGCAAAAAAGATTTTAAAATAAGTGCAACCAAACAGTACCCTTTTTTTTCTTTTTTCTTTTGCCACATATTATAAAAGTAAAACATAAAATCAAACGGAGTTGAAATCAAAACTTTTACGAACCTCGCTTAAGAGATGTCATTACGTCCAAAATAACTAAAGGGAAGGTGAGAAAATGAAAAGAGTCATGCCATGAGCCTTATGAGTTAATAGTCATTCAATTTATCAAGACCAAAATCCTAGCATAGTGGTGAGTCACAACATAACCAAAAGAGAGCAAATCAAATCAAAACATCCAAAAGAGTGGAGTGGGGTTCACGCTTCTGATTCCATCACTAACCACAGGAAACAAAAAGAAGAGAGAATTTTTCCAACTGTGAAAAGGTAGGTCCTAATAGGCAAATGGGATGAAATTCATGCACTCATGGAACCCAATGAAAACACCAAAAAATTTGATGTATCAACATTTATATCATTAAGGAAAAAAAATTAAATAAAAATTAGAGATTAATAGTACTGTTCTTTAAAAAAAGCTTGATTTGAAGGAATTTACCTCTACAATGGTGGTTCTAGCATATTAGGCCTCCATTCTTCTTAGATTTCAATTTATTGTCAAAGTGAGCATAGGTATTTGTTTAATTTCACCAAGCGGTACCGACTAATCAATTGTGGGGTTTGATTGGATAACTTTAACCAATCCAAAGGGAACGGCTATTGCAACCCCACTTTTTTATCACTCCCTCGTTTAGGTTTTTAAGGTTTTAGACAAAATATAAAAAGTTTTTACAAAAACCTGCCGCAATGTTCATTAAAAAAATATTATTTTGAACAACTTTGTAAAATAAAGTTTTTTCAAAATCTATTGTTTAAATAGACTTTTTAGTCATTTATAGCATTTATTTTATTTTTTGCCAAAAAGTCTACTTAAACGATAGAGTTTGGAAAAGCTTTCCCTTGTAAAGTTGTTCAAAATGATTTTTTCTAGTAGACAGCGTAGCCGTTTTTGTAAAAACGTTTAATATTTTACATAAAATCTTAAAAACTAAAACGAAAAAGAGGGTTTGATAAAAAGGTGGGGTTGCAACAGCCGTTCCCCAGTCCAAATTTTCAAATTTTTTTCTTAGTTCATAAGGATAGCCCAATGGACTTTTGGACCACACAACAGAGAAAAACTCATTTTCCTCCACACATCCCCTATGCCCCTACCATCAAAGATAAGGAGAATCAAACTCAAGACATCCTACTCTTTAGGTAATTTACACTAGGCCACAAGGGATGTTGGTGACCAATCCAAATTTTCATTTACTCCGTAAATCAAAAGACTAATCTCATACAATGCTGTCAGCTGGACTGCTTTTAGTCTTTTACTGCAAAAGGATCCATTGCTACATCACCTTTTTTTTTTTATTTTTGGATAATAATGTGTTCCATCTATTAAAGTATCAAGAAAACAAAGGACTCACTTTCTGTGGACCCACAATTTTTTGGCGGGCCACTTACCCTAGTCACGTTGAGTGGCATGGTTAAAGCTGATCTAGCAATAAATGATCCGTTTAGGTACTAAAGGCATCACACCTCCTCAAAGGTTATGCCCTTTGAGATGCGTGGTCGGATTTGTGTGTTAGGTTATGTTAACTTGGAAACAAAAAGTAGCCTTGATGAAGTTTTTTTTACTAGGGTAAGTAGCCTTGACGAAGTTATCTATCACTATTCTATCAACCTGGATTTGATTCATTTGGTGAGCATTTCAGGAATTAATTCCTAAATATACTAGGCCGATGTAGGGGAGTGCATCCTTAAAATCGCTCGGGAGAAGGATTTAGTTGAAGTACGTGTAAACTGACCCGAACACCCTAACCATCAAACTAAAAAATAAATAAATAAAAAAAAAAGAGTAGGGAAGAAGTTACCTACCACTAAGTCTCTAACCTATTACCACTCGTTGGAGACTCAACAAGGTTGCTGCTTGCTGCCCTAGGCCTGGTTCATGAACCTATACTGGACGGGGCCTTCACCTTACTGACAGGGGCATAGTTCATTAAGGCCATCTTTTTTATTGGGCCGGAAACTGGGTTGATGAACCCAATTACCATGAATCAGAATTTGATAAAAAGACATTTGACATATTCATTTTTTATTTTTTATTTTTGGGTGCGTGGGATATATATAAATAAAAGAACTGCAGCCGGGCTGCCGGTAAAGCAACAATGTCATCTAAAAATAAGTTAAATAAAACAATTGTCAATGGTCATTGGTTCTTGTAACATGTCTCAACTCACTGGGATGTAGGATTTATAGAAGAGGTTTTGATTTCGATTCCGCATAAGTACATGTATGAGTGTATGTTCTCAAAAAAAAAAAAGATGACCGACATTTGACATTTGTCCGGCAGGGCTAGCCCTTGCACCATCGACACGGCCAGGAAGCACAAGGAAAAAAAAATGACAGAACAATTGAAAACCTCTTCATCTTGTCAATTAACGTGAAACCTGAAACTCTCAAAGCTCTAGCGAGAAAGTGATATATGGCAGTGATTTTTTAAGGTTTGGTGGGGTTTTATAGTATTTGGTTGGCAAGTTTAACTGGGTAATTAACTACATTTTGATTGTCACCCCCCCCCCCCCCCCCAAAAAAAAAGAATTACAGACTTACAGTACAATTATAGTTTCACTTTGTAATCATTTTTAACTTTATTTCCTTTATTAAATATTAAATTATTAATCAAGGGTGATACCAATAATAATGGACTCCAATTGGGTTGTCAAGTTTAACTAGGTGATCAACTACAATTTGTTTGGTTCACCGTTCTAATCTACTTAGATTACATTCATTAATGTCTTTGTCGTTTTGTTTTTAAATGGACGCAATTGATGTGTTGTGTGGGCAAATGCATGAGTAGATAGCGTTACCATGACTAGTCTTGTTCATTTATTGCATTATCTTCCATGAATATGGGTTGTCAATTTTTTTCCCCTTTCACATTTGGCATGTTTTGGAAATTCCAGAGGAATCATTACTTTTCATCATATATAAAATTTTCATATATATAGTTGCAATTTAATGGCGTATATAGCCAGGGATTAAGGAATTGATAGAAACTTTGTTTATGCCCAAGGCCAAGTTCACAAGAGAATTATATGAGGTTGGAATTTAACACCTACCAAGTAATGGGTCTAATTTATTGGATAATATTACTGAAAGCTCAACCATTTTGATGGGTCTTATAGGGTGAAGGAACAATTGCAGTGCCACATGATATGTTTTGGAGATGAAATTGTTGCTTAAAGATTTTCAATAAATGAAAAACATTTTTAAAAAGAAAAATTGTGGTGGATGGTTGCTTTGAAAGATGTGGGGAGAGTGATGAAAAAAATCCTTGCATGATTATTGGTGGGAAGATGAAAAGGTTGCTCTGTTCCTTGGTTATCTGTTCTTAGGTTAGTGTTGCCCTACTATGGCACTGGAAGGTGCCATTCATTATTATAGCTCATCAGATCACTAATTGGACATGGAAGGTGCCATTTACCATCAAATCTTGTATAGAGTGATAGTCAACCTCAATATGTTTGGTGCAGCTATAAAAAATCGGATTAATTCATAATCATGTGGTGGCAATCTTAAAAAATCGGATTAATTCATAATCATGTGGTGGCATTAAGATTGCTGTAGTAAAGAACTATCAACAAATGAATATCAATTTGAATATCTTGGAGGGGATAATAAAGCGATAATATGTCGGAGATAGTGATAATAATTACTAGTGTTTTGCATTCGTCTTATTATTATTGTTATTTTTTGATAATTAATAAAATTTTATTTTACCCTTAACCTCTCCTAAGCCTTATTATCAATATTTTTCTATAAGCTTGTACAGTAAGTGTCACAAATGCCCCTAGATTACACTATCATGGGCTTTGCATTTGTATTACTGGAACCGTCAAATATTGGTCCAAAGCGTCAATTCAAAAAAATCTTTAATAAAACAACACAAAATCAAAGTCAAACTGGAAACTAGTTCCACAAAGAGGACTACTATTACCAGTACTATTTTCGCTGCTTCCAGGATACCTCACTTTTTAAATGCCCAATCAAGTAATCAACTGCTTCATGCTACCGTGGAAGCAATAAAAATAGCTGACAATATCAATTACGCCCCTCGACAAAAACCCTAACCGGACCAAAAGTAAGGGTTTACCATAACTAGAACCCTAACCGGACTTAACCCGTTCTTCCCTACTTCAGACCACTCGGTTTCTCTCTAGATATATATATCTATCAGTTACTGAATTTTTTTAGTGGGTTTTTGCGGATAGTCGTGGTACAATGGAGGTAGCGAGTTTGAGGTCTAATGTGGTAGCCATGGAGAAGATGGTGGTGGCGTGCTCTGTTATGGAAGCTATGCTGGTGGAGTCCCTTCTGTCTGCTGGGAAATCTCTTGCTTGCCTTCTTTTGGCGGTATGACTCGCATTCCACCATTTATATATGTATTTTAAGTCTTGAATTTGTTCATAAGTTTTGGTACAAAACTGAAATTGTCATGATTTAGGGTCGGATTTCATGCTCTGTTTTTTTTATTTATTTTGTTGATATTTTACTGTTATGAAGTTAGGGTTTTTGCTATTGTTGTTAGGGTTTTATATGGTATTTTTTGTTTTGTTTTTGTTATCACAGTGAGAGAGAGAGAGAGAGAGAGAACCTCTTATAAATATGGTTTTTATAGGCTGCATCACTCTTAATTTTCATCTTGTTGTTGAATTTAATTATTCTTTTAAAGTCCTAGCAAAAAAGAAAAAAAAAAAAAACTTTTGAAGTGTGTTTTTGGGAATGAATGTCTGGCTTCAACTAGTGAGGTTATTTTATTTTATTTTTAATTTTTGATAACGAGGAGGAAACCATTCGGACAAACCCTGGGCCCATATAAGACCCCATAACCCATGTAGACCAGATAAGTATAATGCCCATAAGAACCATGAAACCATGTGTGAGTGGCCCAAAGGGGTTTAACAAGAGTTGAACTCAGGTCTTCAGCTTTCTAAGGCACAACTAGTGAGGTTCGTTAACTGGCTATTGCTGACATAACATCATGTTCTGTGATTTCCTCCTTTTTGGACTCATGGGAATTATACAGTGGGGTTTGTTCAGGATTTGTGGTCTTCGGTTTCCCTCTTTAAGTGGCTTTATTTCATAATCTGGCTTTTAGTGAGCTGCCTAATCTGTTTGTAATTTGAAACCTTTCATTTGTTGAACCTGGTTTCAAAGAATGTGGCTTTCACACGTATTTTGGATTTGTTTTTGTTTTTGCATACAAATAGCATTTATTTGAGGTTGCCGCCCTGACCCCCTCCTTTTCTCTCCCCCTTTGCTGAGGGAACAACTATTGTTGCTGGTGGGTTCGGATTTTGTTTTCCAGATAGAATATAAAATGGTGCTGTTGGTCGGAACTAACAAAATCTTTCTGCTATCATAATGTACCGTGATTTTTTTTCAGAGTCCTTATGTTGCTGCTTGAGAGGCCCTACAGTTTTTGGTTTGTAGTTTGTTGTAGGCTTATAGCATAAATACTTAAATAGCTTGATCTTTATGCGTCACTTTTCCTGATTATGAATCTGGATTATTCTTTGGCACTCTTTAAGTGATTGCTATATTGGTTGTTTCCTTTAGATGGTAACTTATTCTAATTATCAATGGTATAGTGTTTAATTTTAACTTCCAGTTGAGTAAAAGGAAAATTTGATCTTAGAATTTCTGGTAGCCGAAATGAAGGGCTGAAGGGTTTGGCTATAGGTTAATTCATTAATAACTTCGAATTAATCCCAAATATTTCAGTCTGCAACAAGAATACTGTCCTGACCATTTTGGGGCGCACAATGCGGATCTGGTGCTGCATTTTAGCTTGTCAGACATCACACAGGCTTTCATCTTGTTAAGGTTTGAGGTTTTTTCCATTTTTGATAAGATAAGAAACGAATTGTATTAATGAGAAGGAGAGGAAATAGGGCGGACAAGGATTCCAACGAAACAAAAAGAAGTTAAATGAAAATTTGTTAGGGTTAAATGCTGATGACAATTTCTGAAATTTTGTCATTATTTCAATTTTGAAACCAAGTTCAACCACTTCCCAGTATGGGTAGAGAGACGGGATGAGTGCCTTCCCCCCCCCCCCCCCCCCCCCCCTCTCCTCTTCCAAAAAAGAAGAAAAAAGAAGGGGATAATAGGAAAAATAGAAGTCTCTTACATGTCTTGTGTTTTATTTGATAAAGTCCCCTCAAAATCAGCTTTTCCACATTGGCCCCTAAAATTCTATATAGTAGCCCTTAAAAGCATAGCCTGTCTTTCACTCAAGCCTTTTTGGTGTTTTGTTTTAAGAATTTTCTGTTAAAATTCTTCTATTTACTTATTTTATTTATATCATTAACATGTAAAACCCACATTTCTTTAAAATCAAGAAATTGGTTCTCACTTGTTGAGTCTCATTTGCAGGGTGCACAATAAAATAATGACATCTTAGAATAAAGGAAAATTTTTCGACTACATATGGTAATTTTCAAATTAACTAGTCACTTTTTGGGCCTAAGCGCTGGAGGACGGGTGCTGGAGAGGGGCCCGTGGTTGTGGGTTTTTTGTTGAGCTGTTTAGGGTTTCTTGAAAGAGAAAATTTATATTCTTATATATATAGATATGTATATATATATTTGCAACTAAAACCTTTTACTATTTTTTATTTTTACAATGAATAAAATACACTATTATTATTTAAACTCACAAAATCAACTATTAGATAATAGCCCCATAAAATTAGAATGTTTTCAAGTAGGCCCCTTATCGTATTTACCTTATATATTTATAAATATATATACACATATACACATCCTCACATTTGGCTGAGTCCTTGTATCCTAAAATGTAGTAATTTGATGAAACCGACTCCTAGACACACACCCACACCCATATCCATGTAACATAGGATATGTTAGCTCATGAAATTATCTGATTTGTCATGAGTCTTGTTTTTATCCACAATTCCTGTTATTAATGGTGAACAACGTTAACTCAAAAATTGTTTGTTATTTTCTGTGGACATTATTTGGGATTTCTATAATAAAATAGTCATCCCTCCAAGGAAAAGTTTCTGGCATTGTCTCTGGTTCATCTGATACAATTTTCTGTTTTGCGATCAACCAAGTTTGGAATTTCATCGTAAAGTTTTGTTTTTGTTTTTGTCTTTTTGGCAGGGGGAGGGGGGCATGTAAAGCAAAATTAAAGACTTTACGCATTGTTGTTCTCCACATTCATTTTCATGCATGTTTATCTTTTAATTTGTTTTTCTTGATACTTAATAGATGTTATTATGTTTATTTTTTTAGTATATATCTAATGGATAAGGAATGGTTAAGATAAACACTTGTCATGGCTCTCTATGTATAGTAATAGAGGGGGCACATGCAGTTTTTAAGGTAGCTGTGGTGGTGTTCTAGTGGAATTTGTGGTGGCATGCACCTACTGTTATTGTGATAGTATTATTTGTTTATTTATTTATTTATTTTTGCGTGGCCTTTGGGCTACAACAATGGGTGAAGCCCAGCTCCCGACACATAAACGGTGATAGTAATTGGAATATATTAGAGTATGATATATCATCATTAACTACTAATTTTTCTTTCCATTGTTAGAAGCAAATAATGGTAGGCAACTGGGAAGTTAAATAGTTGGTGCATTAGATGCAAGCAAAGAATAATCTAGATAGGGCCATTATTGGGAAAGATGTTATAAACAGGGGAATGAACAGGTGTATGATGAGGTATATGTTATGGCTCTACAATAGCTTATATTATGTTAAATTGTACTGTAGCTTTTTGTTCCATGTATTATGTCACATGTATTTTTGTTCTTTGTTCCAGCATGAGCCATGGTTGTTTAGACAGGATCTCTGCTGAACGATATAAAAAGTGAAGCGTCCTGTCGCTGCTTTTTTATTGTCTATGTATGTGTGTATTTTTTGTTTAAGCGCTCTCACCAACGCAAGTTATGGTTTTTGCAGACAGGATCACTTCTGAATGATTTAGATGCATTACCAGAATTGACTGTGATAGATAAAAGGTAATTGTCTTTTTTGTTCCTCATTTGGATCCTTCATTATTGGTTTGCAGCGATAAATTCAATTACACAGGGGTGGATATGTAACTTGCTTTTGCAGGTTTCCTATAGATGAGCTTCACAGAAGGCAACAGCCTGATCCTGAAAATAAAGATGCTAGTGATACCGAGGATGACGATGATGATGAAGATGATGATGCAGCAGAGGATCAGGATGATGAGGGCGGTGATGAAGATTTCTCAGGTGAAGAAGGGGAGGAAGATGAAGGGGATCCCGAGGATGAACCTGAGGCCAATGGTGGTGGGGGAAGTGACGACGATGATGAGGACGACAATGAAGGCGATGATGATGATGATGGCGACGAGGATGACGAAGAAGACGAAGAAGATGAAGATGAGGATGAAGTTCCCCAGCCACCATCTAAGAAGAGGAAGTGAGAAAAATGGTGTAGGTTTTTAGGTTTTTCTATGTTTCTTCTCCTTTGGGTAGGGGGGGGTTTGGAGTAGGGAGTTAAGGTTCAGCTTGTCTGTTTTCATAGGGTAGGATATTTACCATCCCTGCTCTTAATGAACCTCAGTTATGGTATTTAATTATTTATCATGTTACAGAATTATTGTGATGCATATTGCTCCATTTTGTCTGGGATAAGTGGACACTCTGGATTTATTAGTATAAGCTGGTTTTTCATGTGTTTATTGTGGTCATCTTTGCTTTGGGGTTTGGTTGCTGTTATGTGTCTATCCAAATACTACACACGGGTTTAGAATTGAAGTGTTAATCTTTGGGTGTTCCTACAAACCACAAGAGTGGCCAATCATATAAGCCCACAATTGTATTTTCCAGCAAGATTGGACCAAGTAGGAGTTTTAATTGTATTTTCTTCCCTGAGAAGAGACTCTAAGAAGAAATCTGGACCTCTGTACACATTGGTAGCTTGAACTAAATCTTGGTTAGTCGTTATGAACTGGCTAGTCTATATTGTAGATTTGTAGGTAACACGGTTAGGTGCCCTATGCCCTCATTGAAAATGATGTCCAAATGCCACCAGAAAAAAGGGTAGTCAGGATCATTAACGTGGGTCATGCTCGTCAATGATAAAATATTGATGCAAATGAAAGCGTTGGTCACTTGGTCCATCATTTGGCACTATGCCCAGTCATATATTCTAATTGCAGAGGTGATACTAGCTCCAGTTAGTAGATCACCAAGCTTTAGTAGTGTCTCTCCCGTCTTAAGAAAAAATGGCTAGATTAAAACTTGATCCCAGTATTAAAAATGGATTTATGTGGGATTTGGGTTCTTTTGTCGCTCGGCCAAAAGAATATATATACACATGATTTTTTGGAGCACACGTGTTGCATACACCTAAAAAGGAAAAAAAATATAAGTAAAAGTCACAAAAATCACTCAAAAAAAGAAAAAAAAAAGACAAAAAGAAAGAAATAAAAAACGTAGTATTAAATGGCTGAGGAAAGAGATAAAATGAGAAAATAGTCACGATGGAGATAGACCACCTCCGTTATTTTATAAGACCATTTAACCTCAACCTCTTCTATCTGAAAAATTGATGGTGTACATCCAACCAAATGTACACCCCTCCATATTAGTATAGATGGTATATAATACAAAGATTATATAATATGGGTTCTCTAATTGTGGATTGCAGAGATTACCTATCATGCCCATGGGATTCCTCCTCCTCCGTGAAGGAAATTCTTGTGCAAATTGCATTGCTAATTGGAGCCAGAGCTACTTAGGGCCAGTGCTTCTTGTTGATCCTCCACCTGGACTAGGGCCTCTCTGGTTAGATGACATAGTTGGCCTGCCGACTGTTCAGCTTTAGTTTTTTTTTTTAATTCATTTTTGCATCTCCTTTAAACCAACAAAAAAAAAAAAAAGAAAAAAAAAAAGGCTCTAGCTCAAAATTGTTCACTTAGTCTGAATTATTTAGTTGGGCGTTGGAGTTGTTTCAGTTGGGCCAAGTCATTCTCCCAATCAAGAGCTACTTGGGTAATTCAGACCCACTCGGTTCGCCATTCTAATCTACTTAAATTACATTCATTAAATGTCTTTATCGTTTTGTATTTGAATGGATACAGTTAATACGCCGTATGGACAGATGCATTGGCAGGTGGCTTTGCCCATAACTAATCGTGTTCATTTAATGCCTTATATTCCATGAATATGGGTTGTCAATTTTTTATCTTCAGATTTTACATGTTTTGTACATTTTAAAGGAAATTATTATTACATTTCATTATATATAAATTTCTTTTCACAGTTGCAACTTAATGGTTTACATAAGGATTAAAGAACCAAATTTTGTTTTACTAGAAAAAACCTTTGTTTATGCCCAAGGCTAATTTCGAGACACCTTCGATGCTTATACTTGCTTTAGTATATATCAATATGTCATAACTATGACTGTGGGATAAGTTATATTTAGAGAGTCTTAATTTTTTTCCACCAAATATCATAGCGTATCAGTTTAACTCACAAGTTTCCATTATTAAATTAAATTTTTTTCAAAATTTAGGAGTATGATTAAATTTTGTGTGATACATTATGCTAACATCACATCAAAGATTATTTTAATTTAATTATTTAATTTATATATTTTAGATTTAATTGACATATTATATTAATAAATACATTTTACTATTTTAGGGAATAAATATTCTGTTAAAATTCTAATTTTCAAATAATATTATTTTTATAAATAAATTTGTGCATCGCAGATTCGATGAATATGAAAGAGATGAAAGAGGAGAGAGAGAGAGAAATGGAGGAAGATGAGACGGAGGGATGACTAATCTTTTTCATTTGACGCATTATCTTCATGAATACAGGTTGTCAATTTTTTCTTTTCACATTTGACGTGTTTTGTACATTCTAGAGGAAATCATTATTACATTTCATTATCTACTACAGTAAATTATTTTTTCACGGTCGCAACTTAATGGTTTATATAAGGATTAAAGAACCGAATTTTGTTTTACTAGAAAAAACTTTTGTTTATGTTCAAGGCCAATTTCACAAGAGAATTATATGAGGTACATATTAATTATTTTTATTTATAAAATTACCAATTTTACAATTGCCACATCAACAAATAAAAGGACCGGCTAATAATACATCACGTGTTTAGCATTTTTCATTAATAAAAACCAACAAGAATTAGGTCACATAATCTGAGTGACATCAAGTATTCTTAAGACCACCAAATAAAGGCTTTCTCAACTAGACGATGTGCCTTTGTTTTACTTTATGACACACATCAACCGCTTGATGAGTTGTTCCACCCTATCTCCGGTGGTCCCAAATCCACTAGATTATGTAATGAGAGTCGTCATGCAAAATCTAACGCTAGATCCAAAGCGTCGAATTCAAAAAAATCTAAAGAAAAACAACCCAAAATAAAAGTCAAAATGGAAACTTGTTAGTTCCACAAAGGGAACAACTATTACCAAAACTATTTTCGCTGCTTCCAGGATAACTCACTCGTTGAATGCCCAATCAACTGCTTTATGATTCCGTGGAAAGCCACAAAAATAGCTTGACAATATCAAATTATCAATTACCCCCCTTGGCAAAAACCCTAACCGGACCAAAAGTAAACCCTTGGGTTTAGCATAACCAGAACCCTAACCGGACTTAACTCGTTCGTCCCTACTTCAGACCACTCGGTTTCTCTCTCTCTCTACATATATCTCTCAGTTACTGTAAATTTTTAGTGGGCTTTTGAGGATAGTTGTGGTACAATGGAGGTAGTGAGTTTCAGGTCTAATGTGGTAGCTATGGAGAAGATGGCGGTGGCGTGCTCTGTTTTGGAAGCTATGATGGTGGAGTCCCTTCTGGCTGCTGGGAAATCTCTTGCTTCCTTTATTTTGGTGGTATGACTCCCATTCCACTATATATATGTATTTTAGTCTTGAATTTGTTCACAAGCTTTGGTGCAAAGCTGAAATTATAATGATGTAGGGTTCGGATTTCATGCTCTGCTTTTTTTTTTTCTTTTTGTGGGTAGGGGTGGGAGTGTTTGTTTATGTTAAGGACATGTGTTTTTGATATTGCTCTGTCAAAGCTTAAATTTTTATGATGTAGGGTTTGGGTTTCATGCTCTCTCTCTGTTTGTCCGTCTGTCTGTCTTTTCTTGCTATTAGGGTTATGTTGAGAAGATGGTTTTTTTTTTTTGGATATTGTACTGTTCTGATTTCTGAATTTAGGGTTTTTGCTATTGTTGCTAGGGTTTTATATAGTATTTATTTATATATTTATTTTTTGAATAACAGAGAGAGAGAGAGAGGGAGAGAGAGAGAGAGAGAGAGAGAGAACCTCTTATAAATATGGTTTTTATAGGCTGCATCACTCTTAATTTTCCTCTTCTTCTTGAATTTAATTATACTTTTATTCTAGCACCAAAAGAAAAAAACCTTTAAAGTGTTTTCTTGGGAAGGAATGGCTGGCTTCAACTAGTGAGGTTCTTTGACTGACTATTGCTGACATAACATCATGTTCTTTGATTTACATCCTTTTGGACTCATGGGAATTATGCAGTGGGATTTGATCAGGGTTTGTGCGCTTCGGCTTACCTCTTTAGGTGGCTTTATTTCGTAATCTGGCTTTTAGGGTGCTGCCTAAGTTGTTTGTGAATTGGAACCTGTCCTCAGTTGAACCCAGTTTCAGAAAATGTGGATTTTCGCGTATTTTGGATTTGTTTTTGCAAACAAATAGCATTTATTTGATGTTGCTGCCCTGATCCCCTCTGTTTACCCTCCCTTTGCAGAGGGAAACAACTATTTTTGCTGATGGGTTCGGATTTTGTTTTGCAAATAGAACATAAAATGGTGCTGTTGGTTGGAACTAACTATTGTAATGTAAGATGATGTTTACAGATTCCTTATGTTGCTGCTTGAGAGGCCCTACATTTTTTGGTTTGTGGTTTGTTATAGGCTTATAGCATAAATAGCTTGATCTTTATGCATCACTTTTTCTGATTATGAACCTGGATTTATTATTCTTTGGCACTCTTTAGTGGTTGCTATTTTGGTTGTTTCCTTTAGGTGGTAATGCATTATAATTATCAATTGTATAGTGTTTTATTTTTACTTCCAGTTGAGTAAAAGGAAATTTTGATCTTAGAATTTCTGGTACAAAATAGGAGGGCTGAAGGGGTTGGCTAGAGGGTTGATTAATTAATAACTTGAAATTAATCCCAAATATTTGGGTATGCAACAAGAATATTTCCCTGCCCATGTCAGGGTGCATAATGCAGATTTGGGGCTGCATTTCAGCTGTCAGACATCACACAGGCTTTCATTTCATCAGGGTTTGATGTTTTTTCCTTTTTTGATAAGATAAGAATCGAATTGTATATTTGTATTAATGAAGAAGAGAGGAAACAACATGGATAAGGATTCCAACAAAACAAAAAGTTGACTTAGGGTTAAATGTTAACGAAAATTTATGAAATTTTGACATTTTTCTAATTTTGAAACCAAGTTAAAACACTTCCCATTATGGGTGGAGAGACAGGGCGGGTGCTGGCAGGGCCTGTTCCCCCCCTCTCCCCACACACCCCACCCCCAAAAAAAAAAAGAACATAAGTCTCTTACATGTCTTGGATTCTATTTGATGAAAGACCCTCAAAATTAACTTTTCTACATTGGCCCTCCAAAGTCTATATACTAGCCCTTAAAAGCATAGCCTGTCTTTCACTTAAGCCCTTTTTGGTGTTTTGTATCTTCATTTTGATTTAAAATTTTCCCTGAAAGTTCTTCTATTTATATATTTCATTTATATCATTAACATGTGAACCCCACGTTTCTTTAAAATCAAGAAATTGGTTCTCACTTTTTGGGCCTCATTTGCAATCAATTTTCTAATCAACTAGTCATCTGGTGTACAATAAAAAATAAAATCTGAGAATAGAGGAAAAATTTGGACCAGATATCATAATTTTTGAATTAACTAGCCGCTTTTTGGGCCTCATGGCTGGAGGACAGGTGCTGGAGAGGGGATGGTGGTCGTGGGTTGTTGTAGAGCTGTTTAGGGTTTCTTGAAAGAGAAAATTTATATTATATATATATATATATATATATAGATATAAATATATATATTGCAACTAAACCATTTTGCTCTTTTGTATTTTTAAAATGAATAAAATTCAATATTATTATTTACACTCCCAAATTCAACTATTAGATAATAACCCATAAAATTAGATTGTTTTCAAGCTGGCCCTCATCATATTTACCTTTTATATTTATGAATATAGATACACATACACATACACTTATCCATGTATTCGTATCCAATTTTTGGATCTTTTTTGGCTGAGTCCATGTATCATAAAATACAGTAATTTGATGAATCTGGCTCCTAGACACACACCCGCACTCAATACCCGCACCCATATCCCTATAACATAGGATATGTTAGCCTATGAAATTGTCTGATTTATTGGAGTTTTGTTATATACACAATTACTGTTATAAATAGCAAACGACGTTAACTCAAAAATTGTTCATTATTTTCTATGGACATTATTTGAGATTTCTATAATGTAACAGTCGGCCCTCTGAGGAAAAGTTTCTGGCATTGTCTCTGGTTTTTCCCAAAAAAAATTTTGTTTTGGGATTTTTTTATTTGCTATCAATCTGTGGTGGTATTCTGGTGGAATTTGTGGCAGCATGCAGCTGCTGTTATTGTGATAGTATTATTTATTAATTTATTTATTTTTGCGTGGCCTTCGGGCTACAACAACAGGGAAAGCCCAACTCCTGGCCCAATTGGAATATATTAAAGTATGATAAATATCGCTAACTACTAATTTTTCTTTCCATTGTTAGAAGCAAATAATGGTAGCCAACTGGGAAGTTAAATAGTAGGTGCATAAGATGGAAGCAAAGAATACTTTAGGTAGGTGCATTATCGGGAAAGATGTTTTAAATGGGGGAACGGATGGGTGTGTGATAAAGCATATGTTATGGCTCTACAATAGCTTATATATTAAATTATATTATATCTTCTTGTTCCGTGTATTATATTACATGTATTTTTGTTCTTTGTACCAGCATGAGCCATGGTTATTTAGGCAGGATCTCTGCTGAATGATATAAAAACTGAAGTGTCTGTTGTTGCTTGTTATTGTCTATTTGTGTATGTATTTTTTGTTCAAGCTCTCACCAACACAACCTAAGGTTGTTTCAGACAGGATCACTTCTGAATGATTTAGATGCGTCACCAAAATTAACTGTGACAGATGAAAGGTAATAGAGAGTCTTTTTTGTTCCTCATTCAGATCCTACGTTATTGGTTTGCAGGGAGAAACTCAATTACGCAAGTGTGGATATGTAACTTGTTTTTGCAGGTTTCCTATAGACGAGCTCCACAGAAGGAAACAGCCTGATCCTGAAAACAAAGATGCTAGTGACACCGAGGATGACGACGATGATGAAGATGATGATGCAGCAGATGAACCAGATGATGATAGCGGTGATGAAGAATTCTCAGGTGAAGAAGGGGAGGAAGATGAAGGGGATCCTGAGGATGATCCTGAGGCCAATGGTGGTGGGGGAAACGATGATGAGGACGAGGACGATGATGAAGGCGATGATGATGATGATGGTGATGAGGATGACGAAGAAGATGAAGAAGATGAAGATGAGGATGAAGAGGTTCCCCAGCCACCTTCTAAGAAGAGGAAGTGAGAATAATGGTAGGTTTAGGTTTTTCTATGTTTCTTCTCTTTTGGGTAGTGGGTTTGGAATAGGGAGTTAAGGTTCAGTTTGTCTGTTTTCATAGGGTAGGATATTTACCATCCTTGTTCGTAATGAGCATCTGTTATGGTATTTATTATGTTACAGATTATTATGATACATATTGTTCCATTTTGTCTGGGATGAGGGACCATTCTGGATTTATTAGAGTAAGCTGTTTTTTCATGTCTTTATTGTGGTCATCTTTGCTCTGGGGTTTAGTTGCTGGTATGTATCTATCCAAAAAGGTTACAGGGGTTGATGATTGAATGGTTATCTTTGGGTGTGTTCTACTAACCACAAGAGTGACCACTCAAATAAGCCCAGACATGTTTTTTCAGCAAGATTTGACCAAGTAGGGGTTTTAATTGTATTTTCTTGGCTGAAAACATACTTTCAGAAGAAATCTGGACCTTTGTACCCATTTGTAGTACGAACTAAATCTTGGTTACCCGCGAGCACCCATTACCTCTTGCTTTCATTATATTTCTTTTCTTTTTGCTAGTGCCATCCTTGTCGTAGGGGAAACCTAAAAACCTTATCAGTTAAATATGTCCTGACCAGTTTTATTTTTAGCACTAGTCTCTTTTTCTTGCTAGTTTGTTCAAAGCTTGGGAAACTTATAAACCTGCTAGTCCATTCAACTTTCTGACCAATTTTATTTTTACATATGTCGTAAGGACTGTTTGGGAAAACTAGAACCTGCCGGATGAAGGTAAGTCTGACAAATTTTATATTAGCACTATTTGGAAAGTCTTTTTTTCCTACAAGTCCCCAACTTTCTACTGAAAATAAAGTATAAACACAATTTCATCCAAACCAATTGTGAGTTGTAGTTGCTTTATTTAAAAACCAAATAGCAATTGAGGAGTAAACCGAGCCTAATCTAGTTTGTTAAATTCCCAAACAAGCCTTGAATATTTTCAACAAGAGGCGTAGAACTTTTATTTAATCTTTTGATCCTTCTTCCACTGCAGTGCTATTCTCAACAAATAGCCCAAAAATTGGGTCACACAGGTAATTGATACTCATAACTTTAAGCAAGAAGAAAGAAAATTTAAAAATAAAAATAACAATCGAATAGATCATATCACTAACTAGACAGGGAGCTACATATTTATCAGGGGTGCAACTTGGTTCGGAAAATTTCGAGGACCGGACCGTTCTGAGCAATTCGGTCTGGTCTGGTCTGGGACAAACAGTGTTCGGTCTGGGATTTAGGATTTCTTTCAAAAACCGAATTTTTTCGGTACGGGACTTAATTTAGGGGGTTTGAGTTCCAGACCGGACCGGACCGAATTCCCGAATTATATATATATATATATATGTAATAAAACTTTTATGTTTCTGTAAAATTGTGTATTTTTTATAATACCAAAAAGAATACAAACAAAAACCGGGAATTCGGGAATTCAGGAATTGGTCTGGTCCAAAACTCATATATTATAAAAAAAATACATTTTACTGAAAAATACAAACAAAAACCGAGTTCTGGACTGTCCCAAACCGAGAAAACTTGGTCCGAGACCAATTGGTTCAAGCCTAAATCGGTCCGATTTCCGGTACAAGATTTACTGGTCCCGAATTACTTCGGTTCGGGACAAAAATGCCCCTGTCCCTAGACCATCCTGTATCGAGTTGCACCCCTAATATTTATGAAGATTGACTACTTAAGAAAATTGTCCATGACAAAATAGCAGCGAGAGGTGACACAACATTGGATAAGGCAGAACCATGCCTGTTGCCAATAAGGATTTATGTATAGAACTACTATAATTCTTAATAACAAAATTATACAAGACACTTATAAAGCTGACCCAGAAAATGTAAACCATTATCTTCTCCCTCAAGATCCAAGGTCTTTTGCTTTGGTGATGGTGTCCATTGTGCAGGGGTGTGATTCGTGATACCCAAGTGATGCCCGCAGCTCGAGATTACTACAATTCAATGTGGAGAACATGCTACTATAGTTCAAATTCCAACTGCCACTTCGAAGGTGACCATAATATGATTGAAGCACAGACCATAGAAAATGATGCAAATAACATAGAAAAATGTAAAAATGCATACAAAATGGTGCAAATTGCAAAGAAAAATGCAAAACACACGTCAAAACTTGTGAAAAATACATTTTCTCATACAATGATTGTTTCATTAAATGCATTTCCATTAAGAAACCCTTACTTATCTTCTTAAAGTGGCTATTTGCAACTTACGTGTAATGCATGCGTACCATAACTAGTACTCCCTCCATTCCATTTTGTTTGATCACTTTCTTATTTTTTGATGTTCTAAAATGTTTGATCATTTTGTAATCCCTACCATTCATGCAATGATTACCTCATTAAATGCATCTCTATTAAGAAACCCTTACTTATCTTCTAAAAGTGGCCATGTGCAATGCACACGTACCATACCTAGTACTCCCTCCATTCCATTTTGTTTTATCACTTTCTTCATTTTTTGATGTTCTAAAATGTTTGATAATTTTCAAAAGTCAAAAGAAATCATTATTTATTTTCCTAAAATACCCTTTATAATATTTAAAATTACCATTATTGTACTAACTACTCCCCCTCTGTCCCAAATTGTTTGAGCCACTTTGACTAATCGCGCATATTAAAGTGAGTTATTTATTGCATTTTCATGTGACTCATTAAGTATGGTGTAATTGTTATGAAATAGAGACAAAGAAAAGGATTTGCCTCATAATTGCTTTCTTCAAAGGTTGCAAAGTACACTTTCCTCTCCGGCATTGCACACTGACAAGTTGTTGTACAGAATGTTCAATAAGGAGGAATCATGCTTGTCGCCAATAAGGATTTATGTATGAACTACTGCAATTCCTAATAACACAATAATATACGACACTATAAAGCTGACCCAAAAAATATCTCTATATGTGAAACCATTATCTTCTCCCTCTAAGATCTGAGGCGTTTTGCTTTGGTGATGGTGATCCAGGTTTGGTGCAATTGTTATGTAATCGAGGTCCACAAAGAAGAGAATTTGCCTCATAACTACTTTCTTCAAAAGTTGCAAACTGCGTGCTTTCCTCTCTGGTGTTGCACCTGACAAGTTGTTGACAAGGCCGGTTCTAAGATTTTTGGGGTCCTAGGTGAATTCTTTAAAAGGGGCCTCTATTGGCACTCGAAGACTTGTTTTTTATCTCCCACTTATTTTACATTTTATGGTTTTATGAAAATTATAAAAGATTTTTATAAAAATTAGACGCGTTTTCTATTGAAAAACATCATTTTGAACAACTTTGTAGAATAAAGTTTTTCCAAAATCTATTGTTTATGTGAAATTTTTGACCATTTACAGTAGTTGCATGTTATATAAATGGTTATAAAGTCTATTTAAAAGATAAATTTTTAAAAAACTTTCTTCTACAAAATTGTTCAAAATGATGTTTTCTAGTAGATTATGTAATCAATTTTTATGAAAACCTTTTATATTTTTCATAAAACCTTAAAATGTAAAATAATTGGGGGATGAAAGACAAGTCTTAGGGTGCCAATAGAGGCCCCCTTCTTGAAATGAGACCCTCCATACTCAAATTATTTTTTTTTTCCAATACAAACATAAAGTTTGTTTGCACATCCCACTGATTTTAATTTCTTAAAATTTTAGAAAAATATAAAAAGTTTTAAGAAAATTAACTACGCTGTCCAGTAGAAAACATCATTTTGAACAACTTTGCAGAAGAAAGTTTTTACCAAATTTTTCGTTTAAGTTGACATTTTGGCCTAAAATTAACAAAGACAGTAAATGATCAAAAAATCCACTTAAACGATAAATTTTGGAAAAACTTTTTTCTGCAAAGTTGTTCAAAATGATGTTTTCTAGTGGATTACGTAACAAATTTTCATAAAAACCTTTTATATTTTTGGTAAAATATTAATAAATAAAAATTAGTGGGATGTGCAAATAAAATTAAGGAGTTGCAGTAACCATTCTCTTTAGAAGAAAAAAAAAATAAAAAAATAAACTTACTACAAGGGTTAGTCCCAAAATGAGACCCTCATTTTTGAGCCAAAATGTGGGGCCCCAGGCGGCCGCCTTGCCCCAAAACCAGCCCTGGTTGTTGTGTGTCACATTGAAGATTGCTAGAGAGTTCAACTTAGTCAGTTGAGAGGGGATTCTCCCATTCAAGTTGTAGGAAAATGACCAAACTCTCTATTTGTTGAAGGTTCATGAATGTTGTTGGGATTGATCCAGTTAGATTGTTATGGGACAGATTTATAGCACGAATGTTACTTAAGTTTCGAATTTCGAAGGGAATTTCACTTGCTAAATGGTTACGGGAGAGGTCTAGTCTTGACATGCTAAAGTGGAATTTCACTCGCTAAATGGTTACCGATTCAACAATGAGATCAAGTTTCTAACATCCCCTTCCATGGTTCTAGCTAAAGGTTTTTATTTTCTCAAACTGTAACAGTAGAAAGCCTCCTAGTTTCCTTTTTTACCAACAGATGGTGCCGAAGTATCCTATTTGGTTAGTGGAGAACAACACAAGATTAGAAATATTACGTGAGAAATAACTCCTTCACAGGATCTTTTCAGTTGCCATCCCATCCCAATCCTTACATTTCAATAGCTGATATTTCACGTAATTAAATACATAGCCAAATCCCAACAAATATAGATTCAATCTTTCAAAATTTATCGATACTCAATATGTCGAGAAATGTGTTCCAGGGTAATATTCCCTCTTCCTTGAGTGATATGAATTTTTTAAGGGCTCTAGACTTGTCTAACAATCATTTGTCAGGAGATTTTATAAAATGAGCGTGTCATTGGACCATCCGGTAGGATTGATAAAAGCTCATGACCAATGATTGTCTAGTGACACGCTCATTTTATAAAAGCTCTTGACAAATGATTGTTAGACAAGTCTAGAGCCCATAAAGAATTCAAATCACTCAAGATCATTTGGATTTGACTATGTATGTAGTTACGTGAAATATCAGCTATTGAAATGTAAGGATTGGGATGGGATGGCAACTGAAAAGATCCTGTGAAGGAGTTATTTCTCACGTAATATTTCTAATCTTGTGTTGTTCTCCACTAACCAAATAGGATACTTCGGCACCATATGTTGGTAAAAAAGGAAACTAGGAGGCTTTCTACTGTTACAGTTTGAGAAAATAAAAACCTTTAGCTGGAACCATGGAGGGGGATGTTAGAAACTTGATCTCATCGTTGAATCGGTAGTTCACACTCAAAACGACGTTAAGCTTTGAATGGTTAAAAAACAAGGCAAATGCGATTGGAATGACTAAGTGATTATTTAATAGGGAGAGATTCAAGCAACGTGAGACTAGAGAGAGGAGACAGGGCAATGTTTGCAGTGAGTTGATTGAAAGGGAGATCCAATATTCGGAGCGATGTCAGGTTTCCAAAACACAAATGAAGTATCCCTTGAAAATCATTCTCACTAAGATCCAACTCCTGTAGATTTTTAAGTTCACACCAACCTGTAAAATGAATCAAGTAATGCTTAAGCTTGCATTCTTTTGTCATTTATAAATTGAAGAGAAATCAATTAATCCAAGTTATGTGAACAGATTGAATATATGAATGCAAGAAATAACATTGAAGAGCTCGTACAGGAAGGGACAAAGCTCCTCGATCAAGTGAATAATATATAAGATTGGATCTGAGAGATCAGTTAATTTATACAACTTGAGCCACTAGGCTACCAGAAAGACCACCATGACACAATGTTAAAACTTCAAGAGAAGTCATCCCTCCAACGATTTGAAGAAAGCTCTTATCGATGGATGACAAATCCAAATACAAGCCCACCAAGTTGTTCAATCCGCCCAATTCTGATATTATATATTAACAAAAATTATAATGTGGTATTTGCTATGAGAACATGATGTCTCTAACCCCAACCACAAGTTTGTCAATCAAGTATTGTATTGTAACAAGAAACTTAGAGACCTAAAAATGTTACCTTATCAAAGAAAAAAGAGACCTAAAAATATTCTTAGAAATTATCATGCCCGTACTTTAATGGTTCTGAGGACCTTGTGGTGATTAGATGAATAAAGGGCCATAAATAGTAAGAAACATACCTTTTGAGGATACAAAGCTGTCAATCTCATTGTAACTTTGGTACAACTCCTCCAAGTTAATCAAAGCATCTAAATCTATTTAGTGACAACAAGAAATTAATATTATAATTAAAATCAAGAGACATGAAGAGCACTTTTATAGTATTCTCAAAGAGCAGAAGCAAGATATATAGGACTGAAAGAGTAACCTTTGATATGAATTGATCCTTGCAGCTGGTTGTAACTTAGATCTAGAGACTTGAGAGATGAAAGCCCACTCAAAGATGATAGGATGCAATTATTTAAGTTATTAGCACTGAAATTGAGGACCTCAAGAGATTGCTCAGCCTTAATGATAGCCTTTTAATACCTACAATGAGTTGAATTAAATCATTTTAATGGCTCAGTGAATTTCAACCCTAGTGAAAAACTTTAGAAACTCCCCCAAACAAATAATGAAGAGAATACCTTGCATGGGTTCAAAGTCTTTGATCCAATTGTCACTCATATCCAGCTTCTTCAAGCTTATCAAATCATTTAATTCTGCACATGTCAATTAAATAGAATTAATTAACTTTAGAGAGTTGAAGATGTTCTTAGTTCAATATTGTGTCATTATAGGGAGAGGGGAAAAATAAAAATAAAAAACACACAAATTTAATTGAGAACACAAAATGTGTAGAAGAGTACACCCACACCTGGATTATCATATTTGAGTCACCCCTAACCTCTCACAGGTTGCACACCAGAAACCTGTTTTGGTTAATTGTGACAAACACACCCAACTTCTCTCTAGCTTTTTCCCTCCATTTCTCTACCATTTTCAGTGGTTATATTTTGCAAACCGTGATGCAAAGGCAAAATTTGCCTCAAGTGTGCAAAAGACCTCCTCTAATGGGTGAATCATCCTGTGTTGGTGCTCATCTTCCTCTTCAACCTTGGGTGATTTTACTGGGCCAACTGGTGGGTTAACCTAAGGTAGGTGATATTTTCGTAAAAAAAATTATGACTTGATTTCAAAGAGCAGGACCAACTCCTGTCAAACAAATTAAACCTCACAACTGGCCTGCCTGCTAGGCTCTTCCACCTAAGTTTAGATAATTTTAGGTGACAAGAAAAACCTTGACAATTTTGATTACATGACTACTGTGGTTCCTGTATTCTCAAAATTTGGTTTAATATTGTGTGTACCAATGTTTTGAAAACCAGTCTAAACATTTATTCAGTCAAATGACTGGATTGATTCAAACTCGGTTCAACCAGTCAGTTGAATTACCAGCCGGCTATGTTGCATAAATAATGATAAATTTTGTAATTAGTTTTTCGAAAATAAATCATATGTAAAAATGAAAAAAAAATTAAAGAAAAGTAAAACCGATTAAAAAGCTTAAATTCTCAAGTTTGTATTTGAACACTGAAAACTAATAAATCATAACCAGCACATCATATCAAAAGAAACAGCATAAATAATAAAATAACAAAGATGCAAATTAAACGAGAGATCTATTTTTATTTGTCTTGATCGATTTTTAGTTTTCTTCTCTAAATAACTAAAATTGAAAGAGTATACAACAATGTGTCATGTACTCATGTCCATAATCCCCATGGATTACAGTTTTTCAAATTGGATCTGCCTCATGCTTTAATTCAACTAGGATAGAGGACAAATGAAAACACACAAAAATGAAAAAAAAAAAAAAGACAGAAAGAACTTAAGCATGTATGACTAAGGAAACAAACTTTGTTTGGCACAAAAACTATTGCTAAATATATAATTAAGCATGTATGTAATTTTTTCTGGCTCTGCTGCTGCAACATAATTACATGTCACGATGTGTTACACAAGAGGACTATCACACACTCAAATTCCTGCCCAATTTGTTTTGCTAACCCGAAACTGTGGAGCATATTCTGAGGGGTTATAACTATGGAAAAAAGAATTCTGGAGGGAGGTTAGCCCTGCTATTAATCTCTACCCAAATATGCCTCTTGAAGATTGGTTCATCCATAATATGAGAAGTACTAGTCACAGTCTTGACATGCAAATAACCAAATCTGTTATGTTTCCTTTTGCTTGTTGGGCATTGTGGTTCAATTGGAATAAATTAGGAACTCTTAAGAGTGCCAACCTAGTTGGGATTCTAGGTCGTTCTATGATGCTTGAAGATCTCTTTTCTTTTGTGAACAAAAAAAGAAATAAATTTGTTTTCGAGCAAACAATGTTACTTCTCAAGGTTAATTGTGAAGCCATGATGGCTAAAGCCATAGAGTTTTACCATATATTTGGGAAATTCAAAACCCCAAACATACCTACATGGATTATGGTAAAATGGGAACCCCCCAGAGATCCTTTTTGCAAGCTAAACACTGATGGGTCGATGACTAGTAACCCAGGCAAGGCTAGCAAGGGCGGTTAAAGGCTTTGTTTGTAACCTAGGGACCCTCACTAGTATTGAGATTCGAGGCAATCAGAAAGTCGAACCTCTTCTGCCTTTATCTTAACCATTTCAATTAGATTGTCTTCTTGAGTGGAGTCTGAATTCTTCTGCCCACAAACAATTTCCAAGAATACCACCAAAGTTGTAGACATATTTCAGTGAAGGCTGATGTCTATGTGTGTATCAGATCATAATTTATCCCAAAATCAACCAAAAAGTATATCAATGAATTTAACGAACCTGCAGGTTTTCAACACAAAAATGTCCAAATGATGAGATATACTCAAAAATTTTCCAGAACAAATAAAATAACACCTTTCACCTGTTGTCAGTGCATCTTTGAAGTTTTTTACTGCTAAATTTAGTGCCAGGTTTAAAATATGAATTTTATACCAGTCCAAGCTCTTTAGAATGTCATTAGATTAGAAGTTAAATCATATCTATATGGAACAAAGAATAACAGAGAACTTGGAAGGCCATCAAAAGGTGTCAACCAGATACACGAGAAGCAGTTAAGGTAATAGAAGGGCACAAAAACAATCAAGAAAATAATTAAAAATGGTACTAAGTTAGAAATATAATCATAAACATTGCTTTTTGACTTACCCAATTTGGTGCCAACCAATACCACAGGGACTCTAGGGGCGTAATGTTGAAGTTCAGGGATTCACTGGCCAACCAATTGTACATCAGAAACAGCAGCATATAAATGAGATTCCATCTCAGAATCAATAAACTAAAACCCACAATTCTAAGGTAAATGCACCTTTTGTAATACCTTCTCGTAGCTCACACGACTATCTATGTATATTTGTATTGCTTCCATACAATGATATTGGGAAGAACGGTTCTTAGAGGCGGGATTAAGCTGTGAAAAAATTGTAGCAAACAGTTAAAGCAATCAAAATATCTAAACCTATAACAAAAAAGGTTTTACTTTATCCCATTTTAAGCACAGGTTACAACTTATAGGATATAGTGGGGGAAAAAAAAAGACAAATAGAAGGGACGAACCAGCAACTTGGCATTATCCCATAGGTTATGTGAGATCCTCAATGATTAATGCTGCTATAAACCAAACGAAAAACCTACTGGAAGAAGCAGCAGCAACAAAGAATCAGGACTAAATAGAGCACAAAATATGCCATAAAACAATCACCTAAAGCATCAAATCCTCATACAGAATCTATAATCCATAATAATAATTCAAGCAGCTCCAAACTTCAGCAAAAACAGCAACTAAGACAGCTATAAACATACCAAAAACAACCATCCAGCCCATCCTATTATCATCAGCTCCTACATCTCCATAAAGTGCTAAAGAAATTGCTATATTACTTGCTGACACAATTATCGATGTATTTTATATAAAGTATTTATCGAAATTAATAAATGGAATTATAGCTAGATAAAAGGTTAAGCTAGGGAGTGGTTTGATGTTTGAACTACACTATGTTTTACCTAGCATTTGAACACACAGGTTGGTTGTGTACATAGGGCATCACTGGTGACAGACTGACAGACTGACAGACTTGATCATTAACCACTGAAAGTGTATGATTGTTTCTTATCACTAGGAAATAAAGAAGTTCAAGATATATTATCAACAGATTTCACAAAAGTGTAAAATTTGAAAACCAAATTGAATTTTAGAAACATAGATTTTACTAACATTATATATAAATTTTTTTTTCCTTAAAAAATCCAACACAACAGTGTGTGAATGTAGAGTGAATTAGCAAATAAGGAGGATGAGATGAAAGAGGACAAGCCTATTGCCAATAATGGCCCTAAAGGAACAAGAAGAACATTGAGAACCAGTGCAGGATCAGCTTGTGTGACAAATATGTTAAGATTAGTTTCCCAACAGAAGTGATTCCTCTTGAAACTACAAGCAGGCGTCATCAAACTAGAATAGCGATGAGTTGACCCACACAACTTGATTTTTCATCCACTTACAAGGGGTAAAAGCAATATTTTAAGTGATGATTTGGAGGAAGTGTAGTCAAGTGATGATGCTAAAGTAACAGCAGCTGCCTAATCTTTTCTTTTCTATTAATTCTTTCTTTTTTAAAACCTAATAAGATGAAATATAGAAACATTGTTAGAGTCTATATATTTCTTTTTGGTATACTCTTTTTTGTTTCCTTTTTATGAGATTTTTCATCCACAAGATCTTCATTACCACTTTCATTGCCATACAAACAAACAGCATTCTCAGCTATAGCCCGGAAAATATCGCCAGGTGGATTTTGGTGATCAATCCACTGAGCCACTTGTTGGAGGTCAATCTAGGAAAATCAAGAAAAATTTTTGGCAAAAACAAACCCCCTTATGAACCAAATACTAACTCAGAATCAAACAGTTCAGAGTTCCAAGTTTCCAACAGTCCTAATTATATTAATAAAAAATAAAAATAAAAATAAAAATAAAAAAACACTACAGAAAAGAGGGTTGGGGGCCGGGGGGGAAAGAAGACCCTCAACATATTCATCATGAAATAAATATTAACTCAGAATCAGATTTCAATATGGGTTAAATCCAGCCTTCCAACTGTTTCTAAGAACTAGCATTCTTATTGAGACTAGAACTCATAGGGAAGAAAAATGATTTATGGATAGAATCAATTATGCAGTATTTACAAGAGAAAAGACTTATACAGCTAAAAGATAGAAAGGGAGAAGGAACACTTATAGAGCCTCTAACTGCCCGCGTTTATCTCCAGACACCAAATTTTCAGTCCTCTAAAGTTCATCCAGCAAATGCAAAGCACAAAATGTAAATGAACAATAGATGGATAAATAACAGAGTTAATAAAATAATTAGACAGGAAAGAGTTTCCTTACTGTCGGCGCCATATTTGCTAGAGGTTGGTTTGCGCAATTAGGAATGATAGATGCATATGCCCAAATTCTTCTGAGTGTACAAAATCCATATGATCTCAAACGTCAACAAACAGAAAATTTTTATAAAGAACTAACTTCAGGAGGGGCAGAATGACACATACATTTCTTGGGCTTGCCCCAGGTTTCTTCAGTTAGCTTCTTCCCATATTCTGGATCATGGCAAATCAAGACATTGTCAAACAAGGTCTATGATTTTACCTGGAAAATGCACATTTCTTGCTCTATTAGAAATTGAATTGCTTGAATCAATAGCACATAAAGAAATACACAAATTCAATTTACCTGCCACAATTCATCACGCAAAAACAAGTACTCCCGTACTTGCATACTCTCTCTCCCATTGTCATATCTTCCCACGTCAAATTGTTCCGCAGTTTCCACATCAAAACCATAATCATAACGCCCCTCAGCCCACCTCCCCCCACTCTTTCACCCACACCGTCAGCCCTCTCTACATCAAATAGCCCAAATCCTCTCTCTTCTCTCTCTACAAATGTCCATTAACCACTTCTCCTCAGACCTTCCAGAAACACTCTGGTGGACACAACAACAACAACCCATGATGGAACCAACCCCAAATCATACCCCATCATCCTCAAAAGACAAATTCCGATACAAACAAAGAATACGACGAACACAAATGAAGATGATGCAGCATTAGTAGAAGAACTAGAGAGAACCCATGTTCGAGAAGCCACTGACAAGCTGGGCGTGTTGTTTCGGTATTACGAGACGGTCAGCGGCTTCTCCAACCGGGTTCTCTCTATTTCCTTTCCTACGAAGAAGACTGAACTTGAGGGAGAAGTTGACGGTACAAACTGAAGTACAGAAACAAAGAAAGAATCATGACTAAAACCAAAACCAGCTTAGCAGTTGACACAGCTACACATAAATAGCATATCCAAAATTACAAGAAAGCCCATAGAAGCTACAATTGCGGAATTTGCACCTTTCAAATTCCTTCCCAGCGGCACCCATCAAGTTGCTACGGCTTCCTTCCCTACGAAAAAGGAAAGGCTTGTTTTTATGGTGAAATCGGGCAGAAGACCCTTTATTTATGGGGGGAATTTTAGTGAAGGGACCCTGTTCCATCACTTGCTTGGTTAGTGAAAAACGCATCTGCAACAATCCCCAACCGTTGATTTTCTACGCTAAAATCTTGACAGTCCACATGGGCCTCCATATGGCCGTCCCCATCTTGAATTTCAACTTGAGGCCCTTTATTGGCACCCAAAGACCTGCTCTTCATCCCCTCACTTGTTTTATATTTTAATGTTTTATAAAAAATATATACAATTTTCATAAAAACTAATTACATATTATATTAGAAAACATCATTTTGAATAACTTTTTAGAAAAAAGTTTTTTCAAAATCTATCGTTTAAGTATATATTTTTTGTCATTTATAGTATTCGTTCCATAAATGACTAAAATGTCCACTTAAACGATAAATTTTAAAAAAACTTTCTTCTTAAAAATTATTCAAAATGATGTTTTCTAATAGATAGCGTGATTAGTTTTTATGAAAATCTTATATATTTTTCATAAAATCTTAAAACATAAAATAAGTGGAGGATGAAAAGTAAGTTTTCGGGTGTCAATAGAGGCCTCCTTTCAACTTTGAAGAGAGCTGTCATGGTAATGAGCCCATGCCAGTCCACATGGCCGTTCATTACAGCATTACTTGCCTTTTAAATACTGTAGATTACAATTATGAGCCCATTCCATATGAAAACTTTAGCATTCTAGAGTCGACCCATCAATTTGATGGCAAGAATCCATAAGGCGACCCAAACTTTGGTCGGCCTAGTTTTTGCTTGCTTATTTCAATCATTCACAACAATAATTTGATCACTTGTCATATGATTTTTCCTTCCTTTCTGACAGTTTCTTTGAAGCAGTGTTCTAACTATTCCAACTCATGTGAAATCCTCTTTCTTAAAAGGATGTGATCTATCCACTTTTTATCGAGTCACTTTTTTTTCCTTGACAATTGATAGAATTTACTTCATCATATCCTTAGTTCCCCCAAATACCACCAACAAACGAGTTTCAATGTTTTTCCGTAAGTTTAAACCTAAAATTGTTCACTCAACAAGTGAGAAGAATGTCACTAGACTATTATGCCATTGGCTACTGTATCATTTGAACAAAAAAACATTTAATCTAAATAGCATTACTCATAAAGCGGGGGAGAAACAAAGGAAGAATGATTGAAGTTGATTTCTAAGTACACCGTGAGCCCACCTATGCCAAATAAAACACAACGTTCGGGAGTAAATGAGTAATCAAGATTGTGAATTTTCTCCATGCGGATATGAGAGAGAGACTTGTATAGTTGTATGGTAGAATGAGCTTTCCAAAGACTTCCTATGGTGGCCTTATATTTGGCAAGAATTTTCGGGCATGGATCCCACGATCATATGCCTCCCCTAAAGTCTGAAGTAATAAAGAGAGTGAATTTCTCTTTCCGGATATGAGAGAGACTGATGTGGTGGAATGAGCCTCCCAAGGACTTCCTATGGTGGGCTTATATTTAGCATCCTTCATTGCTTGTGAATTTGATGATTACGAGGAATTTTAATATACAATTTACCATTGGAAATGATATCACATACTGATATACCAAATGCACGGGTAGAGAAAAATAAATGAAAATTTCGGAGGATTTTGCACACTTGATAATCCCTTTCTGCATGATTTTCTACGCAACCTAACATCAGTAATTCTTGTTTGCTAGTGAAACTGCAAATCACATGCATGATCATTATGATCATGATATGGACAAAAAAAAAAAAAAAAAAAAAAAAACCTCACAAATCAAGAGAGACTATTATTGAGCATAATATATAGATGCACACTTTTTTTTTATTTTTTTGCTGAGAATAATAGATGTACACTTGTTTTAACTTTTACTTATTTATATTAACTGGGGAGATCAAACAGTTAAAGCTTTCAAGGATTAAAAAAACACAAATGATCTAACTTGGGATAATTAAGGGAGTAGCTCCAAAAATTGCAAACTGCGTGATGGAGTTCACTATGGCATTCTCGGCCTGCTTGTGTACAAAGGAATTCGCCCCTCGGTGCTACAATCTCATCAGGCATTTGGGGTAATTACTAGATCAAAATTGCAGATCAAACTCAGGGTACTTAATGTGGGGATTTATAACAGGTGAATGCAAATAAATGATTGTGAATGATGACTATTGATGAGCAACCAGTTAGGCATTGAGATACACAATTGAGGTTACGAAAATAGCACTTCCATTAGACAAAAGCTTATGCATGATAACTGAAATGAAATTCATAGCAAAACAACGTGACTGTCTTGCAGCCCATAAAATAATAATGTGATACATGAAAAAGAAGGGTGGCCGCTGCCAATTCTAGATGTGTATAGAGGACACAATAACTCGGGGGAAATTAAATGCGAGACGAAGAATGATATCAGCTCTCTTCAAAGTTCTGACTACAAAGCTTGCTTCATTAGCTGTAACTCTTCCTGTTTCATGGCTGTTATTGACCATCAAGTGGGATTACCTATAAAATGGGAAATAAAATATAGAAATCAGCTACATAATTCAACATTCATATTTTCAAGAAGACAAGAACCCAGGTTGAGCTTTATAGATAGGGGAAATTCATCAAATTTTCTATTTGGATAGGAGATAGCATCACATTTTTTAATCAAAAAACCACATTTTGAAGTTGTATGGAAAATTTTCACCACAGAAACAGCTGCCTATCCTCCTTCTAGCTATGACCATCACAAAATTAGCAAGCCATGAAATTAGATATGGAAAAACCCCAACCACATTATCCAACTTAGTCACAACCACCACTACTACCACCACCTTACCACTCTTTCTCCACCACGTTGACAGTTTCCATCTGTACCACCTTGTTCCTTTTGTGGGCAAGCTAAATTAATACCACCACCAGTCACTATACTGTCGCTTCAACTCCCCCACTACCACCTCTACCTTCACTCAATACCACTCCCCTGCCACTACCAGACTACCAGTAACCTCTAACAAGGAATAGTAACCCACCACCAGTAACCTCTAACAACAAGGAAAAGTGACCTGACTTCTAACACCTAATCACCGCCGCAAAACCTCACCATTAGCAGCTACTAAACCAACCAAAGTGACCCACAATCACTACCAATAGAACACATTTGATAGATTTCCACCAGTACTTCGCTATCATCCTATCACCACCTCTGCAACTTGCAATTTGCACCACCAGTATATCCATCAATTTGTTAACATTTAATACCTTTAGAAAACCTCAACCACTACCGCCATTGCCACCAACATCACCATCACTGCCCCCACTACCAACCACTAACTCTAGCATGCCGTCAACACCACCTTGTTAAGACCTTTCATTATGACAACCACTATTAAAACAGCCACCAAGTTGTCACTTTCAAGCACTGTAACCGCCACCACTGGTGCCAACAATGCCATAGTATATCACCCATAACGCTGTTCACTTTGATGGCAGCCACAACTCAGCAGTCAGTCAAGCCACTGCCACTGCCACTGCCACTACCACTACCCTACCACTATCTCACAACCATCACCACCAACACCTCCTTTTCCCTATACCATAGGTCTAGTTTGCTCCTCATATTGAACATGATTAATAATACAAGTGCAGTTTAATTCAATGGATATAACTGAAGGTCAAGCATCAAATTTTAGTATCAGATTCAACTTAAATTCTAAAAGAAATGGAATTATAATGAGTCATCCAAACAGAGTATCTCTAATTGCATATTTTCTATGATTCAGTGACTCAGATAAGAACCCTGGTTTATCTAAACCATTTTGACAGAGTAGGCCAACCAGATGCAGCAGTGCTTAGGTGTTCCTAGCTTGGTTCCTAAGTTTTTCTTTTATTGCATCGTTGAATATTTTGGTGTTATGTCATATGTAGATTTAAGAATGATTCTACCTCTTCTCTCTCCACCCCCCCCCCCCCACCCGGGGGCTCCCCCGGCTCTTTCCCTCTACCCCGTCCCCTATCCCTCTTCTCTCTTTCTCTCTCTCTCTCATTATAGGGACCTAGATGTGCGCCCTCTTTTTTTAGCATCCCTTTTCTTGGCTTCACATCGTGAATGCACAATCCTACATGTTAAACAAATCAATAAGTAGGTGAAGTTCAATTTTGTAGCTTAATATACAGCAAAGACCCAAGTTATACCACGAAGCTGATAACAAGTAACAGGTGATGGGGTGTAGTTGTAGAAATTACACAAAAAACAAAAGTAACTAGTGATCTACAATCTTGTAAGTAAGCTCCTTAAAGGGGTCTCCTTAGATAGGATAAGTATTTGAACAAGGGTATGGAATTAGTGAATAGCAAACAGACAGGTTGCTATCTAAGGGGTCTCCTTAGATAGGTTGTTAAGGCCTTTAGACAGATGATCTGATGAACTACACAAGAGGCATACACTCAAGAAGCTGGGCGTTTAAATTGTGAACTAACAATTAAACAATTTAAGGTTCAAAGGGAAATTGATTTTCCAAATGGCCTTCAGAGGGCTGCAAGCACAACCATTTGTTTAAACCAAGTAAGATTAAAGACATGACATCCAGAGTTAATCAGAAGAGCTCATCTGAAATGAATAATAATTTCCAGATGGTGTAAAATGGCATGGAGAGCACATGCTCAAATGGAACAAAAATTAAGACCACCCAAAGAAAGAAAGAAAGAAAGAAAAATAATGGCTCTAACAAGTCCGCTTCACTGGGAGGCATTGCTTTGTCAATCGTTTAGCTAGAATCGTTTAATTCACAACAAAACTACACACAATTTAACAATGCTATCTTCCAATTGCCGTTATTGTTTTCCAATCTGCTATGCAGGAATTTGCTTTTCCTCCATTGCTTCATTTGATAACTTGGGTTATTGCTGTCTGATGGGGTATCCTAGCCACAAAACCGGTTGCATGTTTCTAATATATATGCTTTGCTTCAATTCAAATAATTTAATTTGTTGCAATTCTATTTGTTAGTCTACCTTCAACATTACTATTTCTTAATTATCACCTCCTCTAATGATTTCGAGGTCATTTCAATCCAACAAAGTCTAGAGCATAGAATTGCCCCCATTTGGGATTTGAGGGGCGTGTGAAGCATATAATAGTAGGTTAAGTATTAAGTATTGTGATATGTGTATATAAGCTTGTACATAAAAGAGGTTAAGTTTAACCTAGAGAATTTGCCATTTGTTCCTTACCTGACGTGCTTTTTGTTCCAACCCCAGGATTTGGTCAAGGCAATTATTAGTGGGTTTTCACAAAACTAACAATATTACCATTCGGTAAAATTTCATAATACATGATTCTCTTTCTTCATAATCAAATTATAAAGGCAGCACGTAGTACATGCTAAATGGTTTCTTCACACACTATAAATATCTGAATTATCTTCCACACATTGTAGTAGAGTTGTCACCACTCACATTCTTATTCCATGAAAGGAAAATTATCAATCAAAATGGAGCAATCATCAGCAGATTGAAAAGTTTTAAATCACTAATGAAAACAGACCAATTCTAGGCCAAACTAACAATCAGATAACAACGCACAAATTCCATCAAACAAAAAATTCAATCACTAACGAAAACAGACCAATTCTAGGCCAAACTAACAATCAGAGAGCAACCCACAAATTCCATCAAACAAACAAAACAGAGCACTGATATTTGTTAACAAAAGCTTATGCATTTATTCCATGTTAAAAGCAGATCTACTTAAAACTATTTTTCACACGAGAAGAAACACACCAATTATAGGCCAAGATATTTAACAATAAAAACTCATAATTAAGTTGAAAAATGATCATTGGACCAAGATCCTCTCAATCCCAAACGAAAACACACCAATTCTTAGTCAAACTAAAAATCAAAGAACAACCCACAAATTTTATCAAACAAACAAAAGAGTTCACCCATATTTAATAGGACTATAGGAGTAACAAAAAAGCCATAGATTCAATCAATATCAAAAGCAGATCCCAATCTCACAAATCTAGTTCAAGTCTACTCACTAGGCAGCTTCCCAGATCGAAAAATCGCAAACTTGGAAGACTCTGAATACGAATAACTAATCCCATTCTCCTTCAGAAACTCCTCAAGCACCTTCTTCACCTCCTCCGGTTTTGCGCTCTCACATTCAACCTCATAACAAGTCCCAAACCCATACATTGTCTCATCCAACTCCAATTTCAACCCTTTCCACTCATACACCATCCTCACATTCCCAAATCCACCCAAGCACACAAACCCACCATCCCCAACCTCAAATTCATCTTTCGCCTTCCTCACCACCCTTGAATCCACCTCGCCGAGCTTCGCCGGGTCGGCGACGCAAGCACGGCCAATCGACGGCTCCAAATCCTCCTCATCCTCCTCAACGCGGCTAATACCGTCGATTAAAACCGCTTTGCCTTTCAGAGAAATGACACAGCGGGTGTCGTCGTCGTAGAATCGGATGCGGAGGATGGCGCGACGGGCGGAGAGTTCTCCGGCGGCGCCGTCGAAGAAGTTGTTTTCTTGGCGGTGGGTTTTGATGTGGTGGGGAGAGAGGACGGAGGAGAGGTGGTGGTGAGAGGCGGAGTCTGGGAGACGGAGCTTCACCTCGACCTCCATTTAGGGTTAAGGTTTTGGGGGGAGGATTAGGATGAGAGGCCGATGCGGTGGGGTTTGGAGGAGGGGTCTTTGTTGCGGTCGAGGTGCTGGAGAAGAGAGGTGGTGCCGGCGGCGGTGGAAGTGGAGGTTGAAGTGGCGGAGCGTTTACGGACTTCTTCGAGTTCGTCTTTGTCTTCAACTTTGACTTCGATCTTGCTTGGTTTTCTTCTCAGCATTTCGGATTTCTCAGATTCTTTCGTGCGTGTGTGGGAGATATCTCATCCGGCCGTAGAAAGTGATTAACACTTCCACAGATTGCTTTTATTACCAAATAATCCTCTCTAGTTTAAAAAATATTTTTATATCTTTCCTTGGATAAATATTACAGAATATTTTCACTATAAATAGTTAAGGTTTGTACCTTGTAGTAAATAAAATGGTATTTTCATTAAACAAAGGGCATTTTTATCTTCGATTGCTACGAGTGTTTGAAAATAAATTAGGAGATGTAAAATATTTTGGTTATTTGGTATGAAAGTTGATGGGGTGAAATTATAATTAATTTCTTATTTTCCCCCTTAAATCCACCCATTCATTTCATCTAATTTGCTCTATATAAACTAGTAATTTAGCACATGTGATGTGTGTGCAATACATCTTTTCAAGTTTTTATTCTGGAAATATGTTAGTTTCCAAGTTTTTTAAAACCGCATGTATATGTGGGAGAGAATTAAGGAGAAATAGATTGTGGTGGATTTTTTAAAATTGGAAAAATTACCAAATCATCTTTTAACTTTATTAATTAATAAGGGCATTTTAGTATTTTCAGGTGCAGTCTAACACAAAGGGAATTGGTTTTATATAGTAGTATAGATAATAATAGGGGAAATTAGTCAAAGTCCAATTTCTAGGTTTTATAAAGTGATAAGTCTTACCAAAACTCTTTTAAAGCTATAAGTCCATTTAAGTCCCCAAATGGTAATGTAGGACAATTTATTGGTTTGTTATGTTCCATGAATGCCAATCTTGCCCTTTCACTTGATATGGTATTCTAACAAGTTATTGATATTTAAAATTAAACAAGATTCTCTTTGAGTTTATTCTACATGATTTTCGCGGCATTCAATTTTTATACCCATATTTGTCTTCATCTACATCTATTTGTAAAATTAATATTTAACAAGATTCTTTAAGCGAATCTTCCCCACAATTTTTGTGGAAATTATAAGGATTCCCATGTTTATTTCCTTCAAGATCCGACTGGCCAAAATAACTTATATTGCTTTCCATTAATATTAACCTAATAGTATATCAATCAAATTCGCAGATTTGCACATTGATCTAAATCCTCAAAATAGTTACAACAAGCTTTGCGGTGATTTAACATTCCTTAAAATAGTTACAACAAAGTCATGCATTCGTTGAAATCCCCAAATGAGCCCAATGTAATTAATTACGAAATTGTATTGAACAGTTACAACTACGAAGGAACTATTACCAATTCAATATGTAACATTTCATAAAGTTCATGTAGCTATTTTTGTGCCAGAAAAATCCATTAATGTAATTGTTATCAAAACATAAAACAATCACATGTAACTGTAATCAAAACAGAAAACAATTACATGTAACTATAACAATTACATATAATTGTTACCAAAATAGTTGCATTATTTTTCATTCATGTAACTGGTTTTTAACCCAAACAATATCTTCATGTAATTGCTCGTAATTTTTGGAGATATTATAACTCAAATTAATTATCTCCTTAATTTATGCTCACAATTTTTGGAAATTTTGGAGATATTATAACCCAAATTAATTGTCTCTCCTTAATTTATGCTCACAATTTTTGGAAAATTTTGGAGATATTATAACTCAAATTAATTGTCTCATTAATTTATGCTCACTATTTTTGGAGATATTATAACCAAGTTTCTCTCCTTAATTAATGAGATATTAATGAGCTCAAGACAGTTTGGGTAGTATACATGTTTCTTTGTGAGTACTACGAGGTCATTTTTATCACACGGATATTTAGTGGACTTCATGCTGTATAAGTTTTTCTTTTAGACTTTTGATTATACAAGTCCTATTTTTAAGACTTGTGGCCAAATCCCCCCAGATAATATCACCCACTTTGCATTGTATTATTATTTTAATTTTGTAATCTTTGCAAGGTTATTATCTCAGATTAATGTTTTAAAAATTAGTCTCAACATTATTGATCAAGTCAAGTGCTTAGATTATTTCAACTTGATTTGATTAGTCCGATCAACTAGATCAACCGATTATGATGTATGAATAAAGATTTATAATTGTTTTTTAATAAAAAAATATTGTAAAAGTAGAAAAAAAATGTAATTTAGCACACAATTATTAAAAAAGGCTTGAATTATCAAGTTTAGATTTACACAGTACCAACACATTATACTAAAAGAAAATAATATAAATAATCACAATTAAAACTAACAACACATAATCATATGAAAAGACAATTGGTCTAATAGTGGAATTTTAATATTGCAATTTTAATTTTAATTTTTCCTCGTCTTATCATGACAAAGTTACACTTTTCATCATTTTTTATTTGTCCAATTAACCCTGTTGGTACAGCTAGCCAACAAGTGAACTAGTTGGACTTTTTGATTTTATAGTTTTTTGGTTGGATTGAATTAAGTGGTTGGATGAGTATGTTGGGTCTGATCAAATCCAATTCAGCAAGTCGAATTGAGTTAGTTTTTAAAACATTGTGTACGGTAAATTCGACCGATGGTTACCGTGTCTTGAAGTTTGGGAGAAGCGTTATCGTTGTTCCATAAGAAGTGAGAGGTTGAATATAAAACTTTTCATTCCTTAAGACGTCAATCCTAAGAATCATTGTTCTTTAGGAGAAGGGTTATCGTTGTGATGCTGTCTTAAACATAATCCCTTGGGCCTTTTATGGTAGGGCCTTCGATGTGTGTTTTGATAGAAAATATTTTTTGACCTGTGGTTTAAATTAAAATAAGGGTTCATATACTCCCTCTGTCCCATTAAGATAGGCCATATTTGCAATTTTTTTTGTCCTAAAATGTTTGTCCACTTTGAAAAGTCAAATCATTATTTTTATATGTTTCCTACAATATCCTTTGTTATTTCAATGATAACTTTTAACACAAAACCCAATACAAAAAAGTTGAGGGTATTTTTGGAAAGATGAAGTTTAATCAATACAAGTTAATACAATAATGATCATTTCTTAAACTCCGTGATTTGTCAAACCTGACCTATCTTTGTGGGATGGAGGGAGTAATCCACATGAACCATTGGACTAGGCATGATGGGAAATGTGATGCACTTCCCATTTCCCAAGCTCCAACAAGAAAAATTAAAGGATGGTGAACTAGGCCTTGTGGAACTTGCAAAAGTAGTACAGATGCTAAAGGGCCATGACTTAAGAATGACAGGTCTCAAGTTCAAATCTCTACTCTCTCACTATCAAATGCATGGGTTTATGGGTGATTCGTACATCACAGAGATTAGTTTGGACCCAGTGACTTAGGATTGTAGCTAGGATACCCATTGTTTGATGACCCAAAAAAAAAAAGAAAAAAAAAAAGAAAAAAATTGGCCTTGCTTGGATTGTTTTGATCGAGTTCAAATCCTCTTTGAATAATGAAGAATAATACTTTCAAATCTTGTCACATCGGCAAGGGATAATATCGTAATACTTACAAATTTTGCCACATCTTCTTTTCTCTAATTTGGCATGGCAAGGAGTCACAATTTAGGTTTTTCCTTTAACATTGAATTCACAAGTTGAAACTTCAATTACCTTTGAGTCCTTTGACATTGGAATTATGTGGAATGAAACTAAATAAGAAAACGGATTCACATAATAGAAGCAGCTTAACATCAAACGTTTCAGGAAATATGCAATTACTTCTCTCTCTCTAAACTACTATAAATCCCCACTTTCCTCCTCTCAACAAGCACAAGCTCTCTCAAAACCAGCTGAACAAAACACCACAAGATTTTCTACTTTGTTGGTAACCATGACAGTAACATCACCACTGGCACTTTCGATGCTGTTGATCGCAGCTTGCATGGCTACATTGGTGCCAACAAGGCTAGCCCATATATCACCAGAACCCCAATTGATGGCAACTTCAGAATTATTTTTTTACCCGAAAGATGTTTCGCAGTGCTGGTCATCTTTGGTGAACATAGAAGGTTGTGTGCTGGAAATTTACAAGTCTCTTCTCAATGTTGGCCAGATGGGTCTTATAGGCCCAGTTTGTTGCCAGGCAATAACCAAGATCACCGACAATTGCTGGCCTAACTTGTTTCCCCTTAGCCCTCTCTTCCCTCCTTTGCTAAAGAGCTCATGCGCTCGTCCTGGAGGGCCTGCACCACCATCCAAGACGACAAGCACCGTGGCTAAGCCATTTTCGCGGGCTACTTTGAACTAAAGATTTGATGAAGAATGATGCTGCGCTAAGGATTTTTATTTTAGTTTTAATCCTTAATTTCCTTTTGGTGAGGAAATGGAATGGGTTTTGAAGATCGGTGGTTGTGGTCTAGAGTATCTAGTACTAGTGTCATTTTTCCTTTTAGAAATCTTAACTAGGAATTTTTTAGGGATTGTCATTTGATTTTTGAGAATAAATGTCTGTTATCCTACAGGAAGGTGTTTGTGGCTCCTACAAAATAAAATGCTTTGTCATTGCAAGGAGATTTTCCCAATGTGTGTTCGAAGTCTCTCTCTCGAACTTTCATGGCAGTGAACGCATTTTTGAATCATGATACTATGTTTTTTCAAAAAAATTCTATTTTATAAAACTAAGGATTCCAGAAATTGTCGCATCATACAATTGCATTAGATAAAATTAACCATACATAGTCCTGGGGCACAGAACCCCTCTAGCATCACTAGTCGCAATATCACATAGTTCAAAAGATACTGTGTCCTTTCTTGGCTAATCCGTCCTCGCATTTGTTCACCTAATTGTGGGTCAACGTGACCTCCCAATCCATCCTGAGAAACAACCTGCAATCATACATAATCGCACCATATGGCTAGATATTCCATAGCCCGTATGATCAATCCAAAATTTCTTATTTTAGAAATTATTTTGTTTATGTAAGATTTAGGCTTTGTTTGTTTAGTTTTTTAGAAATATTTTCTGTCCACAAAAAAGCTAAAGATAGCTTGAGCCTTGAGACCCATAAGCCATTTTCACACGGGCTTTACATGAGAGTAAGTGTCGACGAACATATAAAAAGGACCCTTCCATTTTTTTACCTCATTCTAGCTTAAATTCATTGTTGAAATTTCTTCAAATTCTTCCAAATCATATTATCCCAACTATACCCAAAATTTAAACTATTCTGATGCCAAATGACATTCGATCGGTCCTTAGATTTTTACTATTATTTCTAAATTATACTTCTAATTGAATTATTATCATTTACATAATTGATTTCAATGGAATGATAGTCTACTAGCATTCTCTTCACTTAGCGATGTCGGGTTCAATCTTATGGAAAAATATTGATAACTAGGGGATTTGGGTAAATTCTGATTGTCAAAAAAAAGAAAAAAAGAAAAAGAAAGTAACTTGCCAATTGAATTAATGTTTTTTGGGGGAACAAATATATATATATATATATATTTTTAAAGACCTCCACTTCTTGAGGAGGGATCTCTTGTAATTGAATTACCCGTTGAGGTTTTAACTAATGTTTTCAACTTACTGGCAAGTTGATATTTTGATTTCTCTAATAAACTAATTAGGGTTAGTAGAAATTCCATGTCCCAAAAGGCCTCAAGTTTTGTTCATGAGTTGAAAACATCCTCTTAATAGAAAGGAAAGGAATAGAAATGGAATTCATTTCCCTTTATCCTGTTTGATATATATGGAGGGAATTTAAAATGAAATAATTCAATTTTGTCTTTCCTTCTTCTTATATTCTTTTTATAACTCTTTTAATAAATCCAATTCTCTCGAAATTCCGCCCCTTTTGGTCGGATTTCAAGACATGTATCAAAATCCCATCAAATCTCTTTTAATTCATTTCCTATTATAAATCCTTCCATTCCAAACACTGGAATTCAAAATAATAAATGAATTCCTTTCCATTCCCTCTAAATCCCTCCATTCCAAACACAGCGTTAATGTTTTTTTTATATTTTATTTTCCTCTTAACTGATTATGGAATTGTTTTGGATTAAATTAGGTTGTACGCCTGCATATGCTTTGCATAAGAAGAAAAATAACAAAATTAGAAGCCTTTTTCATAATGTCTGCTCAACCTGGGAGGGTATCATATATGAGAACTGGACACAAAACACACACACTCTTTCTCTCCCCCTTGATGAATTGACATCAAAAGTTTCAAAAAGAAAACTAATGCCATCAGATATACAATTAATACTAATAAAACAAATTAATTTAAGGGTACAAACTGCTGCATCAATTGACAACAAACGTTTCAAAGCATCTATTTTTGCCACATTTTCCCTAACTCCAAAGTTCTATATAAATCTCCACCCTCTTTCTCTCACAATCCACAAGCTATCCTCTCCTTCAAAATCTCTCCAAACTAGCACTGATACCAAAATCCCTTCGAGCGATTCCCATGGCGGCAAAGTCACCAAACACCCTTCTAATGACATTGACGGTCATAGCATGCATAGTAATGTTAGTCCCATCAGGGTTAGCCCAGGTGGTGCTGCCAGGACAAGATGTTTCACAGTGCTGGTCGTCTCTTAACAACATTGAAGGTTGTGTACTTGAGATTGTTATGTCTCTTTCTGGTGGTCAAATTGGCAAAATTGGCCCATCTTGTTGCAAGGCAATAACTGCGATCAATAACAATTGTTGGCCCAAGATGTTTCCCATGATTCCAATCATTCCTACTTTGCTTATGAACTTTTGCGCTCGCAGCTAAAGGAATTGGAACAAGCACCATGAGGTCCATGACTAAGATATTTTCATGGGCTAATTGGAACTGAAGATATGAGGAAGTGCAACATTTAACCTTTTTTTTTTTTTCCACCCTTTAATGGCTAGTGATCAATAAGATTTAGTTTGATTCTTTTTCTTAGGTTAGATGAGAAAGATGATTCTTGGTATGCTGTTTTTAAGGGCTGTCGTTTGGTTTTTGGTAATAAATGTTTTGCTAGCCAACATGTGCTCGTGTTTTTTTTTTTTGCCTATAATCAAATATATGCTTTGTGTTCCCACAAGGAGATCAACTCTCAAAGAGAGTCTGTTTGGACCCTTTGATCACAGAATTATGTTACAAAAATGCTGGGCAACCTGAATTCAGGATGCCTGAAGACGTACACACAAGGTGTGTCCTACACCCTTGGTGTATGTTCAGATAACCTTATGTTTTGGTAAACCTTATTTTATTTTATTTTTAAGCAATCACTTGTGAGAAAAAGAGAGTATTAAAAATAACTTAGGTGAAAGAAAACAGAATGTTGGGATTTTTTTTTTTTTTTTTTTTTTTTTTTCGGTGAAGCTCATCTAGACCATCTTGTGCAGTCAATTCCACTTGTAATTTCCTTACCACACTTTAGTGTTTAGGCCCACATCCTGTATAAAGCCCAAAATCCATTCCCATCATGGTCTTAGTAACACCACCAGCACTTGGGGGTGTTCGTGGTTCGGTTTGGTTCAGTTTCAAGGTAGATTTCAAATCAAATCATTATACTTCGGATTTATTCTTATCAAACCAAAACCAAACCAAACCAAACAAAAAAATTTTGATTTGGTTTCGGTTTTAACCTATCTAGTAGCAACAAATCATCATGAATAATTGTTTACCCCTAACAAAATAAAAAAAATGACAATCCAAACTCCAAATAAAAATAGTCTTAATAAAAGCATTATATTAGTAACTAAAAAAAGTATTAAACATTGTATCAAAATGGAAATAGAGAGCGAGAGGTGGGGAGCAGAGAGCGAGAGGTTTGAGAGCAAAATAGCAAAGTTTAGTTTAACTCAATAGGTTTGTATTCTTATTACGGTACTACCTATTTTACCCTTGTTTGAGTAGAAAATTTACAAACTAAACTTTAATATATAATATATAATCAATATACATATCTATCAAAACCAAACCAATTTAATTCGGTTTTCTAAAATTAGAACCAAAACCAAACCAATTTGAACCAATTTTAAACAATTTTAATTCGGTTTTTTAACCAATTTTGGGTACGGTACCCAAAATTTTCATTTTTTCATTTTTTCTTTGTGAGTACCATAGAAGCACCAATATTCTTCACTTATTCCATAAATTTCTTAAAAGTAATCCTTATTTATCCCGTAAAATTTAATAAATTTATAATTAGTTAAGAGAAGTCCAAATAATTGAGTAACTAGTTGTGAAATTCTCATATTATTTTCAAAATTTTATAGTAAAAATATTTCTTTCTTCTTTCTTCTTTCTTCTTTCTTAATGGTATGAGGGAAGTAGCAAATTAGAGCGCTGTCTTTTTAAAAATTAGAGCAAGAGCAATAAAACTAAAATTTTTGAACTTCTTTGATAATCTGAATGAGTGGCCATAAGATCTATAGTCTACAGACTTATTTATAGAGTGCTACAGCTAGGAAAGGAAACAACTATGAAAAAGAAACTAATTAAGAAAAAGGAAAATTTGTCAAAAATGGAAAGTTCCGAATTAAACCTAGAATTTACTAATGCAGGTTCCAAAAAGAAGGCCAGGATTGATTTCACTTCAATATCGCAATTCTGAAACTAAAAAACTTTTAGGGTGCGTTTTGGGAATTAATGTGAGTTCTGGGAATGGGGCATTACTTGGGGATGGAAATACTTGGTATTGATGCCCATTCCCACGTTGGTTCGCGTTAATGGAAAGTAGGATTCCATTTTACATTCCCATTTCCACGTTTGGTTGTGTTAGGAAATTGATTTCCAAATAGAGTAAATTCCCACAATGCTCATAATCTGTACCCAATACCTACCTAGCAAACACTAGATTGCTTAAAGCAATTTCTGAGTTCTCTTAACCATGGTGAATGAGTAGGTGTAAAAAAGAGTTAGAAAGATTAAAGAAATTAAAAAAAAAGAAGAAAAAAGGATGAAACCTAGCAAAAAAAATGAAAAAGCACTTAAATAGCCATTACTCGTGTGATTTAGTAGACTATTATATGATATAGTTGACTAAATCCAAACAATCGTTGAACAAATATGTTCTACCAAAAACATAGAAATTAAGCCCAACAATGGATACATTGTTTTTAGAAAAACTAACAATGGAAGGAATAGTTGTAGGAGGAGAAGAGCTTCGATGACTCTCTGGCGACTCTACCATCCCGGCGCCACTGTCACCAATTTCGACGAAGTCTTCGTCCCCACCCTTCTTGCTTTTCCATCATTCCAGATCTGCCAAGGTCTCACACAGCATCATGCTTAGCGTCAATATGGAGGCCAAATAGTTGTAGGAAGAGAAGGGACTTGGAAGGAATAAGTTTTTGTTGTAAGAGTAAGGGGCACACTGGTCATTTTTCATTTATAAAATTATAAATGTTAAATTTTTATTTATCATAAAGCCATGCTCAGGAATGGGGAATGAAACCCACATCGGATATGGGATTGCTAAAGTGGGTTTAAGTGGGAATGTGAGGGTAGCAGGAATGGGACTTTTCCGGGTATATGTGCATACCAAACACTGGAAAGAGGAATCAAACCCCTTTCTCGGGCATCAAACCCCCCAACCAAACGCACCCTTAGTGCATTTGTAAAGTTTCCTCAGCACTTCTCGTATTTTGCACAATTCAGGCCTTCAAACCTTGGGCTGGCGGCAAAGGGGTTAATGAGAGTTGGCTTGACGGCAAAGGGGAGAGCTATAAATTCAGATATCTTGAGTTTAAAACCAACCAATCTCTTTTGGCCAGCCACCAATCAGGGCTATTAGCTTAGACGTTAAATGACCTCATAAGGCGGTGGCCCCGCGTGGGGAGACGGGATTAGTTGGGCTTTGACAGTTTGAACACCTCGTTGCTTACCCCCCCAAAAAGAAAAAAAACCTTCTTTTTTGTAATCTCTTGGGCTATTTGGTAGGGGACCCATGGTTAGAAATAAGTGGTGCATATATATATATATATATATATATATATATGAACGATTAGATTTGGGAACGCATGATCGAAACTAACATGATAGCATGATGCAAATCAGAAGCTACCATTGAGGAAATTGAAGGCGTGTGTTGACATGGCAAAATTTGACAGCACTCAAGAATACTGGAGAGTTTTTATAGAGTGGGATGAACTTGTGATTTATTTGATCTTATAGTTAGTACCAGGATATTTCTGCATGTGGATGCGGTATTTCCATATCATTAATATATTTTTTATTTTATTTACTAAACGAGAGATATCTCAAGCCATTAAATCCAAATTAATTCCTGTGATGTACAAATCACATGTAAGTCTATGCATATGACAATGAGAAAGCAGAAACTCAAACTTGGGTCCTATGGCTCTTGAACCGGTCTTTTACCATCTGGACTACTTTCATGGGTTCCGTATCATTAAATTCAAAAGTTGAAACTTAAATGACTTTGACATAGCAGTTATGTGAATTAAAATTTACTAAGAAAATAGATTTCAGGTAAAACCTGTCACCTAATTGATGCACCTTAATATCAAACGTTCCAAAAAAAAAAAAAAAAAACTATGCAACTAATTTTCTCTATCTAAACTACTATAAATCTTCCCCTCTCTTCCTCTCATGATCAAGCACAAAACTCCATCAAAACTAGCAGAACTAACACCACAAGATTTTCTACTTTGTTGGTAATTAACCAATCCCATGGCAGTAATATCACAAATGAGACTTTCGATGCTGTTGATCGCAGCTTGCATGGCTACATTGGTGCCAACAGGGCTACCCAGTTATGACCAGAACCCCAATTGATGGCAATTTCAGAATTATTTTTTTCCCGAAAGATGCTTCGCAGTGCTGGTCATCTTTGGTGAACATAGAAGGTTGTGTGCTGGAAATTTATAAGTCTCTTCTCAATTTTGGCCTGATGGGTCTTATAGGCCCAGCTTGTTGCAAGGCAATAGCCGAGATAACAGACAATTGCTGGCCTAGCTTGTGTTCCCTTAACCCTCTCTTCCCTCATTTGCTAGAGAGCTCATGCGCTCGTCCTGGAGGGCCTGCACCACCATCCAAGACAACAAGCACCGTGGCTAAGCCATTTTCGCGGGCCACTTTGAACTAAAGATTTGATGAAGAATGATGCTGCCAAGGATTTTTATTTTAGTTCTAGTTTTTCAATTTCCTTTTGGTGAGGAAATGGAATGGGTTTTGATGATCGGTGGTAGTGGTCTAGAGGCTCTAGTACTAGTGTCCTTTTTCTTTTTAGAAATCTTCGTAAGGAATTTTCTAGGGATTGTCTTTTGATTTTTGGGAGTATGTCTGTTATCCTACAAGAAGGTGTTTGTGGCTCCTACCAAATAAAATGCTTTGTCTTGTATTCGTTAATTTCTTTTAATAACATTTTTCTTTCATAAAATTAAAAAAAAAAAAAAAAAATGCTTCGTCATTGCAAGGAGATTTTCTCAATGTGCATGGTTTGAAGTCTCTCTCGAACTTTCATGGCGTGTATGCATATTTGAATCATGAGATTATAAACCTATTTTGTATGTGCAATCGTCCCAAAAATCTGACGTGAAATGATTCGCTCATTGTCTTACTGTTCCTCGCATAAAACGGTATTGTCCTTGTGGCGTTCTAAGGACTTGAGGATCTCCTGAAGGGTGTCCTCTTTGATCATCTCCTCGTCCTCGACTTCCATCAGTTCGAATGTGTACGGGTCAGGCTCATACTTTAAGGCTTAGATCAAAAACCATTTTTATTTGGATTATTTTATAAAACTAAGGATTCTAGCAATTGTCGCGTCTAACAATACATAATTCGGTAGTCACAATATCACATCGTTCAGTACATATAGAGTCCTTTCCTGGCCAATCTGTCCGCATTTGTTCGCCTGAGTGTGGGTCAACGTGACCTCCCAATCCATCCTAAGAAGTAACTTGCAATCATATATTTTAGAAAATATTTTTGCTCATGTAAGATTTAGGCTAATCTATCCAACATTTCGTATTTTAGAAATTATTTTTGTTCATGTAAGATTTAGGCTCTGTTTGTTCGGACGTAAAAATTTTTCAGAAATATTTTCTAGCCACAAAAAAGCTAAAGATAGGTTGAGCCTTGAGACCCATAAGCTAGGAAGCACGAAAACTTCTCCAAAGGCCGCGTGTCCGTGTTAGACACGTATTGAACACGACACTTCTCTGACATTACACCTCTTCCTTTGCCTTTTTTTTTCCAATCTTTTTGTTCATCTTTACTTTTTTGTCATATATTTTCTACAAATAACTTAACTAGAATTTCTAAAAATAAAACAAAGGTATGCTTTTTGAATGATTTATGTGATGTTGTATGATATTTTATTTATTTGTATAAAAATAAATGTTCTATTAATGCCCTATCGCCGCCGTGTCATATCCTAAATTTTGAAGATTTTCCGTGTCCATGTCGTGTCGTATTCATGTTTGTGCTTCTTATCTCATAAGCCATTTTCAAAGGGGCTTTACATGAGAGCAAGTGTGGACTAACATATAAAAAGGACCCTTCCATTTTTTTTTTGTTTTTTTTTTACCTCATTCTAAAATTTATTGTTAAAATTTCTTCAAATTCTTCCTAATCATATTATCCCAACTATACCCAAAATTCAAAAAATTTTGTTGCCAAATGATATTCAGTCCCTAGATTTGTTACTATTATTTCTAAATTATACTTCTAATCGAATTATTATCATTTAAGTAATTGATGTCAATGGCATGATAGTCTAGTAACATTTTCTTTACTTAGCGATCTTGGATCCAATTTTATGCAAAAGTATTGATAACTAGGGGATTTGGGTAAATTCTTATGGAAAAAAGAAAAGAAAAAAAGTAACTTGCCAAATGAATTCATGTTTTATGGGGAAACTAATATATATATATATATATATATATATAGATCTCGAGTTCAATTTTATGGAAAAGTATTGGTAACTAGGGGATTTGGGTAAATTCTTATTGAAAAAAAAGAAGAAAAAAAGTAACTTGCAAGATGAATTAATGTTTTATGGGGAAACTAATATATATATATATATATATATATATATATATATTTTTTTTTTATAAGGACCTCAGCTTTTTAAGGTGGGGTCCCTTGCCAATTGAATTACCCCTTAAGGTTGTAACTACTACTTTCAACTTATTTGCAAGTTGATATCTTGATTTCTCTAATAAACTAATTAGGTTCAGTTGAAATTCCACGTCCCAAAGGGCCTCAAGTTCTATTCATGAGCTGAAAACATCCTGAAGAGTTCATGCCATAATCCCTAGCGCATACTTCTTGCAATACCAATTTTTTGTTATCCAATTTGACTTCAAAAGCACAAATCATAAAAGACTGAATTTTTGGGGAAAATTAACAGTGATATTTAAGCAGACTAAAGTAATCCAGTTGTTCAAGTTAAACTTGGAGTAACTTGAGCTAAAATTTTGTACATATAGCTATTGGGGATTAAGTTAAAATCCTTGTATTTTTTCCTTTGGTTCATGTGTTTAAGTTTCTGGCTTTGGTTTTGTTTATGTTTTTCGTTTTCCTTACACAGCCAACGCTGATGCAACACTAAACCTATAACTTCTTTAGCTTTAGTCACGGATACTTATAAATGCTTAATTGAATATGGAGCTGTTTTAGTTTAAATGTTCCCTCTCTCTCTCAAGTGACATAACACGTTTCAAAATGAAAACTAATGCCATAATGCCATTAGTAGTAATTAAAAAAAATAATTTCAGAGTACAAACTGCTGCATTATTGACGTCAAACATTTCGAAGCATCCATCTTTGCCATATTTTTCCAACTCCAAAGTTCTATATAAACTCCACCATCTTCCTCTCTCAATCCACAAGCTATCCTCCAAAAATTCTCCAACTAGCACTAATACTAAAAACACCTCCGGCGATTCCCATGGCAGCAAAGTCACCAAACACCCTTCTAATGATATTGATGGTCATAGCAAGTGTGGTAATGTTGGTTCCATCAGGGTTAGCCCAGGTGGTGCTGCCAGGATCAGATATTTTGCAATGCTGGTCTTCTATTAACAACGTTGAAGGTTGTGTACTTGAGATTGTTATGTCGCTTTCCGGTGGTCAAATTGGCAAAATTGGCCCATCTTGTTGCAAGGCAATAACGGCGATCAATAACAACTGTTGGCCCAAGATGTTTCCCATGATCCCAATCATTCCTACCTTGCTCATGAACTTCTGCGCCCGCAACTAAAGGAATTGGAAAAAGCACCATGAGGTCCATGAACAAGATATTTTCATGGGCTAATTGGAGCCGAAGATATGAGGAAGTGCAACATTTAACCTTTTTTATTTTTTCACCCCTTAATGGCTAGTGATCAATAAGGTTTAGTCTTATTTTTTGCTTAGGTTAGATGAGAAGATGATTCTTGGTACGTGCCTTTTAAGGGGTTGCCTTTTGGTTTTTGGTAATAAATGTTTAATTTGTTAGCCGACAACATGTGCTCGATCTTTGTTTTTGCATATAATCGAATAAATGATTTGTGTTCCCACAAGGAGATTGACTACATATGTGAGAGAGTGTGTTTGGGCCCTTGGACCACAAAAATAATACGCTTTTTCATTGCAAGGAGATTTTCCCAATGTGTGTTTGAAGTCTCTCTCTTGAACTTTCTTGGCGTGTACCCATATTTGAATCATAAGATTATCTTTTTTATTGGGACTAGGCCTGGCAATCTCAACCCAAACCTGTGAACCCACCCAAACCCATCAGCAATAAATGGGTTTGGGTGAAGTAAATTTCTAATTGGGTTGGTAATGGGTTACCCATAATCAACCCAATTATAAATGGGTTGGTTATGGGTTAACCACCAGACCCGTTGGGTTTTATTGGGTTTTATAGGGTTTCTTAAAGGGAGAGGGAAACAGAGAGAAAGGAGGGCATGAGGCATCAGGGAGCACCACCGGCGTTCAAAGCTTGGGGCCGGCGTTCTGGTCTCACAGTTGTTACCTAATTTCTAACCCAAAGAAAACTAGCCTTGTAATCCTCGACATTTTGGGTTTGGGTGAAGATGAAGGGCTGTCATAGAGTTTTAAGGGTTTTATTTTTTTGGTTGTCGTTTGCAACTCTAGATGGAGAGATCCGAGTAGATCTGAGCTCTAAGAGTTTGAAGACCACCGACGAGCTGAGGAAACATCCTCGCCTCCTCCACCTTCGCCATGCTCTCGTCGTAGTACCGCTTCCCCTGACTTGGCTATGGCTTTTGTTTCTTCTTCAATCCGTCGGCACAAGCACATATAGAGTAATTTGGAATTGAGGGAATCAGTGACCGGACCTTGTCAGTGCGTATGCAGGAAAGCATCTGGAGGGGGTGGGATGAAAGGATCTGGAAGTTTTTTGTTTACTTTGAAAATCTGAAGCTTTGAGTATACTTTACATTTTTTGCTTTTTGCTTTTTGCTTGTCTTTTACTTTTTTGTTTAGTAAAACATTCTAAACTTGAAATTGAGGGAAAAAAAAGGGGTCAGTTATCCCCCCCTCCCCAAATTAACACAAAAACAAAAAAACAAAAAAACCAAAAAAAAAAAAAAAACAAAAACACACACACACACACACACCCTAGGGCACAAAACAGGTCGGGTTAAAAAGACGGGTCGGGTTTAGATATGAGTTGGGTCATAATTAGGTCGGTTGTCCATTTATTTCACTGTCAGTGTACATGTTTTGTAACTTATAAGCGGATGGAGTTGCTAAGTGGAGAGAATTTTTAGGATATTGGAGAGAGAGAGAGAGAGAGAGGGGGGGGGGGAAAAAAAAAAAAACCTAGGGCACAAAACGGTTCGGGTTAGAAAAATGGGTCGGTTTAGATATGAGTTGGGTCGGTTACCCATTTATTTCACTGTTAGTATACATGTTTTGTAACTTATAAGTGGATGGAGTGGCTAAATGGTGAGAATTTTTAGGATATTTGGGAGAGAGAGAGAAAGAGGAAAAAAAAACCTAGGGCACAAAACGGGTCGGGTCAGAACACGGGTCGGTTTAGATATGAGTTGGGTCAAAATTGGGTCGGTTGCCCATTTATTTCGCTGTTAGTGTACATGTTTTGTAAATTATAAGCGGATGGAGTGGCTAAGTGGAGAGAATTTTTAGGATATTGGAGAGAGAGAGAGAGAGAGGAAAAAAAAAAAACCTAGGGCACAAAACGAGTTGGGTTTAGATATGAGTTGGGTCATAATTGGGTCGGTTGTCCATTTATTTCACTGTTAGTATGTGTACATGTTTTGTAACTTATAAGCTAATGGAATGGCTTAGTGGAGAGAAATTTTAGGATATTGAAAAAAAAAAAAAAAAAAAAACAACTAGGGCACAAAACGGGTCGGGTTAGGAAAAACGGGTTGGGTCAGAAAATGGGTTGGGTTTAGATCTAAGTTGGATCATAATTGGGTCAGTTGCGGGTTGGTTTTGGGTATGTACAGTAATTGGGTTGGGCATAACCCAACCCATTAATGACACAAATTACATGACCCATTAATAACCCAACCCAAACCCAAACCCAACCAACACGCCCAAATTGCCAGGCCTAATTGGGACTATTTTGTAAAGCTAAGGATTCCACCAATTGTCTCATCTAACAATACATAGTTTAGAAATCAATATCACATATGTAACGACCCTCAAAACAAGTTCAAATTTATGAGCTCCGTACCAATAAAAACTCTTTCAAAAAAATGAATTTCTTTTGAAAATTACAAAATATTGTACAACTGCGGAAAGCAATGGTTAACCCAAAACTTACATGAGTATACATTGCTCAACTTATTAAATAAAATTTACATCAATTTTATAGAAATGAAAAATAAAATAAATCAACGATATCTTTTCAAATCTCGACCCCAATTCTACTATGTGTCCCCAACGACAATGACCTGAAAATATATTGGGGTGAGCAACAACAACTCAGTAGGAAATCCAATTCCTAGACAATAAATAATGTTTCAAACATCTCATGCAATACACGCATTTATATAAAAACAATAGATAGGCCAAAATATACGAATTCCAAATCATACCCATCGCATATAATCCAACGATCAATAATAATTCAATTCTCAAAATATATTGGCCATCAATTAAATCAACCATCATAAATACTCATTTCAAATAATAGCATCAAAATAAGCATCACTTATTGAACAAGAATTAAACCCCTACCTATAATTAATGAGAATTCAAAACCCCTGAGAACGTATACAAAAATTAGCAAAATCTTCCTTCATGAATTGATTTCTCTCTGGCTCTCTCTCACTCACACTCTCGCACTTTTATTTCTTTTTCCTGTTCCCATAGTACTCTTGCTTAGAAGTTAAAGGGTATATATATATAGGATGGAGGACTAAGTAGGTACCAAAGATATGCACGTGGAGCTTCAGGAATCCTCCACGTACAAGCCTTCCATAAATAAGATAATAAAATAATATAGTAGCCCATAGATAAGTCGGTAATGGCTCATAGATTATATTTATAAGGTGTCAAGTTTAGAGACAATGTTAACTCTCATTGCCACACGTGGAGTGCAAACTCAACCAAAAGGATATAATATTATATTCAAGAATAACCCATCGTGTTGGAGTCTCTATGTGCAAACTTTACTAGAATGCCCAATAAAATGGTCCAACCCAGTGCATGTATGATAATAATAAATCTTATTTCACATAAAAAAAAAAATCAACCCTAATATAATTTAAAATTAACATGTAATAAAATCCAGGTGTTACATTTTAAAATTAACATATAATAAAATCCGGGGTGTTACAACATAGGCCATGTTTGTTTGGTTGGAATGGAATTGAAGAAATGGAGTCACATTCCAATTCGTTCCAATTAAACAACTTGTTTGGATGAGGTAATTGAATGGGAATGGAATCAAACAATAGTAGTGAATTATAATGATATTCATTCCGTAATTTTCATTTCAATCTCATTCCATTCAAAGACTATTTTGAGCATGGAATCAGATTCCATTCCCACCCATTCCATTCCAACCAAACAAACTTAGCCACAGTTCAGTAGATATAGTGTGTCCTTTCTTGGACAATCTGTCTGCATTTGTTTGCCCACGTGTGGGTCAATGTGACCTCCCAATCCATCCTAAGAATTAAGTAGCCTGCAATCATATATAATTGCACCATATGGCTAAGTATTCCACAGCCCGTATAATCTATCCAACATTTTGTCTTTTAGAAATTATTTTTGTTCATGTAAGATTTAGGCTCTGTTCATTTGGATGTAAAGTTTTTCAAAAATATTTTCTAGAAACAGAAAAGCTAAAGATAAGTTGAACCTTGAGACCCATAAGCCATTTTCAAAGGGGCTTTACATGAGAGTAAGTGTGTACTAACATATAAAAAGGACACTTCCATTTTTTTTTTTTACCTCATTCTAAAATTTATTGCTGACATTTCTTTAAATTCTTCCAAATCATATTATCCCAACCATACCCAAAATTCAAACTATTTTGATGCCAAATGATATTTACTCCCTAGATTTGTCACTAGTATTTCTAAACTATACTTCTAATTGAATTATTATCATTTAAGCAATTAATTCCAATGGCATGATAGTCTAGTGACATTCTCCTCACTTAGCGATCTCGGGTTCAATCTTACGGAAAATTATTGATAACTAGGAGATTTGGGTAAATTTTGGTTGTCAAAAAAAAAAAAAAAAAAAAAAAAAAAAAACAAGTAACTTGCCAATTGAATTAATGTTTTTTTGGGGGAAACTAATATATATTCATAAATAAATAAATAAATATATAAATATATTATTTTTTATAAGGACTTCCGCATGTTAGGGGAAATTAGCGAAAAGTCTATTTTTATAGGACTTATAGAGGCATAAGTCTATACAGTAAATTTATGAAGCCATAAGTCCACTTTTAAGTAAAATGAGTTAATTTTGCAATCGTGGTAAATGCACAAAGTCAAGTTTACCCTTAAGTGTTATTTTTTGTTTTCAAATTTTAAGATGACAAAACTTTTGATCTACACATTGATTTCCAATAAAATTTATATATTTGAAATCTATTCGCCGAACTTTTCAAAACAAGACCCATGATGAAAATAAAATTATGTATAAAAAAAATAGTTACATTGATTACATATTTACATGTATCGGTTTTAAAATAAATAAACACAAATATTTTAATGTGGGTTCAATTTTTCATACAAAATTATTAAATTTATTTGATGTAACTATTGAATCAGTTAAATTGATGTGTTTGAAACTAAAAAATTATAAGATTTAAATATTTTGTGACTAAAATTAAGTCACAATTGACTTAAAAGTAATTGTTTTCATATAATTGTTTTTCTGTGGGTTCGGTGTATACTTCAGTTACAAGTAGATGTTTGCCCAGATTTAATTGATTTTTTTTTATTTTTATTTTTGGGAAAATTAGGGAAAAGACCCATGATGAATATAAAATTATGTAAAAAAAAAAAACAATTACATTGATTATATATAACTTTCTAAGAGGGACCTTTTGCTACATAATATGAAGGGGTAATATCGTCTGAAAATATCTAAGAGGGACCGTTGACTACATAAGATTTTATGATGGACTTATGGCTGCACAAGTCCAACTTTATAGACTTGTGGCCAAAGTCCCCCGCATGTTAAGGTGGGGTCCCTTGCCAGTTACCCTTTGAGGTTGTACCAACTATTTTGAACTTACAGGCAAGTTGATATCTTGATTTCTCTAATAAACTAATTAGGTTTAGTTGAAATTTCATGTCCCAAAGGCCTCGAGTTCGATTCATGAGCTGAAAAAATCCTGAAGAGTTCATTCCTCAATCCCTAGCACGTACTTGTTCCAATACCAATTTTTTGTTATCCAATTTGAGATATTTCATAATCACAAATCCAAAAAAGCTGAATTTTTGGGGGAAATTAACCGGGATATTTAAGTAGCATAAAGTGATCCAGGTGTCCAAGTTAAACCTAGAGTAACTTGAGCTAAAATTTTGTACATATATATATATATATATATATATATATATATATATATAGATTGGTGATTCAGTTAAAATCCTCTTATTTTTTCCTTTGGTTTATGTTCAAGTTTTTGGCTTTGGTTTTGTTTTTGTTTTCCTTGCATAGAGCACGATGCAACTCTAAAACTATAACTTCTTTAGCTTTAGTCATGGATACGTAAAAATGCTTAATTGAATATGGAGCTGTTTTAGATTAAATGTTCCCTCCCCCCCCCTCCCCCTCCTCTCTCTCTCTGTCTCTCTCTCTCTCTCAAGTGACATCAAATGTTTCAAAATGAAAACTAATGCCATAATGCCATTAGTAGTAATAAAAACAAATTGATGTCAGAGTATAAACTACTGCATTATTGACGTCAAAAACTTCAAAGCATCCATCTTTGCCACATTTTTCAACTCCAAAGTTCTATATAAACTCCACCCTCTTCCTCTCACAATCCACAAGCTATCCTCCTCCAAAAATTCTCCAAACTAGCACTAATACCAAAAACACTTCCGGCGATTCCCATGGCAGCAAAGTCACCAAACACCCTTCTAATGACATTGATGGTCATAGCATGCGTGGTAATGTTGGTCCCATCAGGGTTAGCCCAGGTGTTGTTGCTGCCAAGATCAGATATTTCGCAATGCTGGTCTTCTATTAACAACGTTGAAGGTTGTGTACTTGAGATTGTTATGTCGCTTTCCGGTGGTCAAATTGGCAAAATTGGCCCATCTTGTTGCAAGGCAATAACTGCGATCAACAACAATTGTTGGCCCAAGATGTTTCCCATGATCCCAATCATTCCTACCTTGCTCATGAACTTCTGCGCCCGCAACTAAAGGAATTGGAACAAGCACCATGAGGTCCATGAACAAGATATTTTCATGGGCTAACTGGAACCGAAAATATGAGGAAGTGCAACATTTAACCTTTTATTTTTTTTTTACCTCTTAATGGCTAGTGATCAATAAGGTTTAGTCTTATTTGTTGCTTAGGTTAGATGAGAAGATGATTCTTGGTACGTGGCTTTTAAGGGGTTGCCTTTTGGTTTTTGGTAATAAATGTTTAATACTTTAATTTGTTAGCCGACAACAAGTGCTCTTGGTTTTTGCCTATAATTGAATAAATGATTTGTGTTCCCACAAGGAGATTGACTATATATGTGAGAGAGTGTGTTTGGGCCCTTGGATCACAAAAATAAAGTGCTTCGTCATTGCCAGGACATTTTCACAAAGTGTGTTTGAAGTCTCTCTGTCGAACTTTCATGGCAAGTACACATTTTTGAATCATGAGATTTTTTTTTTTTTATTTGGGCTATTTCGTAAAACTAAGGATTCCACCAACTATCGCATCTAACAATACATAGTTTAGTAGTCACAATATCACAAAGGCTATGTTTGTTTGGTTGGAATGGAATGGATGAAATGGAGTCACATTCCAATTTGTTCCAATTAAACAATGTGTTTGGATGAGGTAATTGAATGGGAATGGAATCAAACAGCAGTAGTGAATTATAATGATATTCATTCCGTAATTTTCGTTTCAATCTCATTCCATTCAAAGACTATTTTGAGCATAGAATCGGATTCCATTCCAACCAAACAAACTTAGCCATAGTTCATTAGATGTAGTGTGTCCTTTCTTGGCCAGTCTGTCCATATTTGTTCGCCCAAGTGTGGGTAAATGTGACCTTCCAATCCATCCTAAGAATTAAGTAGCCTCCAATCATATATAATTGCACCATATGGCAAAGTATTCCACAGCCTGTATATTCTATCCAACATTTCGTATTTTGGAAATTATTTTTGTTCATGTAAGAGTTAGGCTCTGTTTTTTCACCCGTAAAAGTTTTTTAGAAATATTTTTTTGCCACAAAAAAGCTAAAGATAGCTTGAGCCTTGAGACCCATAAGCCATTTTGAAGGGGCTTTACATGAGAGTAAGTGTGGACAAACATAAAAAAAGGACCCTTCCATTTTTTTTTTTAATTTTTATTTTTATAATCTCATTCTTAAATTTATTGCTGACATTTCTTCAAATTCTTCCAAATCGTATTATCCCAACCAAACCCAAAATTCAAACTATTTTGATGCCAAATGATATTTACTCCCTAGATTTGTCACAATTATTTCTAAATTATACTTCTAATTGAATTATTATCATTTAAGCAATTAATTCCAATGGCATGATAGTCTAGTGGAATTCCACTCACTTAGCAAACTCGGGTTATATCTTACGAAAAGTAATGATAAATAGCGGATTTGGGTATATTCTGGTTGACAAAAAAAAAAAAAAAAACAAGTAACTGGCCTATTGAATGAATGTTTTTTTGGGGAAACTAGTATATATTTTTGAATAAATAAATAAAAAATAAATATATTATATTTTATAAGGACCAAACCTCTGCATCTAAGGTGGGGTCCCTTGCCAATTACCCTTTGAGATTGTACCAACTATTTTCAACTAACTGGCAAGTTGATATCTTGATTTCTCTAATAATCTAATTAGGTTCAGTTGAAATTTCATGTCCCAAAGGGCCTCGAGTTTTGTTCATGTGCTGAAAAAATCCTGAAGAGTTCATGGGTCAATCCCTAGCACGTACTTTTCCAATACCAATTTTTTGTTATCCAATTTGAGATATTTCATAATCACAAATCCAAAAAAAGGGAATTTTTGGGGGAAATTAGTCAGGATATTTAAGTAGCATAAAGTGATCCAGTTGTCCATGTTAAACCTGAAGTAACTTGAGCTAAAATTTTGTACATATATTTATATAGGTGATTGAGTTAAAATCCTTGTATTTTTTCCTTTGGTTTATGTTCGAGTTTTTGGCTTTGGTTTTGTTTTTGTTTTCCTTACACAGACCACGATGCAACTCCAAACCTATAACTTCTTCAGCTTTAGTCACGGGTACTTATAAATGCTTAATTGAATATGCAGCTGTTTTAGATTAAATATTCCCTCTCTCTGTCTCTCTCTCTCTCAAGTGACATCAAACGTTTCAAAATGAAAACTAATGCCATAATGCCATTAGTAGTAATAAAAACAAATTAATGTCAGAGTACAACTGCTGCATTATTGACGTCAAACATATCAAAGCATCCATCTTTGCCACATTTTTCCAACACCAAATTTCTATATAAACTCCACCCTCTTCCTCTCACAATCCACAAGCTATCCTCCTTCAAAAATTCTCCAAACTAGCACCAATACCAAAAACACTTCCGGCGATTCCCATGGCAGCAAAGTCACCAAACACCCTTCTAATGACATTGATGGTCATAGCATGCGTGGTAATGTTGGTCCCATCAGGGTTAGCCCAGGTGGTGCTGCCAGGATCAGATATTTCACAGTGCTGGTCTTCTATTAACAATGTTGAAGGTTGTGTACTTGAGATTGTTATGTCGCTTTCCGGTGGTCAAATTGGCAAAATTGGCCCATCTTGTTGCAAGGCAATAACTGTGATCAACAACAATTGTTGGCCCAAGATGTTTCCCATGATCCCAATCATTCCTACCTTGCTCATGAACTTTTGCGCCCGCAACTAAAGGAATTGGAACAAGCACCATGGGGTCCATGAACATGATATTTTCATGGACTATTGGAACCGAAGATATGAGGAAGTGCAACATTTAACCTTTTTTTTTTTTATACCTCTTAATGGCTAGTGATCAATATGGTTTAGTCTTATTTGTTGCTTAGGTTAGATGAGAATATGATTCTTGGTACGTGGCTTTTAAGGGGTTGCCTTTTGGTTTTTGGTAATAAATGTTTAATTTGTTAGCCGACAACATGTGCTCTTGGTTTTTGCCTATAATCGAATAAATGAGCTGTGTTCCCACAAGGAGATTGACTATATATGTGAGAGAGTGTGTTTGGGCCCTTGGACCGCAAAAAGAAAATGCTTCCACATTGCAAGAAGATTTTCCCAATGTGTGTTTGAAGTCTCTGTCTCGAACTTTCATGGCGAGTACGCATTTTCGAATCGTGAGATTATTTTTTTATTTGGACTATTTTGTAAAACTAAGGATTCCACCAATTGTCGCATCTAACAATACATAGTTTAGTAGTCAAAATATCACATAGGCCGTGTATGTTTTGTTGGAATGGAATGGATGTAATGGAGTCACATTCCAATTATTTCCAATTAAAGAACGTGTTTGGATGAGGTAATTGAATTAGAATGGAATCAAACAGTAGTAGTGAATTATAATGATATTCATTCCATGATTTTCATTTCAATCTCATTTCATTCAAGGACTATTTCAAGCATGGAAGCAGATTTCATTCCCATTCATTCCATTCCATCCAAATAAACTTAGGCATAGTTCAATAGATGTAGTGTGTCTTTTCTTGGCAAATCTGTCCGCATTTGTTCGCCCAAGTGTGGGTCAATGTGACCTTCCAATCCTTCCTAAGAATTAGGTTGCCTGTGATCATATATAATTGCACCATATGGCTAAGTATTCCATAGCCCGTATAATCTATCCAACATTTCGTATTTTGGAAATTATTTTTGTTCATGTAAGATTTAGGCTCTGTTTTTTTGGCTGTAAAAGTTTTTCAGAAATATTTTCTGGCCACAAAAATGCTAAAGATAGCTTTAGTCTTGAGACCCATAAGCCATCCATTTTTTATTTAATTATTTTTTTTTATCCCATTTTGAAATTTATTGCTGACATTTCTTCAAATTCTTCCAAATCATATTATCCCAACCATACCCAAAATTCAAACTATTTTGATGCCAAATGATATTTACTCCCTAGATTTGTCCAAATTATTTCTAAATTATACTTCTAATTGAATTATTATCATTTAAGCAATTAATTCTTATGGCATGATAGTCTAGTGGCATTCTCCTAACTTAGCGATCTCGGGTTCAATCTTAAGGAAAAGTATTGATAACTAGGGGATTTGGGTAAATTCTGGCTGTCAAAAAAAAAAAAACAAGTAACTTGCCAATTGAATTAATGTTTTCTTTGGGGAAACTAATATATATTTATAAATAAATAAATAAGTAAAGAAATAAATATATATATTATTATCTGTAAGGACCTCCGGATCCTAAGGTGGGGTCCCTTTCCAATTACCCTTTGAGGTTGTACCTACTATTTTCAACTAACTGGCAAGTTGATAGCTTAATTTCTCTAATAAACTAATTAGGTTCATTTCAAATTTCATGTCCCATAGGGCCTCAAGTTCTGTTCATTCGCTGAAAAAATCCTGAAGAGTTCATGGCTCAATCCTTAGCACGTACTTCTTCCAATACCAAATTTTTGTTATCCAATTTGAGATATTTCATATTCACAAATGCAAAAAACCGAATTTTTAGGGGAAATTAATCGAGATATTTAAGTAGCATAAAGTGATTCAGTTTTCCAAGTTAAACCTGAAGTAACTTGAGCTAAAATTTTGAACATATATATATATATATATTGGTGATTTAGTTAAAATCCTTGTATTTTTTCCTTTGGTTTATGCTAAAGTTTTTGGCTTCGGTCTGGTTTTTGTTTTCCTTACATAGACCACGATGCAACTCCAAACCTATAACTTCTTTAGCTTTAGTCACGGATACTGATAAATGCTTAATTGAATGTGGAGCTGTTTTAGATTAAATGTTCCCTCCCTCTCTCTCTAAAGTGACATCAAACGTTTGAAAATGAAAACTAATGCCAAAATGCCATTACTAGTAACAAAAACAAATTAATGTCAGAGTACAAACTGCTGCATTATTGACGCGTGTCAAACACTTCAAAGCACGTCAAACACTTCAAACCATCCATCTTTGCCACATTTTTTCAACTCCAAGGTTCTATATAAACTCCACCCTCTTCCTCTCACAATCCACAAGCTATCCTCCTTCAAAAATTCTCCGAACTAGCACTAATACCAAAAACACTTCCAGCAATTCTCATGGCAGTAAAGTCACCAAACACCCTTCTAATGACATTGATGGTCATAGCATGCGTGGTAATGTTGGTCCCCTCAGGGTTAGCCCAGGTGGTGCTGCCAAGATCAGATATTTCACAGTGCTGGTCTTCTATTAACAACGTCGAAGGCTGTGTACTTGAGATTGTTATGTCGCTTTCCGGTGGTCAAATTGGCAAAATTGGCCCATCTTGTTGCAAGGCAATAGCTGCGATCAATAACAACTGTTGGCCCAAGATGTTTCCCATGATCCCAATCATTCCTACCTTGCTCATGAACTTTTGCGCCCGCAACTAAAGGAATTGAAACAAGCACCATGAGGTCCATGAACAAATTGGAACCGAAGATATGAGGAAGTGAAACATTTAACCTTGTTTTTTTTTTTTACCTCTTAATGGCATGTGATCAATAAGCTTTAGTCTTATTTGTTGCTTAGGTTAGATAAGAAGATGATTCTTGGTACGTGGCTTTTAAGGGGTTGCCTTTTGGTTTTTGGTAATAAATGTTTAATTTGTTAGCCGACGACATGTGCTCTTGGTTTTTGCCTATAATCGAATAAATGATTTGTGTTCCCACAAGGAGATTGACTACATATGTGAGAGAGTGTGTTTGGGCCCTTGGATCACAAAAATTAAATGCTTCATTATTGCAAGGAGATTTTCTCAATGTGTGATTGGAGTCTCTCTCTCGAACTTTCATGGCATGTACGCATATTTGAATCGTGAGATTATTTTTTTATTTGGACTATTTTGTAAAACAAATGACTCCACTAATTGTCTCATCTGACAATACAAAGTTCGGAAGTCACAATATCACATAGGCCGTGTTTGTTTGGTTGGAATGGAATGGATGAAATGGAGTCACAATCCAATTCATTCCAATTAAACAACGTGTTTGGATGATGTAATTGAATTGGAATGGAATCAAACAACAGTAGTGAATTATAATGATATTCATTCTGTAATTTTCATTTCAATCTCGTTCCATTGAAAGACTATTTTGAGCATGGAATCCGATTCCATTCCCACCTATTCTATTCCAACCAAACAAACTAAGCCATAGTATGTTCTGTAGATATAGTGTGTCCTTTCTTTGCTGATCTATCCGCATTTGTTTGCCCCAGTGTGGGTCAATGTGACCTCCCAATCATCCTAAGAGTTAAGTAGCTTGCAATCATATATAATTGCACCATATGCCTAAGTAATCCCCATCCTGTATAATCTATCCAACATTTCATATTTTATAAATTATTTTTGTTCATGTAAGATTTAGGATTTGTTCGTTCGGACGTAAAATTTTTTCAGAAATATTTCTGGCCACAGAAAAGCTAAAGATAGCTTGAGCCTTGAGACCCATATGCCATTTTGAAAGGGGCTTTACATGAGAGTAAGTGTGGACTAACATATAAAAAGGACCCTTCCATTGTTTTTTTTTTTTTTTTTTTTTTAAATTTATTGCTGTCATTTCTTCAAATTCTTGTGAATCATATTATCCCAACCATACTCAAAATTTGAACTATTTTGATGTCAAATGATATTTACTCCCTAGATTTGTCACTATTATTTCGAAATTATACTTCTAATTGAATTATTATCATTTATGCAATTAATTCCACTGGCATAATAGTCTAGTAACATTCTCCTCACTTAGCGATCTCAGGTTCAATCTTATGGAAAATTATTGATAACTAGGGGATTTGCTTATAACTCTGGCACTAAAAAAAAAAAAAAAAAAAAACAAGTAACTTGCCAATTGAATTAATGTTTTTTGTGGGGAAACTAATAGATATTTATAAGTAAACAAATAAATAAATAAATATATTATTTTTTATAAAGACTTCCGCATATTAAGGTGGGGTCCCCTGCCAATTACCCTTTGATGTTGTACCTAACATTTTTAACTTAGTGGCAAGTTGAGCTAAAATTTTGTATCTATATATATATATATATATTTATATATTGGTGATTCAGTTAAAATCCTTGTATTTTTTCCTTTGGTTTATGTTCAAGTTTTTAGCTTTGGTTTTGTTTTTGTTTTCTCTACACAAACCACGATGCAACTCCAAACCTATAACTTCTTTAGCTTTAGTCAGGGATACTTATAAATGCTTAATTGAATATGGAGCTGTTTTAGATTAAATGTTCCCTCTCTCTCTCTCTCTCTCTCTCTCTCTCTCAAGTGACATCAAACGTTTCAAAATGGCAACTAATGCCATAATGCCATTAGTAGTAATAAAAACAAATAAATGTTAGAGTACAAACTGCTGCATTATTGACGTCAAACATTTCAAAGCATCCATCTTTGCCACGTTTTTCCAACTCCAAAGTTCTATATAAACTCCACCCCCTTCCTCTCACAATCCACAAGCTATCCTCCAAAAATTCTCTGAACTAGCACAAATACCAAAAACACTTCCGGCGATTCCCATGGCAGCAAAGTCACAAAACACCCTTCTAATGACATTGATGGTCATAGCATGCGTGGTAATGTTGGTCCCCTCAGGGTTAGCCCAGGTGGTGCTGCCAGGATCAGATATTTCGCAGTGCTGGTCTTCTATTAACAACGTTGAAGGCTGTGTACTTGAGATTGTTATGTCGCTTTCCGGTGGTCAAATTGGCAAAATTGGCCCATCTTGTTGCAAGGCAATAGCTGCGATCAATAACAACTGTTGGCCCAAGATGTTTCCCATGATCCCAATCATTCCTACCTTGCTCATGAACTTCTGCGCCCGCAACTAAAGGAATTGGAACAAGCACCATGAGGTCCATGAACAAGATATTTTCATGGGCAAATTGGAACCGAAGATATGAGGAAGTGAAACATTTAACCTTCTTTTTTTTTTTAACCTCTTAATGGCTTGTGATCAATAAGGTTTAGTCTTATTTGTTGCTTAGGTTAGATAAGAAGATGATTCTTGGTATGTGGCTTTTAAGGGGTTGCCTTTTGGTTTTTGGTAATAAATGTTTAATTTGTTAGCCGACGACATGTGCTCTTGGTTTTTGCCTATAATCGAATAAATGATTTGTGTTCCCACAAGGAGATTGACTATATATGTGAGAGTGTGTGTTTGGGCCCTTGGACCACAAAAATAAAATGCTTCGTTATTGCAAGGAGATTTTCCCAATGTGTGTTTGAAATCTCTCTCTCGAACTTTCGTGGCATGTATGCATATTTGAATCATGAGATTATTTTTTTTATTTGGACTATTTTGTAAAACAAAGGATTCCACCGATTGTCTTATTTGACAATACAAAGTTCGGAAGTCACAATATCACATAGGCCGTGTTTTTTTGGTTGGAGTGGAATGGATGAAATGGAGTCACAATCCAATTCATTCCAATTAAACGTGTTTGGATGATGTAATTGAATTGGAATGGAATCAAACAGTAGTAGTGAATTATAATGATATCAATTCCATAATTTTCATTTCAATCTCATTCCATTGAAAGACTATTTTGAGCATGGAATCAGATTCCATTCCCACCCATTCCATTCCAATCAAACAAACTTAGCCATAGTTCTGTAGATATAGTGTGTCCTTTCTTTGCTGATCTATCTGCATTTGTTCGCCCAAGTGTGGGTCAATGTGACCTCCCAATCCATCCTAAGATTTAAGTAGCCTGCAATCATATATAATTGCACCATATGGCTAAGTATTCCACAGCCCGTATAATCTATCCAACATTTCATATTTTAGATATTATTTTTGTTCATGTAAGATTTAGGATTTGTTTGTTTGGACGAAAATGTTTTTCAGAAATATTTTTTGGCGACATAAAAGCTAAAGATAGCTTGAGCCTTGAGACCCATAAGCCATTTTGAAAGGGGCTTTACATGAGGGTAAGTGTGAACTAACATATAAAAAGGACCCTTCCATTGTCTTGTTTTGTTTTTTTGTTTGTTACTTATTTATTTTTACCTCATTCTTAAATTTATTGCTAGCATTTCTTCAATTTCTTCCGAATCATATTATCCCAATCATACCCGAAATTCGAACTCTTTTGATGCTAAATGATATTTACTCCCTAGATTTGTCACTATTATTTTGAAATTATACTTCTAATTGAATTATTATCATTTATGCAATTAATTCCACTGGCATGATAGTCTAGTAGCATTCTCCTCACTTAGCGATCTTGAATGCAATCTTACAGAAAATTATTGATAACTAGGGGATTTGCGTAAACTCTGGTACTAAAAAAAAATACAAAAAAAAAAAAAAAACAAGTAACTTGCCAATTGAATTAATGTTTTTTTTGGGGAAACTAATAGATATTTATAAGCAAACAAATAAATAAATAAATATATTATTTTTTATAAAGACTTCCGCATATTGAGGTGGGGTCCCCTGCCAATTACCCTTTGATGTTGTACCTAATATTTTTAACTTAGTGGCAAGTTGATACCTTGATTTCTCAAATAAAATAATTAGGTTCAGTTGAAATTTGATGTCCCAAAGGGCCTCGAGTTCTGTTCATCAGCTGAAAAAATCCTGAAGAGTTCATTCCTCAATCCCTAGCACGTATTTGTTCCAATACCAATTTTTGTTATCCAATTTGAGATATTTCATAATCACAAATCCAAAAAAACTGAATTTTTGGGGGAAATTAACTGGGATATTTAAATAGCATAAAGTGATCCAGTTGTCTAAGTTTTTGGCTTTGGTTTTGTTTTTGTTTTCTCTACACAAACCACGATGCAACTCCAAACCTATAACTTCTTTAGCTTTAGTCAGGGATACTTATAAATGCTTAATTGAATATGGAGCTGTTTTAGATTAAATGTTCCCTCTCTCTCTTTCTCTCTCACTCTCTCAAGTGTGTCATAATGCCATTAGTAGTAATAAAAACAAATTAATGTCAGAGTACAAACTGCTGCATTATTGTCGTCAAACATTTCAAAGCATCCATCTTTGCCACATTTTTCCAACTCCAAAGTTCTATATAAACTCCACCCCTTGCTCTCACAATCCACAATCTATCCTCCTTCAAAAGTTCTCCAAACTAGCACAAATACCAAAAACACTTCCGGCGATTCCAATGGCAGCAAAGTCACTAAACACCCTTCTAATGACATTGATGGTCATAGCATGCGTCGTAATGTTGGTCCCATCAGGGTTAGCCCAGGTGGTGCTGCCAGGATCAGATATTTCGCAGTGCTGGTCTTCTATTAACAACGTTGAAGGCTGTGTACTTGAGATTGTTATGTCGCTTTCCGGTGGTCAAATTGGCAAAATTGGCCCATCTTGTTGCAAGGCAATAACTGCGATCAATAACAGCTGTTGGCCCAAGATGTTTCCCATGATCCCAATCATTCCTACCTTACTCATGAACTTCTGCGCCCACCACTAAAGGAACTGGAACAAGCACCATGAGGTCCATGAACAAGATATTTTCATAGGCTAATTGGAACTGAAGATATGGGGAAGTGCAACATTTAACCTTCTGTTTTTTTTTACCCCATAATGGCTAGTGACCAATAAGGTTTAGTCTTATTTTTTGCTTAGGTTAGATGAGAAGATGATTCTTGGTACGTGGCTTTTATGGTAACTAGTTATTGCACACGTGCGTTGCATGTGGATTTTTTGTCAACAATAAAATGATTTAAAGATCATCAATTATTTTTGCTAAATAAACATATAAAAGATTGATGCTTCCCTAGATCTTTTTAGCTTGAATAGGGATTGACCCTTTTGATGTAGCATAGCCCCTCATCTGGTGGTAATAATCTCTTCAATATTGTCCATATCGATTAAATATAAACTTTATTTACTTAAGGAAGGTTATGCAGCCATTTGTTCTTTAACATGTAATCCATATCAAGTGTGAAGATTTGAGATGTTAAGAAATTATTTATTACTCCGTAAAAGGTTTTAGTCCGTGTACATCAAATGATCTGGAAAGAAATTCTAATACATAATAACACGTAACTATCAAGAATCTTGACAAATAACTTATTCATTGTCCACCAATTTTCTACACATCTACAATAAGAAACATATCGATGAAGAAGTAAAAAAGAGAATAATTAGAACCAAAATAATTGGAGAAAGTATATACTTAATCTCTAGATAGAATTTAATTTGGTTGAATTGTTAACCATATGGCAAGTCCATTGTATCGTAGAAATTATATGCAAAAGAATAGACTAAATTTATTAATGAATTAGTAGTTTATATAAAGTGACATACACATCAACAAATTCTAATACATTTTGGATTATTTAAAGAATAAGTACATGCTCAAAAAGATAAGAGTCATAACACCATATTACTATCATGGGATATTATTCCATTTCATCAAAATGAAACTTTACTAGCTACTACCTCTCTTCAACATCTTTGTATTTTTTTTCTTTTTTGGCTGAAGAATCTATGGAACCTCACTTTGTAGTGAGACATTCCACAATGCATCATTGGAGCTCAACATCCCATTAATTGAAACAACTAAAGATAACATAGCACGAAAACTAATCTTAGGATTCAAAAAATGGGAAAAATTACAAATCAAAAAATAAGGCAAGATGCCTCATCAAGAACATTTAGAAACCTAATGCCCTTGTTCTCTGGCCCACCCCTCAAATCACCCATAAACAATGTAGTCTTGAGAAGGGAATTTTAATCTCCAAGAAAAAATCAGAAAGACAACATAGAGATTGAGTATTTAAAAAAAAATAAAAATAAAATACATACCTCTTACAAGGGATTTTTTATTAGCAAGAAAAAATTAGAAAGAGAATGAGCATATAAAAATAGCTTTTCAATTCCCATCGGATATTTCCAAGAGCAATTTTTCATCAAAAGAAAAAAAATATAATTAGATGATTTACCACGTAAAATAAAGGGTTTAGCATTCAAACACAAATCAAAAGTAAGTGAAAATACTCACAGCAAAAATAAAAAATACAAAACCAAAAACCTGAATAAAAAAAACTCTAGGAAAGATATATAGAATTTAAATGAAATATGATTGCATAAAATTAATTTCTCAGAGGAACAAAATTAAATAAAACCTAATGTGATTATTAGTATTCAAACCAAAATCCAACTCAAAAAATTTCCAGCACAGTTATATATATATATATATATATTATAATTTGCAAAGCAAAACTTACCAGAGAAGGGAGAAGTCACCGTTAATGGAAAAGGTGGAGAGAAGGTTGAAGCTATTCTTGATGGAGAAAGTGGAATTTACAATTCAGTTGTTTATTTATTATATACGAATTATAGTTTCCATTTCCTTAGAATTCCTATTTGGGTTTGGTTTTATTTAATTATTATACGAATTATAGTTTCCTTAGAATTCTTATTAAAGTATGTGTTTTATATTGTTATATTTCCTATATATGCAAAAGGATAGTTGTATAGTTTCCTTAGAATTTTTATTAAGGTATGTGTTTTATATTGCTGTATTTCCTAGATATGCAGAAGGGTAGTTGTGTATTTAAAAATTAAAATAAGGGTATATTAGTCAATCAAAAGTTTTTCTCACATTCATCTTTTTATAGGTAGTATAAATATAAATAAATGTTTAATTTGTTAGCCGACAACATGTGCTCTTTGTTTTTGCCTATAATCGAATAAATGATTTGTGTTCTCACAAGGAGATTGACTATATATGTAAGAGAGTGTGTTCAGGCCCTTGGACCACAAAAATAAAATGCTTCATCATTGCAAGGAGATTTTCCCAATGTGTGTTTGAAGTCTCTCTCTAGAACTTTCATGGCGTGTACGCATTTTTGAATCATGAGATTATTTTTTTATTGGGACCATTTTGTAAAACTGAGGATTCCACCAATTGTTGCGTCTAACAAAATATCAGATAGGCCGTGTTTGTTTGGTTGGAAAGGAATGGATGAAATGGAGTCACATTCCAATTCGTTCCAATTAAACAACGTGTTTGGATGCGGTAATTGAATGGGAATGGAACCAAACAGTAGCAGTGAATTATAATTATATTCATTTTGTAATTTTCATTTCAATCTCATTCCATTCAAAGACTATTTTGAGCATGGAGTCAGATTCCATTATCACCTATTCCATTCCAACCAAACAAACTTAGCCATAGTTAAGCAGATATAGTGTGTCCTTTCTCGGCCAATCTGTCTGCATTTGTTCGCTCAAGTGTGGGCCAATGTGACCTCCCATTCCATCCTAAGAATTAAGAAGCCTGCAATCATATATAATTTCACCATATGGCTAAGTATTCCATAGCCTGTATAATCTATCCAACATTTCGTATTTTAGAAATTATTTTTGTTCATGTAAGATTTAGGCTCTGTTTTTTCGGCTGTAAAAGTTTTTCAAAAATATTTTCTGGCCACAAAAAAGCTAAAGATAGCTTGAGCCTTGAGACCCATTAGCCATTTTCAATGGGGATTTACTTGAGAGTAAGTGTGGACTAACATATAAAAAGGATCCTTCCATTTTTATTTTATTATTTTTACCTCATTCTTAAATTTAGTGTTGACATTTCTTCAAATTTTTCCAAATCATATTATCTGAGTGATGCAGCATGCCAAAGGAGACCGCATCACGTGTTTAGCCTTGGAGTTCTTGGATGAGATGGATCGTCGAGACGTCAAGCGGAGGGGCTATTTTTCGTGTTTTGATGATCTGCCCAATTGATTGGGGTTTCATGTCAATCTATTGGGAACTTGCTGGAATTTGATTTTTGCTTTTGTTGACTCCAATCGATTGGAATCTTTGCCAATTTATTAGGATGCATTGAATTTCGAAAATTTTAGCTTATTTCCTATTTCTAGGCTTTAATTGTTTTCCTTTTTATTTGTCACTTTATTTAATTAGTTTCTCAGGAAGTTATTATTTACTTGTCAGTAGGAAGTTATTATTTACCTGTCCTAATAGAGTTAGGAAGTTATTATTACTTGTCCTAATAGAATTAAGTTTTTCTTATTAGTTCTCTATATAAAGGGATGTAAGCCTTTTGGAGACTTTGATTATTTTGATTAATAATATTGAGAGAGTTTTTCTGTTATTTTCCTACTTTTGTGTTCTTGAGAGAATATTGATTGTGGTTGCCAACTATCTGGTATTGTTCTTGTGACAATCAACAGATTGGTGGAAGCTTGTTGATTAATTTGGTGAGATAGTCTCGACCGCGTATTTTCCGCCGCATCATCGAGCCATACCGAAAATTCAAACAATTTTGATGCCAAATGATATTTACTCCATAGATTTGTCACTATTATTTCTAAATTATACTTCTAATTGAATTATTAACATTTAAGCAATTAATTCAATTGGCATGATAGTCTAGTAGTATTCTCCTCACTTAGCGATCTAGGGTTCAATCTTGCAGAAAAGTAATGATAACTAGGGGATTTGGGTAAATTCTAGCAGCCAAAAAAAAAAAAAAAAAAAAAAAACAAGTGACTTGCCAATGAATTAATGCTTTTTTGGGGAAACTAGTATATATTTATAAATAAATAAATAAATAAATAAATAATTTTTTATAAGGACCTCCGCAGGTTAAGGTGGGGTCCCTTGCCAATTACCCTTTGAGGTTGTACCTACGATTTACAACTAACTAGTAAGTTGATATCTAGATTTCTCTAATAAACTAATTAGGTTCAGTTGGAATTTCATGTGCCAAAGGGTCTCGAGTTCTATTCATGCGCCGAAAAAATCCTGAAAAGTTCATGGCTCAATCCTTAGCACGTACTTCTTCCAATACAAATTTTTTGTTATCCAATTTGAGATATTTCATAATCACAAATCCAAAAAAACTGAATTTTTGGGGGAAATTAATCGGGATATTTAAGTAGCATAAAGTGACCCAGTTGTCCGAGTTAAACCTGAAGTAACTTGAGCTAAAATTTTGTACACACACATATATATATATATATATATATATTGGTGATTTAGTTAAAATCCTTGTATTTTTTCCTGTCGTTTATGTTCAAGTTTTTGGCATTGGTTTTGTTTTTCTTTTCCTTACACAGACCACGATGCAACTCCAAACCTATAACTTCTTTAGCTTTAGTCACGGATACTTATAAATGCTTAATTGAATATTGAGCTGTTTTATATTAAATGTTCCCTCTCTTTCTCTTTCTCTCTCTCTCTCTCAAGTGACATCAAACGTTTGAAAATGAAAACTAATGCCATAATGCCATTAGTAGTAATAAAAACAAATTAATATCAGAGTACAAACTGCTGCATTATTGACGTCAAACATTTCAAAGCATCCATCTTTGCCACATTTTTCCAACTCCAAAGTTCTATATAAACTCCACCCTCTTCCTTTCACAATCCACAAGCTATCCTCCAACAATTCTCCAAACCAACACTAATACCAAAAACACTTCCGGTGATTCCCATGGCAGTAAAGTCACCAAACACCCTTCTAATGACATTGATGGTCATAGCATGCGTGGTAATGTTGGTCCCATCAGGGTTAGCCCAGGTGGTGCTTCCAGGATCAGATATTTTGCAGTGCTGGTCTTTTATTAACAACGTTGAAGGCTGTGTACTTGAGATTGTTATGTCGCTTTCCGGTGGTCAAATTGGCAAAATTGGCCCAGCTTGTTGTAAGGCAATAACTGCGATCAATAACAACTGTTGGCCCAAGATGTTTCCCATGATCCCAATCATTCCTACCTTGCTCATGAACTTTTGCGCCCGCAACTAAAGGAATTGGAACAAGCACCATGGGGTCCATGAACATGATATTTTCGTGGACAAATTGGAACCGAAGATATGAGGAAGTGCAACATTTAACCTTTTTTTTTTTTTTTGTTTTTTTTGTTTTGTTTTGTTTTTTGTTTTTTTACCTCGTAATGGCTAGTGATCAATATGGTTTAGTCTTATTTGTTGCTTAGGTTAGATGAGAAGATGATTGTTGGTACGTGGCTTTTAAGGGGTTGCCTTTTGGTTTTTGGTAATAAATGTTTAATTTGTTAGCCGACAACAAGTGCTCTTGGTTTTTGCCTATAATCAAATATATGATTTGTGTTCCCACAAGGAAATTGACAATATATGTGAGAGTATGTGTTTGGGCCCTTGGACTGCAAAAATAAAATGCTTCGACATTGCAAGGAGATTTTCCCAATGTGTTTGAAGTCTCTCTCTCGAACTTTCATGGCGAGTACGCATTTTTGAATCGTGAGATTATTTTTTTATTCGGACTATTTTGTAAAACTTAGGATTCCACCAATTGTCACATCTAACAATACATAGTTCAGTACGTAGTCACAATACCACATAGGCCGTATATGTTTGGTTGGAATGGAATGGATGTAGCGGAGTCACATTAATTCCAATTCGTTCCAATTAAACAACGTGTTTGGATGTGATAATTGAATTGGAATGGAATCAAACAGTAGTAGTGAATTATAATGATATTCATTCCGTGATTTTCATTTCAATCTCATTCCATTCAAAGACTAATATGAGCATGGAAAAAGATTCCATTCCCACCCATTCCATTCCAATGAAACAAACTTAGCCATAGTTCAGTAGATGTAGTGTGTCCTTTCTTGGCAAATCTGTTCGCATTTGTTCACCCAAGTGTGGGTCAATGTGACCTTCCAATCCATCCTAAGAATTAAGTAGCCTGCAATCATATATAATTTCACCATATGGCTAAGTATTCCACAGCTTGTATAATCTGTCCAACATTTCGTATTTTAGAAATTATTTTTGTTCATGCAAGATTTAGGCTCTGTTTTTTTGGCCGTAAAAGTTTTTTAGAAATATTTTCTGGCCACAAAAAAGCTAAAGATAGCTTTAGCCTTGAGACCCATAAGCCATTTTCAAAGGGTCTTTACATGAGAGTAAGGTTGGACTAACATATAAAAAGGAGCCTTCCATTTTTTTTTATTATTTTTTTTTAACTCATTCTGAAATTTATTGCTGACATTTCTTCAAATTCTTCCAAGTCATATTATCCCAACCATACCCAAAATTCGAACTATTTTGATGCTAAATGAAATTTACTCCCTAGATTTGTCCCAATTACTTCTAAATTGTACTTCTAAATGAATTATTATCATTTAAGCAATTAATTCCAATGGCATGATAGTCTAGTGGCATTCTCTTAACTTAGCAATCTCGGGTTCAATCTTACAGAAAAGTATTGATAACTAGGGGATTTGGGTAAATTCCAGTTGCCCAAAAAAAAAAAGAAGAAAAAAAAACAAGTAACTTGCCAATTGAATTAGTGTTTTTTTTTGGGAATCTAATATATATTTATAAATAAATAAATAACTAAAGAAATAAATATATATATATTATTTTCGATAAGGACCTCCGCATCTTAAGGTGGGGTCCTTTGCTAATTACCCTTTGAGGTTGTACCTACTATTTTCAACTAAGTGGCAAGTTGATATGTTGATTTCTCCAATAAACTAATTAGGTACAGTTGAAATTTCATGTCTCATAGGGCCTCAAGTTCTGTTCATGAGCTGAAAAAATCCTGAAGAGTTCATGGTTCAATCCTTAGCACGTACATCTTCCAATACCAAATTTTTGTTATCCAATTTGAGATATTTCATAATCACAAATCCAAAAAAACCGAATTTTTAGGGGAAATTAATCGGGATATTTAAGTAGCATAAAGTGATCCAGTTTTCCAAGTTAAACTTGAAGTAACTTGAGCAAGAATTTTATATATATATATATATATATATATATATATCGGTGATATAGTTAAAATCCTTGTATTTTTTCCTTTGGTTTAAGCACAAATTTTTGGCTTTGGTTTGGTTTTTGTTTTCCTTACACAGACCACGATGAAACTCCAAACCTATAACTTCTTTAGCTTTAGTCACGGATACTTATAAATGCTTAATTGAATATCTCTCTCAAGTGACATCAAACGTTTGAAAATGAAAACTAATGCCAAAATGCCATTAGCAGTAATAAAAACAAATTAATGTCAGAGTACAAACTGCTGCATTTTTGATGTCAAACACTTCAAAGCACGTCAAACACTTCAAAGCATCCATCTTTGCCACAATTTTCCAACTCCAAAGTTCTATATAAACTCCACCCTCTTCCTCTCTGAATCTACAAGCTATCCTCCTTCAAAAATTCAAAAATTCTCCGAACTAGCACTAATACCAAAAACACTTCCGGCGATTCCCATGGCAGCAAAGTCACCAAACACCCTTCTAATGACATTGACGGTCATAGCATGCGTGGTAATGTTGGTCCCATCGGGGTTAGCCCAGGTGGTGCTGCCAGGATCAGATATTTCGCAGTGCTGGTCTACTATTAACAACGTTGAAGGCTGTGTACTTGAGATTGTGATGTCGCTTTCCTGGTGGTCAAATTGGCAAAATTGGCCCATCTTGTTGCAAGGCAATAGCTGCGATCAATAACAACTGTTGGCCCAAGATGTTTCCCATGATCCCAATCATTCCTACCTTGCTCATGAACTTCTGCACTCGCAACTGAAGGAATTGAAACAAGCACCATGGGGTCCATGAACAAGATATTTTCATGGGCAAATTGGAACCAAAGATATGAGGAAGTGAAACATTTAACCTTTTTTTTTTTTTTTTTTTTTACCTCTTAATGGCATGTGATCAATAAGGTTTTGTCTTATTTGTTGCTTAGGTTAGATAAGAAGATGATTCTTGGTACGTGGCTTTTAAGGGGCTGCCTTTTGGTTTTTGGTAATAAATGTTTAATTTGTTAGCCGACAACATGCGCTCTTGGTTTTTGCCTATAATTGAATTACTGATTTGTGTTCCTACCAGGAGATTGACTATATATGTGAGAGAGTGTGTTTGGGCCCTTGGACCACATAAGTAAAATGCTTCGTTATTGCAAGGAGATTTTCCCAATGTGTGTTTGAAGTCTCTCTCTCGAACTTTCGTGGTGTGTACGCATATTTGAATCATGAGATTATTTTTTTATTTGGACTATTTTGTAAAACAAAGGATTCCACCAATTGTCTCATCTGACAATAGATAGTTTGGAAGTCACAATGCGAGTGGATGAAATTGAGTCACATTCCAATTCATTTCAATTAAACAACGTGTTTGGTTGACGTAATTGAATGGGAATGGAATCAAACAGTAGTAGTGAATTATAATGATATTCAATACATTCCGTAATTTTCATTTCAATCTCATTCCATTCAAAGAATTGCTGCAACTTTAATAATGCTCCCAAGTGCAGGATGTCACGAAGTAATAAATTCTCGGTGAGTCCGAGGTTGAACCACAGGGAAGGGGAATAATTAACACAAAAGATTGAGAAAAGATTTTAGAAATTTGGTTGCTTGGTTGCAGAGAATTAATTTGATTAAAAATAATAATTTAAAAGTACTAAGGTTCAGAGGTCCACTCACAACAAGTATTAGATATTTGCTAACGACTCAATTTTATAACTCAACTAAAATTCATTCGAAGGATGACCCCAGTCGGATGATGTAACAATTAATTTTATTCAAAACAATTCTAAAAATATGGATTCATAAGATTGATTGATTTAATGCATGAGAAAACTAGTAATTTAATTCGTAGGGAATTCTAAGCATTCACCGTACCCGGAGTTAACGATAAATAAAAGAATACAGAATAAATACTTTGCAAAATAATTAAAATCAATCAAAACTATAAAACCTTATATTAAATCCATGAAAGAGTCATTAAACAAAAACCAAATAATTGTTGTGGCTTCACTCCTAGCCTTAGCAAAACGTTTAGCTACTCATGATACTAGAAAACTAAAGAGAGGTAGAAGAAGAAGAACAAGAGAGAGATGGTTGTAGAAGAGAAGAAGAGAAGTAATATATAGAGGTGCAGCTACCTTTTCCTTTCCATGTGATCTTAGGGTTTCCAAGAGAAAGAGGAGAAAAATTAGGAAACAAATTAGGAATCCCGGTTTTTTCCAGCAGGGCTAACTTGTAACCCGTTTTTGACCAACTAAACGTTGAAATCACGAAATATTTGTGAAATACAATATTGTAGGGCTTCAAATCAGCTTTCCAGAGACACCAATTTTGCATCAATTGGATTTCGGAGTCAAAAGTTATGGCCAAAATACGGTAACTGCTCCAAACTTTCTTTTTAATCTTCTTTCCAACTTTGGGGTTGCCAATTTCTTTGCTAAAATCTTCTAAAATTAATGCACTTCAACCTTGCAAAGCTTCCATATATTTCCAAATAAATAAAAAATGCTTGACCATAGGAAATTGGCTTCCTACAAAAATAAAACACGCATTAATACACAACTTTAAGCATAAGAGCATGTATAAAGAGAATTCATGTATAATGTGTAAAATGTGGAATTAAGTGCCAAATAAATGTGATAATGCCTACTAAAAGTATAACATTAATGCAATTTTAAGCTATTATCAAGAATATTTTGATCACGGAATTAGATTCCATTTCCACCTATTCCATTCCAACCAGACAAACTTAGCCATAGTTCTGTAGATATAGTGTGTCCTTTCTTTGACGATCTATCTGCATTTGTTCCCCCAAGTGTGGGTCAATGTGACCTCCCAATCCATCCTAAGAGTTAAGTAGCTTGCAATCATATATAATTGCACCATATGCCTAAGTAATCCATATCCTGTATAATCTATCCAACATTTCATATTTTATAAATTATTTTTGTTCATGTAAGATTTAGTATTTGTTCGTTCGGACGTAAAAGTTTTTCAGAAATATTTCTGGCCACAGAAAAGCTAAAGATAGCTTGAGCCTTGAGACCCATATGCCATTTTGAAAGGGGCTTTACATGAGAGTAAGTGTGGACTAACATATAAAAAGGACCTTCCAATGTTTATTTTATTTTATTTTTATTTTTTACCTCATTCTTAAATTTATTGCTGACATTTCTTCAAATTCTTCTGAATCATATTATCCCAACCATACTCAAAATTCGAACTATTTTGATGTCAAATGATATTTACTCCCTAGATTTGTCACTATTATTTCGAAATTATACTTCTAATTGAGTTATTATCATTTATGCAATTACTTCCACTGGCATGATAGTTTAGTAGCATTCTTCTCACTTAGCGATCTCGGGTTCAATCTTACGGAAAATTATTGGTAACTAGGGGATTTGCATAAACTCTGGTATTAAAAAAAAAAAACCAAGTAACTTGCCAATTGAATAAATGTTTTTTTGGGGTAACTAATAGGTATTTATAAGTAAACAAATAAATAAATAAATAAATTATTTTTTATAAAGACTTCCGCATCTTAAGGTGGGGTCCCTTGACAATTACCCTTTGATGTTGTACCTAATATTTTTAACTTAGTGGCAAGTTGATATCTTGATTTCTCAAATAAACTAATTAGGTTCAGTTGAAATTTCATGTCCCAAAGGTCCTCGAGTTTTGTTCATCGGCTGAAAAATCCTGAAGTGTTCATTCCTCAATCCTTAGCACGTACTTGTTCCAATACCAATTTTTTGTTATCCAATTTGAGATATTTCATAATCACAAATCAAAAAAAATGAATTTTTGGGGAAACTTAACTGGGATATTTAAATAGCATAAAGTGATCCAGTTGTCCAAGTTAAACCTGAAGTAAATTGGGCTAAAATTTTGTACATATATATATATGCGATTCAGTTAAAATCCTTGTATTTTTTCCTTTGGTTTATGTTCAAGTTTTTGGCTTTGGTTTTGTTTTTGTTTTCTCTACACAAACCACGACGCAACTCCAAACCTATAACTTCTTTAGCTTTAGTGAGGGATACTTATAAATGCTTAATTGAATATGAAGCTGTTTTAGATTAAATGTTCCCTCGCTCTCTCTTTCTCTCTCAAGTGACATCAAACGTTTCAAAATGTAAACTAATGCCATAATGCCATTAGTAGTAATAAAAACAAATTAATGTTAGAGTACAAAGTGCTGCATTATTGACGTCAAACATTTCAAAACATCCATCTTTGCCACGTTTTTCCAACTCCAAAGTTCTATATAAACTCCACCCCCTTCCTCTCACAATCCACAAGCTATGCTCCTTCAAAAATTCTCCGAACTAACACAAATACCAAAAACACTTCCGGCGATTCCCATGGCAGCAAAGTCACCAAACACCCTTCTAATGCATGACATTGATGGTCATAGCATGCATGGTAATGTTGGTCCCATCAGGGTTAGCCCAGGTGGTGCTGCCAGGATCAGATATTTCACAGTGCTGGTCTACTATTAACAACGTTGAAGGCTGTGTACTTGAGATTGTTATGTCGCTTTCCGGTGGACAAATTGGCAAAATTGGCCCATCTTGCTGCAAGGCAATAACTGCGATCAATAACAACTGTTGGCCCAAGATGTTTCCCATGATCCCAATCATTCCTACGTTGCTCATGAACTTCTGCGCCCGCAACTAAAGGAATTGGAACAAGCACCATGAGGTCCATGAACAAGATATTTCATGAGCAAATTGAAACCGAAGATATGAGGAAGTGAAACGTTTAACCTTTTTTTTTTTTTACCTCTTAATGGCTAGTGATAAAAGGTTTAGTCTTATTTGTTGCTTAGGTTAGATGAGAAGATGATTCTTGGTACGTGGCTTTTAAGGGGTTGGCTTTTGATTTTTGGTAATAAATGTTTAATTATTTAGCCGAAAACATGTGCTCTTGGTTTTTGCCTATAATCGAATAAATGATTTGTGTTCCCATAAGGAGATTGACTATATATGTGAGAGGGTGTGTTTGGGCCCTGGGACCACAGAAATAAAATGCTTCGTTGTTGCAAGGAGATTTTCCCAATGTGTGTTTGAAGTCTCTCTCTCGAATTTTTAGGGCGTGTACACATACTTGAATCATGAGATTATTTTTTTATTTGGACTATTTTGTAAAACAAAGGATTCCACCAATTGTGTCATCTAACAATACATAGTTCGGAAGTCACAATATCACATAGGCCATATTTGTTTTGTTGGAATGGAATGGACGAAATGGAGTCACATTCCAATTCGTTCCAATTAAACAACGTGTTTGGATGAGGTAATTGAATGGGAATGGAATCAAATAGTAGTTGTGAATTATAATGATATTCATTCTGTAATTTTCATTCGATGTCATTCCATTCAAGGACTATTTTTAGCAAGGATTCAGATTCCATTCCCACCCATTCCATTCCAACCAAACAAACTTTTTGGGGGTGTGCGAATGCTGATTTGGTTTGGTTCAAGGTTGAAGGCTCGGCAGGAGGATTGTGTATTTGTTGGGATTCTAATGTGTTTAAAAAAATTGATGTGGTTGTTGAAGGTAGTTTTATCTTTGCTCAAAGGTCAGTTTATCAGTGATTCATTGTCGTTTATTTTAGGTAATGTCTATGCCCCCAATGATGATTCAGATAGGCTGTCTGTTTGGAATTTGTTGAGAAATTATAAAGCCTCTATGTCTGAACCATGGTGTTTATGAGGTGATTTTAATGAAGTCCGATACTGTCCAGAAGCATGGCAAATTTTAATGCTTTTATTGATGACTTGGAGCTAGTAGATTTGCCCTTAATAGGCAGAAAGTTTACCTAGTCTAATTATCGAGTTGTGGCAAGCTATAGTAGGCTTGATAGATTCTTGCTCAGTCAGTCTTAGATTGGTGCATATCCACTTGTTCAGCAATGGGGCCTTCCCAGAGGGGTATCAGATCATTGTCCTATTTTGCTCTTATATGAGGATGTCAACTGGGTCCTAAACCATTTAGATCCCTGGATTGTTGGTTTTCACATCCTAACTTTCTTCTTTTTTCTCAATATATTTGGGTTAGGTTGGGTTTCGAATTGTTGAGAAGTTCAGACTTCTTAGAAACACGTTGTCTCAATGGAATAAAAATGTATTTGGTCATATTGAGCAGAGAATCAAACTCTTGTCTCAAAAACTGGATGATCTGGACAAGGCTTAAGAACAAAGAGATCTCTCTGCTGTAGAGATGGAGGAAAAGTCGAAGCTCACACATGAATTTTGGGCTACTTATAATAACCTTGAATCTGTATGGAGGCAAAAGTCTCGCGTTTAGTGGTTAAAGGAAGGGGACAGAAACACAAAGTTCTTTTATGCAATTGCAAGAGGTAGATGGAAGCAGAACTTTATTGGGAGTCTAAGAATCAATGGAATTTTGTCCAATGACCCGGTGTCTATCAAGAATGAGGTGATGTTGTTTTTTAAGTCTCTTTTTTCTTCAAATCAGTGGTTTAGGCTTATTATGGAAGATGTGTATTTTAAGTCACTGAATGAAGAGGATAAGGCGTGGATTGTTAGGCCTTTCTCGAAATCTGAAGTTACTTATATCCTATCTGAATTAGAGGGTAGTAAAGCGCCAAGGCCTGATGGTTTCAATTTTTATTTTATTAAAAAAGCCTTGTTCTTCCTGAAGCCGGATATTCTTGAATTTTCGGCTGAATGTCACAGAAATGGAAGGTTGGTGAAGGGCTTAAATGCCTCTTTTCTAGTTCTTGTGCCTAAGTGTAATCCCCCTACCAATATCAAAGATTTCAAACCCATTAGTTTCGTTAATTCTGTATATAAGATTCTCGCTAAAGTTCTTGCTGGCAGATTAAAGTCTGTTATTGCTAAGGTGATTAGTGACACCCAAAGTGCTTTTATCAGTGGTAGGCAGATCTTAGATTTTGTGAGAAAGGATAAAAAATGCTTCTGCATTTTCAAGGTGGATTTTGAAAAAGCATTCGATTGTGTTGACTGGTCTTTCTTGTCCAATGCGCTATTGAAGATGGGTTTTAGTAATATATGGACTAGTTGGATATTAGAGTGTCTTTCCTCTGCCTCTATCTCCATTCTTGTTAATGGATCCCTTTCTGTTGAGTTTAAGCCTGGTAGAAGGCTTAGACAAGGTGACCCACTTTCTCCTTTTCTTTTTATCATAGCGGTTGAGGGTCTTCATTGCTTGTTGTCCAAAGCAAAGGAAATGGGCTTGATAAGTGGTGTTTAGGTGGGAGGAAATGGCAGTTATGTTACTCATCTTCAAGTTGATGATGACACTTTGGTATTCTGTAAGGCAGAGATTGCTGAATTAATTACTATCAAGAAGATATTATGGGGATTTGAGCTAGTTTTTAGGTTAAAAGTTAATTTCTCTAAGAGTCATATAGTTGGTGTGAATGTGCAAGAAGGAACCCTTCAGTCATTCTCTCGAGTCTTGAGGTGCAAGTTTGATTACCTTCCCATCAAATACTTAGGCCTTCCCTTTGGGGCAAATCTGAGAAAGGCTAACACATGGAAGCCAGTTGTGGAAAATTTCAAAAAGAAAATTATGGGTTGGCAGAAAAAATACCTCTCTCTCGGAGGAAGGATAACTCTTATTAAGGTGGCATTATGTAATCTTCCCATTTACTATATGTCCCTGTTCAAGATGCCTAAAGGGGTTGTTGCTGAGTTAGATAAATTGATGAGAGCTTTCTTATGGAGGGGAAATTATGGAAAAAGAAATCTCCACTGGGTCAATTGGGAATCTTTATTAGCTAGTAAAAGGAAAGGGGGTATTGGTTTGTGTTCTCTGAGGAATAAAAATGAAGCTTTATTATTCAATTGGTGGTGGAGATATGTTTCCGAAGATGCAGCTTTGTGGAAATCAGTAGTCAAAGAGAAGTATGGTTCCATGAATGGTTTTAAGATTCTAGGTAGTGCTAGTGCTATTTCTGGCAAAATCTCATCGGTTTGGAATGATATCTTGAAAGTGTGGTCATCAGAATCTCTCTTTGGAGTTCATCTGGGAGATGGTGTCTGTTCCCTCTTAGGGGATGGTGGTAAAGTCTCCTTTTGGTTTGATATTTGGGTTAGTGCTATCACTGTTAAGGATGCTTTCCCTATGCTTTTCCTACTTTCCTCAAACAAAAATGCTAAAGTCAAAGATATGGGGTCTTGGGATGGTTGTATTTGGGTATGGCCCCTTTCTTTCAGAAGCCTTTTGTTTGCCTAGGAGGAGGAATTAAAGCTTTCCCTACTTATCTACTTGCTGAAGTGAGATTCCGTAAAGAAGCGAAAGATAAATTCATTTGGAAGTTCTCTCCCTCAAGGCTTTACTCAGTTAAGTCTTGTTGCTATGTTTTGGAAGACAAATCAATCCAGTTTGTTGATGTTTTATCTAGCAAAGTATGGAAGGGGTTAGTGCCTCTGAAAGTGGAGGTTTTTTATTGGCTTGCTCTGAAGGGTAGAATCGCTGTTAGGAAATAGCTTTTGATGAGAAATTAATGTTCTCCTTCCTAATGCTGATATTTTATGTCCCTTCTGTGGCAATTTTGATGAAGATTTTCATCATCTCTTCGTGAAATGTTTTTGGTCTTAGAGAGCTTGGTCCGACTATTTGCGCTAGTGGGGATGGAATTACTGTTGTCCTAGTTCTTTTTGAGAACTCTTTAAAAGCTGGGTAATTCCGAAGGCTAGGGGGTTCTTTAAAACTATTTGGGATTCCTTGTTTTTCTCTGTGGTTTGGTCTATTTGGCTGGCAAGGAATGATTTGATCTTTAACAATAAGAGATCTTCTGAAGCAGAGATTGTGCAGATGATTATTGTTTGTGTGGCTGTGTGGGTTAAGTCATTAAGATCAGAGCTGGGATTTTCTGTTGATGATTTTATTCAATCTATCGATGGGGTCAGGTCCTTCCAAATTAGAAAAAAGAGAGCTAGGCATCCTATGATATGGCAAACCCTTCCCTCTAGCTCTCTAAAGTTCAATGTTGACGGCTCTGCTAGAGGTAAGCCAGGTTTGGGTGGCATTGGAAGTGTTTTGAGGAATGACTTTGGTGTTATTATCTGCTTTTTCTCTTCTCCGGTTGGCATTGTAGAATCAAATTTAGCTGAGTTATTAGCTGTAAGGGAGGCGTTGAGAATTTTCAGCCAATCTGCTTGGGTGAATGCGAAGGACCTTATTATTGAATCAGATTCTTCAGTAGTTTTTTTCTTGGATCAACAGCTCCTCTAAGGTATGGAAATACAAGTTCATTCTCAATGAAATTTCCTCTTTGTTGGAGTTTCCAAAGGTTGTTGTGTTACGTCATCAAACTAGGGAGTAAATTGTACAGCGGACTGGTTAGCCAAGAGTGGAGTTGAAAGGCTAGTGCCTTTTATTGCCTGGACGTAATTCTCATTATACCTTGCTCAGCCCTCATGCTACTACTTTTTGGATGTGCTTTTTATTGGATGTGCTGCTATTTTTTGGATGGTTTTTCTGCGTTTCGAGTTTTGATGTTTCCTGGGGTGTGGAAATCTATGTATCTTCGTGTGGAGCTCTTTATATCTTAGTGCTGGGCATTGTATCTTAGTGCTAGGGGTTCTTTGTTGTGGTTTTTGTTTTTTGAATTGGGGTTTTTTTGAGGTCCCGTTTGTTTTTGTTGGGCTTTTAGTTTTGGAGACTTAGTGGCCGTACTTGGGGTTCTATTGATCTTGTTTCTTTTCATTTAATAAAACTTCTTTGCTCATAAAAAAAAAAAAAAAAAAACAAAAAAAAACTTAGCCATAGTTTTGTAGATATAGTGTGTCCTTTCTTTGCCAATCTATCCACATTTATTCGCCCAAGTGTGGGTCAATGTGACCTCCCAATCCATCCTAAGAATTAAGTAGCCTGCAATCATATATAATTGCACCATATGGCTAAGTATTCCACAGCCCTTATAATCTATCCAACATTTCGTATTTTAGAAATTATTTTTGATCATGTAAGATTTAGGATCTGTTCGTTAGGACGTAAAAGTTTTTCAGAAATATTTTCTAGCCATAGAGAAGCTAATGATAGCTTGAGCCTTGAGACCTATAAGCCATTTTGAAAGGGGCTCTACATGAGAGTAAGTGTGGACTAACATATAAAAAGGACCCTTCCATTGTTTATTTATTTTATTTTTACCTCATTCTTAAATTTATTGCTGACATTTCTTCAAATTCCTCCAAATCATAATATCCCAACCATACCCAAAATTCAAACTATTTTGATGCCAAATGATATTTACTCCCTAGATTTGTCAGTACCATTATTTCTAAATTATACTTCTAATTGAATTATTATCATTTAAGCAATTAATTCCAATGGCATGATAGTCTAGTGGCATTCTCCTCACTTAGTGATCTTAGGTTCAATCTTACCGAAAATTATAGATTACTACGGGATTTGGGTAAACTCTGGTAGTCAAAAAATTTTTAAAAAAAAAAAAAAAAAAACACAAACAAACAAGTAACTTGCCAATTGAATTAATGTTTTTTTTGGGGAAACTAATTTATATTTACAAGTAAACAAATAAATAAATAAATAAATAAATAAATATATCTATATATATATATATATATAAAATTTTTTATAAGGACTTCCGCATCTTAAGGTGGGGTCCCCTGCCAATTTCCCTTTGAGGTTGTACCTACTATTTTCAACTTACTAGCAAGTTGATATCTTGATTTCTCAAATAAACTAATTAGGTTCAGTTGAAATTTCATGTCCCAAAGGGCCTCGAGTTCTATTCATCAGCTGAAAAAATCTTGAAGAGTTCATTCCTCAATTCCTTGCACGTCCTTATTCCTATACCAATTTTTTGTTATCCAATTTGAGAAATTTCATAATCACAAATCCAAAAAAACTGAATTTTTGTTGGAAATTAACCGGATTATTTAAATAGCAAAAAGTCATCCAATTGTCCAAGTTAAGCCTGAACTAACTTGGGCTCAAATTTTGTACATATATATATATATATATATATTGGTGATTCAGTTAAAATCCTTGTATTTTTTCCTTTCCTTTGGTTTATGTTCAAGTTTTTGGCTTTGGTTTTGTTTTTGTTTTCTCTACACAAACCACGATGCAAGTCCAAACCTATAACTTCTTTAGCTCTTATAAATGCTTAATTGAATATGGAGCAGTTTTAGATTAAATGTTCCCCCCCCCTCTCTCTCTCTCTCTATCACGTGACATCAAACGTTTCAAAATGAAAACTAATGCCATAATGCCATTAGTAGTAATAAAAACAAATTAATGTCAGAGTACAAACTACTGCATTATTGACGTCAAAAATTTCAAAGCATCCATCTTTGCCACATTTTTCCAACTCCAAAGTTCTATATCAACTCCACCCCCTTCCTCTCACAGTCTCACAATCCACAAGCTATCCTCCTTACAAATTCTCCAAACCAGCACTAATACCAAAAACACTTCCGGTGATTCCCATGGCAGCAAAGTCACCAAACACCCTTCTAGTGACATTGATGGTCATAGCATGCATGGTAATGTTGGTCCCATCAGGGTTAGCCCAGGTGGTACTGCCAGGATCAGATATTTCGCAGTGCTGGTCTTCTATTAACAACGTTGAAGGCTGTGTACTTGAGATTGTTATGTCGCTTTCCGGTGGTCAAATTGGCAAAATTGGCCCATCTTGTTGCAAGGCAATAGCTGCGATCAATAACAACTGTTGGCCCAAGATGTTTCCCATGATCCCAATCATTCCTACCTTGCTCATGAACTTTTGCGCCCGCAACTAAAGGAACTGGAACAAGCACCATGAGGTCCATGAACAAGATATTTTCATGGGCTAATTCGAGCCGAAGATATGAGGAAGTGCAACATTTAACCTTTCTTTTTTTTACCCCTTAATAGCTGGTGATCAATAAGGTTTAGTCTTATTTTTTGCTTAGGTTAGATAAGAAGATGATTCTTGGTACGTGGCTTGTAAGGGGTTGCCTTTTGGTTTTTGGTAATAAATGTTTAATTTGTTAGCCGACAACATGTGCATTTGGTTTTTGACGATAATCGAATAAATGATTTGTGTTCCCACAAGGAGATTGACTATATATGTAAGAGAGTGTGTTTGGGCCCATGGACCATAAAAATAAAATGCTTTGTCAATGCAAGGAGATTTTCCCAATGTGTGTTTGAAGTCTCTCTCCCGAACTTTCTTAGCGTGTACACATTTTTGAATCATGAGATTATTTTTTTATTGGGACTATTTTGTAAAACAAAGGATTCCTCCAATTGTCACGTCTAACAATACATAGTTCAGTAGTCACAATATCACATAGGTCATGTTTGTTTGGTTGGAAAGGAATGGATGAAATGGAGTCACATTCCAATTCGTTCCAATTAAACAACGTGTTTGGATGAGGTAATTGAATGGCAATAGAATCAAACAGTAGTAGTGAATTATAATTATATTCATTCTGTAATTTTCATTTCAATCTCATTCCATTCAAAGGCTATTTTGAACTTGAAATTAGATTCCTTTCCCACCCATTCCATTCCAACCAAACGAACATAGCCATAGTTTAGTAGATGTAGTGTGTCCTTTCTTGGCAAATCTGTCTGCATTTGTTCGCCTAAGTGTGGGTCAATGTGACCTTCCAATCCATCCTAAGAATTAAGTAGCCTCCAATCATATATAATTGCACCATATGGCTAAGTATTTCACAGCCTGTATAATCTATCCAACATTTCATATTTTAGAAATTATTTTTGTTCATGTAAGATTTAGGCTCCGTTCGTTTAGACATAAAAGTTTTTCAGAAACGTTTTCTGGCCATAGAAAAGCTAAAGATAGCTTGAGCCCTGAGACCCATAATCCATTTTCAATGGGGCTTTACATGAGAGTAAGTGTGGACTAACTTATAAAAAGGACCCTTCCAACTTTTTTTATTTTATTTTTAATCTCATTCTTGAATTTATTGCTGACGTTTCTTCAAATTGTTCCAAATCATATTATCCCAACCATACCCAAAATTCAAATTATTTCGATGCCAAATGATATTTACTCCGCAGATTTTTCACTATTATTTATAAATTATATTTCTAATTGAATTATTATCATTTAAGCAATTAATTCCAATGGCATGATAGTCTAGTGGCATTCCCCTTAGCTAGCGATCTCGGGTTCAATCTTACGGAAAAGTATTGATAACTAGGGGATTTGGGTAAATTCTGGTCACCAAAAAAAAAAAAAAAAAAGTAATAGGCCAATTGAATTAACGTTTTTTTTGGGGAAACTATTATTTTTTTATAAATAAATAAATAAATCAATGTGTATATTATTTTTTATAACGACCTTTGCATCTTAAGGTGGGGTCCCCAGCCAATTACCCTTTGAGGTTGTACATGCTATTTTCAACTCACTGGCAAGTTGATATCTTGATTTCTCTAATAAACTAATTTGGTTCAGTTGAAATTTCATGTCCCAAAGGGCCTCGAGTTCTATTCATGCGCTGAAAAAATCCTGAAGAGTTCATGGCTCAATCCCTAGACGTACTTCTTCCAATAAAAATTTTTTGTTATTCAATTTGAAATATTTCATAACACAAATCCAAAAAAACTGAATTTTTGGGGGAAATTAACTGGGATATTTAAGTAGCATACAGTGATCTAGTTGTCCGAGTTAAACCTGAAGTAACTTGAGCTAAAATTTTGTACATATATATATATATTGGTGATTCAGCTAAAATCCTTGTATTTTTTCCTTTGGTTAATGTTCAAGTTTTTGGCTTTGGTTTTGTTTTTGTTTTTGTTTTCTCTACACAAACCACGTTGCAACTCCAAACCTCAACTTCTTTAGCTTTAGTCAGGGATACTTATAAATGCTTAATTGAATATGGAGCTGGTTTAGATTAAATGTTCTCTCTCTCTCTCAAGTGACATCAAACGTTTCAAAATGAAAACTAATGCCATAATGCCATTAGTAGTAATAAAAAACAATTAATGTCAGAGTACAAACTGCTACATTATTGACGTCAAACATTTCAAAGCATCCATCTTTGCCACGTTTTTCCAACTGCAAAGTTCTATGTAAACTCCACCCCCTTCCTCTCACAATCCACAAGCTATCCTCCTCCAAAAATTCTCCGAACTAGCACAAATACCAAAAAGCACTTCCGGCGATTCCCATGGCAGCAAAGTCACCAAACACCCTTCTAATGACATTGATGGTCATAGCTTGCGTGGTAATGTTGGTCCCATCAGGGTTAGCCCAAGTGTTGCTGCCAGGATCAGATATTTCACAGTGCTGGTCTTCTATTAACAACGTTGAAGGCTGTGTATTTGAGATTGTTATGTCACTTTCCGGTGGTCAAATTGGCAAAATTGGCCCAGCTTGTTGCAAGGCAATAACTGCGATCAATAACAACTGTTGGCCCAAAATGTTTCCCATGATCCCAATAATTCCTACCTTGCTCATGAACTTCTGCGCCCGCAACTGAAGGAATTGGAACAAGCACCATGGGGTCCATGAACATGATATTTTCGTGGACAAATTGGAAGTGAAGATATGAGGAAGGGCACCATTTAGCCATTTTTATTTTTGTTTTTTTACCTCGTAATGGCTAGTGATCAATATGGTTTAGTCTTATTTGTTGCTTAGGTTAGTTGAGAAGATGATTCTTGGTACGTGGCTTTTAAGGGGTTGCCTTTTGGTTTTTGGTAATAAATGTTTAATTTGTTAGCCGACAACATGTGCTCTTGGTTTTTGCCTATAATCGAATATATGATTTGCGTTCCCACAAGGAGATTGACAATATATGTGAGAGTATGTGTTTGGGCCCTTGGACCGCAAAAATAAAAAGCTTCCACATTGCAAGGAGATTTGCCCAATGTGTGTTTGAAGTCTCTCTCTCTCTCGAACTTTCTTGGCGAGTATGCATTTTTGAATCGTGAGATTATTTTTTTATTTGGACTTTTTTGTAAAACTTAGGATTCCACCAATTGTCGTATCTAACAGTACATAGTTCAGTAGTCACAATATCACATAGGCCGTGTATGTTTGGTTGGAATATTGGAATGGATGTAGTGGAGTCACATTCCAATTCGTTCCAATTAAACAACGTGTTTGGATGTAGTAATTGAATTGGAATGGAATCAAACGGTAGTAGTTAATTATAAAGGTATTCATTCTGTGTTTTTCATTTCAATCTCATTCCATTCAAAGACTAATTTAAGCATGGAAGAAGATTCCATTCCCACCCATTCCATTCGAACGAAACAAACTTAGCCATAGTTTAGTAGATGTAGTGTGTCCTTTCTTGGCAAATCTGTCCGCATTTGTTCGCCCAAGTGTGGGTCAATGTGACCTTCCAATCCATCCTAAGAATTAAGTAGCCAGCAATCATATATAATTTCACCATATGGCTAAGTATTCCACAGCCTGTATAATCTGTTCAATATTTCGTATTTTAGAAATTATTTTTGTTCATGCAAGATTTAGGCTCTGTTTTTTTGGCCATAAAAGTTTTTCAGAAATATTTTCTGGCCACAAAAAAGCAAAAGATAGCTTTAGCCTTGAGACCCATAAGCCATTTTCAAAGGGTCCTTACATGAGAGTAAGGGCGGACTAACATGTGAAAAGGAGCCTTCCATTTTTATTATTATTTTATTTTATCTCATTCTGAAATTTATTGTTGACATTTCTTCAAATTCTTCCAAATCATATTATCCCAACCATACTCAAAATTCAAACTATTTTGATGCTAAATGAAATTTACTCCCTAGATTTGTCCCAATTACTTCTAAATTATACTTCTAATTGAATTATTATCATTTAAGCAATTAATTCCAATGGCATGAAAGTCTAGTGGCATTCTCCTAACTTAGCGATCTCTGGTTCAATCTTACGGAAAAGTATTGATAACTAGGGGATTTGGGTAAATTCCGGTTGCCAAAAAAAAAAAAAAAAAAAACAAAAAACAAGTAACTTGCCAATTGAATTAGTGTTTTTTTTGGGGAAACTAATATATATTTATAAATAAATAAATAAAGAAATAAATATATAGATTATTTTCGATAAGGGCCTCCGCATCTTAAGGTGGGGTCCCTTGCCAATAACCCTTTGAGGTTGTACCTACTATTTTCAACTAGGTGGCAAGTTGATATGTTGATTTCTCTAATAAATTAATTAGGTACCGTTGAAATTTCATGTCTCATAGGGCCTCAAGTTCTGTTCATGAGCTGAAAAAATCCTCAAGAGTTCATGGCTCAATCCTTAGAACGTACATCTTCCAATACCAATTTTTTGTTATCCAATTTGAGATATTTCATAATCACAAATCCAAAAAAACCGAATTTTTAGGGGAAATTAATCGGGATATTTAAGTAGCATAAAGTGATCCAGTTTTCCAAGTTAAACCTGAAGTAACTTGGGCAAGAATTTTATACATATATATATATATATTGGTGATTTAGTTAAAATCCTTGTATTTTTTCCTTTGGTTTAAGCACAAATTTTTGGCTTTGGTTGGGTTTTTGTTTTCCTTACACAGACCACGATGCAACTCCAAACCTATAACTTCTTTAGCTTTAGTCATGGATACTTATAAATGCTTAATTGAATATCTCTCTCAAGTGACATCAAACGTTTGAAAATGAAAACTAATGCCAAAATGCCATTAGTAGTAATAAAAAAAAATTAATGTCAGAGTACAAACTGCTGCATTATTGACGTCAAACACTTCAAAGCATCCATCGTTGCCACAATTTTCCAACTCCAAAGTTCAATATAAACTCCACCCTCTTCCTTTCTCAATCCACAAGCTATCCTCCTTCAAAAATTCTCCGAACTAGCACTAATACCAAAAACACTTCCGGCGATTCCCATGGCAGCAAAGTCACCAAACACCCTTCTAAAGACATTGACGATCATAGCATGCGTGGTAATGTTGGTCCCATCAGGGTTAGCCCAGGTGGTGCTGCCAGGATCAGATATTTCGCAGTGCTGGTCTACTGTTGACAACGTTGAAGGCTGTATACTTGAGATTGTTATGTCGCTTTCCGGTGGTCAAATTGGCAAAATTGGCCCATCTTGTTGCAAGGCAATAGCTGCGATCAATAACAACTGTTGGCCCAAGATGTTTCCCATGATCCCAATCATTCCTACCTTGCTCATGAACTTCTGCACTCGCAACTAAAGGAATTGAAACAAGCACCATGGGGTCCATGAACAAGATATTTTCATGGGCAAATTGGAACCGAAGATATGAGGAAGTGAAACATTTAACCTTGTTTTTTTTTTTTTTACCTCTTAATGGCATGTGATCAATAAGGTTTTGTCTTATTTGTTGCTTAGGTTAGATAAGAAGATGATTCTTGGTACGTGGCTTTTAAGGGGTTGCCTTTTGGTTTTTGGTAATAAATGTTTAATTTGTTAGCCGACAACATGCGTTCTTGGTTTTTGCCTATAATTGAATTACTGATTTGTGTTCCCACCAGGAGATTGACTATATATGTGAGAGAGTGTGTTTGGGCCCTTCGACCACATAAATAAAATGCTTCGTTATTGCAAGGAGATTTTCCCAATGTGTGTTTGAAGTCTCTCTCTCGAACTTTCGTGCTGTGTACGCATATTTGAATCATGAGATTATTTTTTTATTTGGACTATTTTGTAAAACAAAGGATTCCACCAATTGTCTCATCTGACAATAGATAGTTTGGAAGTCACAATGCGAATTGATGAAATTGAGTCACATTCCAATTCATTTCAATTAAACAACGTGTTTGGTTGACATAATTGAATGGGAATGGAATCAAACAGTAGTAGTGAATTATAATGATATTCAATTCATTACATAATTTTCATTTCAATCTCTTCCATTCAAAGAATATTTTGAGCATGAAATCATATTCCATTCCCACCCATTCCATTCCAACCAGACAAACTTAGCCATAGTTTTGCAGTTATAGTGTGTCCTTTCTTTGCTGATCTATTCGCATTTGTTTGCCCAAGTGTGGGTCAATGTGACTTCCCAATCCATCCTAAGAATTAAGTAGCCTGCACTCATATATAATTGCACCATATGGCTAAGTAATCCACATCCCGTATAATCTATCCAACATTTCATATTTTATAAATTATTTTTGTTCATGCAAGATTTAGGATTTGTTCGTTCGGACGTAAAAGTTTTTCAGAAATATTTTCTAGCCACAGAATAGCTAAAGATAGCTTGAGCCTTGAGACCCATATGCCATTCTGAAAGGGGCTTTACATGAGAGTAAGTATGGACTAACATATAAAAGGGACCCTTCCATTGTTTTTATTTTTATTTTTATTTTACCTCATTCTGAAATTTATTGCTGACATTTCTTCAAATTCCTCTGAATCATATTATCCCAACCATGCTCAAAATTTGAACTATTTTGATGTCAAATGATATTTACTCCCTAGATTTGTCACTATTATTTCGAAATTATAGTTCTAATTGAGTTATTATCATTTATGCAATTAATTCCACTGGCATGATAGTCTAGTAGCATTCTCCTCATTTAGCGATCTCGGGTTCAATCTTATAGAAAATTATTGATAACTAGGGGATTTGCGTAAACTCTGGTACTAAAAAAAAAAAAAAAAAAAAAAAAAAAAAGACCAGGTAACTTGCCAGTTGAATTAATGTTTTTTTTGGGGAAACTAATAGATATTTATAAGTAAACAAATAAATAAATAAATAAATTATTTTTTATAAAAACTTCCGCATCTTAAGGTGGGGTCCCTTGACAATTACCCTTTGATGTTGTACCTAATATTTTTAACTTAGTGGCAAGTTGATGTCTTGATTTCTCAAATAAACTAATTAGGTTCTGTTGAAATTTCATGTCCCAAAGGGTCTCGAGTTTTGTTCATCGGCTGAACAATCCTGAAGAGTTCATTCCTCAATCCCTAGCACGTACTTGTTCCAATACCAATTTTTTGTTATCCAATTTGAGATATTTCACGATTACAAATCCAAAAAAACTGAATTTTTGGGGGAAGTTAACGGGGATATTTAAATAGCATAAAGTGATCCGGTTGTCCAAGTTAAACCTGAAGTTAACCGGGATATTTAAATAGCATAAAGTGATCCGGTTGTCCAAGTTAAACTTGAAGTAACTAGAGCTAAAATTTTGTACATATATATCTATTGGTGATTCAGTTAAAATCCTTGTATTTTTTCCTTTGGTTTATGTTCAAGTTTTTGGCTTTGGTTTTGTTTTTGTTTTCTCTACACAAACCACGATGCAACTCCAAACCTATAACTTCTTTAGCTTTAGTCAGGGATACTTATAAATGCTTAATTGAATATGGAGCTGTTTTAGATTAAATGTTCCCTCTCTCTCTCTCTCTCTCTCTCAAGTGACATCAATCGTTTCAAAATGAAAACTAATGCCATAATGCCATTAGTAGTAATAAAAACAAATTAATGTCAGAGTACAAACTGCTGCATTATTGACTTCAAACATTTCAAAGCATCCATCTTTGCCACGTTTTTCCAACTCCAAAGTTCTATATAAACTCCACCCCCTTCCTCTCACAATCCACAAGCTATCCTCCTTCAAAAATTCTCTGAACTAGCACAAATACCAAAAACACTTCTGGCGATTGCCATGGTAGCTAAGTCACCAAACACCCTTCTAATGACGTCATTGATGGTCATAGCATGCGTGGTAATGTTGGTCCCATCAGGGTTAGCCCAAGTGGTGCTGCCAGGATCAGATATTTCGCAGTGTTGGTCTACTATTAACAACGTTGAAGGCTGTGTACTTGAGATTGTTATGTCGCTTTCCGATGGTCAAATTGGCAAAATTGGCCCATCTTGCTGCAAGGCAATAACTGCGATCAATAACAACTGTTGGCCCAAGATGTTTCCCATGATACCAATCATTCCTACCTTGCTTATGAACTTCTGCGCCCGCAACTAAAGGAATTGGAACAAGCACCATGAGGTCCATGAACAAGATATTTTCATTGGAAAATTGGTACTGTAAGATATGAGGAAGTGAAACGTTTAACCTTTTTTTTTTACCTCTTAATGGCTGGTCATCAATAAGGTTTAGTCTTATTTTTTGCTTAGGTTAGATGAGAAGATGATTCTTGGTACGTGGCTTTCAAGGGGTTGCCTTTTGGTTTTTGGTAATAAATGTTTAATTTGTTAGCCGACAACATGTGCTCTTGGTTTTTGCCTATAATCGTATAAATGATTTGTGTTCCCACAAGGAGATTGACTATATATGTGAGAGAGTGTGTTTGGGCCCTCGGACCACAAAAATAAAATGCTTCGTTATTGCAAGGATATTTTCCCAATGTGTGTATGAAGTCTCTCTCTCGAACTTTCATGGGGTGTACGCACATTTGAATCATGAGATTATTTTTTTATTTGGACTATTTTTTAAAACAAAGGATTCCACCAATTGTCTCATCTGACAATACATATTTCAGAAGTCACAATGTCACATAGGCCGTGTTTGTTTGGTTAGAATGGAATGGAGTCACATTCCAATTTGTTCCAAGTAAAAAACGTGTTTGGATGAGGTAATTGAATGGGAATGGAATAAAAAAGTAGCAGTGAATTATAATGATATTCACTCCGTAATTTTCATTTCAATCTCATTCCATTCAAAGACTATTTTAAGTATGAAATCAGATTCCATTCCCACCCATTCCATTCCAATCGAACAAACATAGCTAAAGTTTTTCAGAAATATTTTCTGGCCATAGAAAAGCTAAAGATAGCTTGAGCCTAGAGACCCATAAGACAATTTCAAAGGGGCTTTCCATGAGAGTAATTGTGGACTATACCATATAAAAAGGACCCTTCCATTGTTTTGTTTTGTTTTTTTTTTTTTACCTCATTCTTAAATTTATTGCTGACATTTCTTCAAATTGTTCCAAATCATATTATCCCAACCATACCCAAAATTCAAACTATTTTGATGTCAATTGATATTTACTCCCTAGATGTGTCACTATTATTTCTAAATTACACTTCTAATTGAATTATTATTATTTAAGCAATTAATTCCAATGGCTTGATAGCCTAATAGCATTCTCCTCACTTAGCGATCTCGGCTTCAATCTTACGGAAAATTATTGATAACTCGGGGATTTGGGTAAACTCTGGTAGTAAAAAAAAAAAAGAAAAAAGAAAGTAACTTGCCAATTGAATTAATGTTTTTTTTGGCAAACTAATATATATTTATAACTAAATAAATATATTATTTTTTATAAGGACTTCCGCATCTTAAGGTGGGGTCCCCTGCCAATTACCCTTTGAGGTTGTACCTACTATTTTCAAATTGCTGGCAAGTTGATATCTTGATTTCTCTAATAAACCGATTAGGTTCAGTTGAAATTTCTTGACCCAAATGGCCTCGAGTTCTTTTCAACAGCTTAAAAAAACCTGAAGAGTTCATTCCACAATCCCTAGCACGTGCTTGTTCCAATACCAATTTTTTGTTATCCAATTTGAGATATTTCATAATCACGAATCCAAAAATATTGAATTTTTGTAGGAAATTAACTGGGATATTTAAATAGCATAAAGTGGTCCATTGAGTTGTCCAAGTTAAACCTGAAGTAACTTGAACTCAAAATTTGTACATATATATATATTGGTGGTTCAGTTAAAATCCTTATATTTTTTCCTTTGGTTTATGTTCGAGTTTTTGGCTTTGGTTTTGTTTTTTGTTTTCTTTACACAAACCACGATGCAACTCCAAACCTATAACTTTTTTAGCTTTAGTCAGCGACACTTATAAGTGCTTAACTGAATATGGAGCTGTTTTAGATTAAATGTTCCCTCTCTCTCTCTCTCTTCTCTCTCTCTCTCTCTCTCTCTCTCTCACTCACTCACAGGTGATATCAAACGTTTCAAATTGAAAACTAATGCCATAATGCCATTAGTAGTAATAAAAAACAATTAATGTCAGAGTACAAACTGCTGCATTATTGACGTCAAACATTTCAAAGCATCCATCTTTGCCACATTTTTCTAACTCCAAGGTTCTATATAAACTCCACCCCCTTCCTCTCACAATCCACAAGCTATCCTCCTTCAAAAATTCTCCAAACTAGCACTATTACCAAAAACACTTCCGGCGATTCCCATGGCAGCAAAGTCACCAAACACTCTTCCAATGACATTGATGGTCATAGCATGTGTGGTAATGTTGATCCCATCAGGGTTAGCCCAGGTGGTGCTGCTAGGATAAGATATTTCGCAGTGCTGGTCTTCTATTAACAAGGTTGAAGGCTTTGTACTTGAGATTGTTATATCGCTTTCCGGTGGTCAAATTGGCAAAATTGGCCCATCTTGTTGCAAGGCAATAACTGCAATCAATAACAATTGTTGGCCCAAGATGTTTCCCATGATCCCAATCATTCCTACCTTACTCATGAACTTCTGCGCCTGCAACTAAAGGAATTGGAACAAGCACCATGAGGTCCATGAACAAGATATTTTCATGGGCAAATTGGAATTGAAGATATGAGGAAGTGAAACATTTAACCTGTTTTTTTGTTTTACCTCTTAATGGCTAGTGACCAATAAGGTTTAGTCTTATTTGTTGCTTAGGTTAGATGAGAAGATGATTCTCGGTACGTGGCTTTTAAGGGGTTGCCTTTTGGTTTTTGGTAATAAATGTTTAATTAGTTAGCCGATAACATGTGCTCTTGGTTTTTGCCTATAATCGTATAAATGATTTGTGTTCCCACAAGGAGATTGACTATATATGTGAGAGAGTGTGTTTGGGCCCTCGGACCACAAAAATAAAATGCGTCGTTATTGCATGGATATTTTCCCAATGTGTGTATGAAGTCTCTCTCTAGAACTTTCATGGGGTGTACGCACATTTGAATCATGAGATTATTTTTTTATTTGGACTATTTTGTAAAACAAAGGATTCCACCAATTGTCTCATCTGACAATACATATTTCAGAAGTCACAATATCACATAGGCCATGTTTGTTTGGGTGGAATGGAATGGATGAAATGGAGTCACATTCCAATTCGTTCCAAGTAAACAACGTGTTTGGATGAGGTAATTGAATGGAAATGGAATCGAACAATAGTAGTGAATTATAATGATATTCACTTCGTAATTTTCATTTCAATCTCATTGCATTTAAAGACTATTTTGGGCGTGGAATTAGATTCCATTCCCACCCATTCCATTCTAACCTAGCAAACATAGCCAAAGTTTTTCAGAAATATTTTCTGGCCATAGAAAAGCTAAAGATAGATTGAGCCTAGAGACCCATAAGCCATTTTCAAAGGGGCTCTACATGGGAGTAAGTGTGGACTAACATATAAAAAGGACCCTTCCATTGTATTGTTTTTTTTTTTTATTTTTTATTACCTCATTCTTAAATTTATTGCTGACATTTCTTCAAATTCTTCCAAATCATTGGTTATATGTCCCTTGAGTACGCAAGTGATGGGCTTTACTCGACAAAATATGATGTCTTCAGCTTTGTTGTTTTGTTGCTAGAGATAGTGAGTGGGAAAAAAAATAGAGGCTTCTATCATCCAGACCACAATCTTAACCTCATTGGGCACGCATGGAAGCTTCATATGGAGGGTAGGTCTTTGGAACTTATAGATGCATCAATAGGGGACTTGTTTAATCCATCTGAGATTTTGCGATCAATCCATGTGGGTCTACTATGTGTGCAACAATGTCCGGAAGACAGGCCTAGAATGTCATTAGTAGTCTTGATGTTGGGTAGTGATGGGGCATTGCCTTCACCTAAACAACCTGGCTTTTTCACTGAAAGGAATTTGGTTGAAGCAAATTCATCATCAAACAAGCGTGAATCACGTTCAGCGAATGAAGTCACCATTACACAATTAGAGGCTCGATAAGAGACATTTTTTGTAAATACATTGTGATTACCTAAATATTTGATTTCTTTATTATTATTATTATTATTTTAATACACACCAGTTTTGTTGCCAAAAAAAAAAAAAAAAGAAAAAAAAATATTATCCCAACCATACCCAAAATTCAAACTATTTTGATGCCAAATGATACTTACTCCCTAGATTTGTCACTATTATTTCTAAATTATACTTCTAATTGAATTATTATCATTTAAGCAATTAATTCCAATGGCAAGATAGCCTAGTGGCATTCTCCTCACTTAGCGATCTCGGCTTCAATCTTACAAAAAATTATTGATATATAACTAGGGGATTTGGGTAAACTATGGTAGTTAAAAAAAAAAAAAAAAAAAAAAAAAAAAAAACAACTAGTAACTTGCCAATTGAATTAATGTTTTTTTGGGGAAACTAATATATATTTATAACTAAATAAATAAATATATTATTTTTTATAAGGACTTCCGCATCTTAAGGTGGGGTCCCCTGCCAATTACCCTTTGAGGTTATACCTACTATTTTCAACTTGCTGGCAAGTTGATATCTTGATTTCTCTAACAAACTAATTAGGTTAAGTTGAAATTTCTTGACCCAAAAGGACTTGAGTTCTTTTCATCAGCTTAAAAAATCCTGAAGAGTTCATTCCATAATCCCTAGCACGTACTGGTTCCAATACCAATTTTTTGTTATCCAATTTGAGATATTTCATAATCACGAATCCAAAAAAATTGAATTTTTTTGGGAAATTAACCGGGATATTTAAATAGCATAAAGTGGTCCATCGAGTTGTCCAAGTTAAACCTGAAGTAACTTGAGCTCAAATTTTGTACATATATATATATTGGTGGTTCATTTAAAATCCTTGTATTTTTTCCTTTGGTTTATGTTCGAGTTTTTGGCTTTGGTTTTGCTTTTGTTTTCTTTACACAAACCACGATGCAACTCCAAACCTATAACTTTTTTAGCTTTAGTCAGCGATACTTATAAATGCTTAATTGAATATGGAGCTGTTTTAGATTAAATGTTCCCTCTCTCTCTCTCTCTCTCTCTCTCTCAAGTGATATCAAACGTTTCAAAAAGAAAACTAATGCCATAATGCCGTTAGCAGTAATAAAAACAATTAATGTCAGAGTACAAACTGCTGCATTATTGACGTCAAACATTTCAAAGCATCCATCTTTGCCACATTTTTCCAACTCTAAAGTTCTATATAAACGCCACCCCCTTCCTCTCAGAATCCACAAGCTATCCTCCTTCAAAAATTCTCCAAACTAGCACTATTACCAAAAACACTTCCGGCGATTCCCATGGCAGCAAAGTCACCAAACACCCTTCTAATGACATTGATGGTCATAGCATGCATGGTAATGTTGGTCCCATCAGGGTTAGCCCAGGTGGTGCTACCAGGATCAGATATTTTGCAATGCTGGTCTTCTATTAACAATGTTGAAGGCTGTGTACTTGAGATTGTTATGTCGCTTTCCGGTGGTCAAATTGGCAAAATTGGCCCATCTTGTTGCAAGGCAATAACTGCGATCAATAACAACTGTTGGCCCAAGATGTTTCCCATGATCCCAATCATTCCTACCTTGCTCATGAACTTCTGCGCCCGCAACTAAAGGAATTGGAACAAGCACCATGAGGTCCATGAACAAGATACTTTCATGGGCTAATTGGAACCGAAGATATGAGGAAGTTCAACATTTAACTTTTTTTTTTTTCACCCCTTAATGGCTAGTGATCAATGAGGTTTAGTCTTACTTTTTTGCTTATGTTAGATGAGAAGATTATTCTTGGTATGTGGCTTCTAAAGGGTTGCCTTTTGGTTTTTGGTAATAAATGTTTAATTTGATAGCCGACAACATGTGCTCTTGGTTTTTGCCTATAATCGAATAAATGATTTGTGTTCCCACAAGGAGATTGACTATATATGTGAGAGTGTGTTTGGGCCCTTGGACCACAAAAATAAAATGCTTCGTTAGTGCAAAGAGATTTTCCCAATGTGTGTTTGAAGTCTCTCTCTCGAACTTTCATGGTGAGTACGCATTTTTGAATCATGAGATTATTTTTTTATTTGGACTATTTTGTAAAACTAAGGATTCCACCGATTGTCGAATCTAACAATACATAGTTCAGTAGTTACAATATCACATAGGCCGTGTTCGTTTGGTTGGAATAGAATTGATGAAATGGCGTCACATTCCAATTTGTTCCAATTAAACGTGTTTGGATGAGGTAATTGAATGGGAATGGAATCAAACAGTAGTAGTGAATTATCATGATATTCATTCCGTAATTTTCATTTCAATCTCATTCCATTCAAAGACTATTTTGAGCATGGAATCAGATTCCATTCCCACCCATTCCATTGCAACCAAACGAACTTAGTCATAGTTTAGTAGATGTAGTGTGTCCTTTATTGGCCAATTTGTCCGCATTTGTTCGCCCTAGTGTGGGTCAATGTGACCTTCCAATACATCCTAAGAATTAAGTAGCCTGTAATCATATATAATTGCACCATATGGCTAAGTATTCCGCAGACCGTAAAATCTATCCAACATTTTGTATTTTAGAAATTATTTTTGTTCATGTAAGATTTAGGCTCTGTTTTTTTGGCCGTGAAAGTTCTTCAGAAAAATTTTCTGGCCACAAAAAAGTTAAAGGTAGCTTCAGCCTTGAGACCCATTAGCCATTTTCAAAGGGTCTTTACATGAGAGCAAGTGTGGACTAAGATATAAAAAGGAGCCTTCCATATTATTATTGTTATTTATTTATTTATTTTTATCTCGTTCTTAAATTTATTGCTGACATTTCTTCAAATTCTTCCAAATCATATGATCCCAACCGTACCCTAAATTCAAACTATTTTGATGCCAAATGATATTTACTCCCTAGATTTGTCACTATTATTTCTAAATTATACTTCTAATTGAATTATTATCATTTAAGCAATTAATTCCAATGGCATGATAGTCTAGTGGCATTTTCCTCACTTAGCGATCTAGGGTTCAATCTTACAGAAAAGTATTGACAATTAGGAGATTTGGGTAAATTTTTTTTGCCCAAAAAAAAAAAAAAAAAAGAACAAGTAACTTGCCAATTGAATTAATGTTTTTTTGAGGAAACTAACATATATTTATAAATAAATAAATAAATAAATATATTATTTTTTATAAGGACCTCCGCATCTTAAGGTGGGCTCCCCTGCCAATTACCCTTTGAGGTTGTACCTACTATTTTCAACTAATGGGCAAGTTGATATCTTGATTTCTCTTATAAACTAATTAAGTTCTGTTCATGAGCCGAAAAAATCGTGAAGAGTTCATGGCTCAATCCCTAGCACGTACTTCTTCCAATACCAATTTTTTGTTGTCCAATTTGAGATATTTCATAATCACAAATAAAAAAAAAACTGAATTTTTTGGGAAAATCAATCGGGATATTGAAGTAGAATAAAGTGATCCAGTTGTCCAAGTTAAACCTAGAGTAACTTGAGCTAAAATTTTGTACATATATGTATATTGGTGATTCAGTTAAAATCCTTGTATTTTTTCCTTTGGTTTATGTTCAAGTTTTTGGCTTTGGTTTTTTTTTTTTTGTTTTCTTCACACAGACCACGATGCAACTCCAAACCTATAACTTCTTTAGCTTTAGTCACGATAAATGCTTAATTGAATATGGGGTTGTTTTAGATTAAATGTTCCCTCTCTCTCTCTCACTCTCTTTCTCTCAAGTGACATCAAACGTTTCAAAATGAAAACTAATGCCATAGTGCCGTAAGTTGTAATAAAAACAAATTAATGTCAGAGTACAAACTGTTGCATTATTGACGTCAAACATTTCATAGCATCCATCTTTGCCACATTTTCCCCGCTCCAAAGTTCTATATAAACTCCACCCTCTTCCTTTCACAATCCACAAGCTATCCTCTTTCAAAAATTCTCCAAACTAACACTAATACCAAAAACACTTCTGGCGATTCCCATGGCAGTAAAGTCACCAAACACCCTTCCAATGACATTGATGGTCATAGCATGCATGGTAATGTTGGTCCCATCAGGGTTAGCCCAAGTGGTGCTGCCCAGGATCAGATGTTTCGCAGTGCTGGTCTTCTATTAACAGCGTTGAAGGTTGTGTACTTGAAATTGTTATGTCGCTTTCTGGTGGTCAAATTGGCAAAATTGGCCCATCTTGTTGCAAGGCAATAACGGTGATCAATAACGACTGTTGGCCCAAGATGTTTCCCATAATCCCAATCATTCCTACCTCGCTCATGAACTTCTGCGCCCGCAACTAAAGGAATTGGAACAAGCACCATGAGGTCCATGAACAAGATATTTTCATGGGCTAATTGGAACCGAAGATATGAGGAAGTGCAACATTTATCCTTTTTTTTTTCACCCCTTATTGCCTAGTGATCAATAAGGTTTAGTCTTATCTTTTGCTTCGGTTAGATGATAAGATGATTCTTGGTACGTGGCTTTAAAGGTGTTGCCTTTTGGTTTTTGGTAATAAATGTTTAATTTGTTAGCTGACAACATTTGCTCATGGTTTTTGCCTATAATGAAATAAATGATTTGTGTTCCCAAACGGAGATTGACTATATATGTAAGAGAGTGTGTTTGGGCCCTTGGACCCCAAAAATAAAATGCTCCGTCATTGCAAGGAGATTTTCCCAATTTGTGTTTGAAGTCTCTCTCTCGAACTTTCATGGTGTGTACGCATTCTTAAATCATGAGATTATTTTTTTTTATTTGGACTATTTTATAAAACTAAGGATTCCACTAATTGTCACATCTAACATTAAATAGTTCAGAAGTCACAATATCACAATGGCCGTGTTTGTTTGGTTGGAATGGTATGGATGAATTGGAGTCACATTCCAATATATTCCAATTGAATAACGTGTTTGGATGAGGTAATTGAATGGGAATGGAGTCAAACAGTAGTAGTGAATTATAATGATATTCATTCCGTAATTTTCATTTCAATCTCATTCCATTCAAAGACTATTTTGAGCATGGAATCAAATTCCATTCCCACCTAGTCCATTCCAACCAAACATACTTAGCCATAGTTCAGTAGATATAGTGTGTCCTTTCTTGGCCAATCTGTTCACATTTGTTCGCCCAAGTGTGGGTCAATGTGACCTCCCAATCCATCCTAAGAATTAAGTAGCCTGCAATCATATATAATTTCACCATATGGCTAAGAATTCCACAGCCCGTATAATCTATCCAACATTTCGTATTTTTGAAATTGCTTTTGTTCATGTAAGATTTCGGCTCTGTTCGTTCGGACGTAAAAGTTTTTTAGAAGTATTTTTTGGCCACAAAAATGCTAAAGATAGCTTTTGCCTTGAGACCCATTAGCCATTTTCAAAGGGGTTTTACATGAGAGTAAGTGTGGACTAACATATAAAAAGGAGCCTTCCAAATTTTATTTATTTATTTTTTTTACCTCATTCTTAAATTTATTGCTGGCATTTCTTCAAATTCTTCCAAATCATATTATCCCAACCATACCCAAAATTCAAACTATTTTGATGCCAAATGATATTTACTACCTAGATTTGTCACTACTATTTGTAAATTATACTTCTAATTGAATTATTACCATTTAAGCAATTATTTCCAGTGGCATGATAGTCTTGTGGCGTTCTCCTCACTTAGCGATCTCGGGTTCAATCTTACGGAAAAGTATTGATAACAAGTGGATTTGGGTAAATTCTAGTTGTCAAAAAAAAAAAAAACAAAAAAAACAAAATACTTGCCAATCGAATTAATGTTTTTTTGGGGAAACTAATATATATTTATAAATACATAAATAAATAAATACATTACTTTCTATAAGGACCTCCGCATCTTAAGGTGGGGTGCCTTGGCAATTACCCTTTGAGGTTGTACCTACTATTTTCAACTTATAGGCAAGTTGATATCTTGATTTCTCTGATAAACTAATTTGGTTCAATTGAAATTTCATGTCCCAAAGGGCCTTGAGTTCTGTTTATGAGTTGAAAAAATCCTTAAGAGTTCAAGCCTCAATCCCTTGCACATACTTCTTTTGTTATCCAATTTGAGAAATTTCATAATCACAAATCCAAAAAAACTGAATTTTTTGGGGAAATTTACCGGGATATTTAAGTAGCACTAGATATAGCACACGTTTTTAAATAATATTAGGTATACAAAATAATAAATACATAAAGATTTTATATTTTTTCATAAAAGATAAAGTTTAAAATTCAAAGGTACATTTTTTATTTATTTTTATAATCAAAATTGTCAACGAAATATTAAAAACTCTTTAGATATACATTTAGGATTTTTTTTTCTTCATAAAACGGAATATGTAAAGAGTTTATATTCATATATATTATCATGCAACTTGATAGTTACTCTATGAAAAAGAATTTGAGTAAAAATCTAACCTTAATTTGTTAAGAGTTTGAGTTAAAATCTAACATTCATTTGTTATCAAATGATAAGAATGTTCACTATGTGTTTCAATTAAAGGAAGGGTAGATATGTATTTTTTTTAAATAAAAAAATAGGGGTATATTGGCCGTTCAAAAGTATTTTTGAGATTCAGCTTTTTATAAATAGTATAGATACAGTGATCCAGTTGTCCAAGTTTAACTTGAAGTAACTTGAGCTAAAATTTTGCACATATATATATATATTGATGATTTAGTTAAAATCCTTGTATTTTTTCCTTTGGTTTATGTTCAAGTTTTTGGCTTTGGTTTTGTTTTTGTTTTCTTTACAGAGACCACGATGCAACCCCAAACCTATAACTTCTTTAGCTTTAGTCACGGATACTCATAAATGCTTAATTGAATATGGGGTTGTTTTAGATTAAATGTTCCCTCTCTCTCTCTCTCTCTCACTCCCTTTCTCTCAAGTGACATCAAACGTTTGAAAATGAAAACTAATGCCATAATGCCATTAGTAGTAATAAAAACAAATTAATGTCAAGAGTACAAACTATTGCATTATTGACGTCAAACATTTCAAAGCATCCATCTTTGCCACACATTTTCAACTCCAAAGTTCTATATAAACTCCACCCTCTTCCTCTCACAATCCACAAGCTATCCTCCTTCAAAAATCCTCCAAACTAGCACTAATACCAAAAACACTTTTGGTGATTCCCATGGCAGCAAAGTCACCAAACACCCCTCTAATGACATTGATGGTCATAGCATGCGTGGTAATGTTGGTCCCATCGGGGTTAGCCCAGGTGGTGCTACCAGGATCAGATATTTTGCAGTGTTGGTCTTCTATTAACAATGTTGAAGGCTGTGTACTTGAGATTGTTATGTCGCTTTCCGGTGGTCAAATTGGCAAAATTGGCCCATCTTGTTGTAAGGCAATAATGGCAATCAATAACAACTGTTGGCCCAAGATGTTTCCCATGATCCCAATCATTCCTACCTTGCTCATGAACTTCTGCGCCCACAACTAAAGGAATTGGAGCAAGCACCATGAGGTCCATGAACAAGATATTTTCACGGGCTAATTGGAACCGAAGATATGAGGAAATGCAACATTTAACCATTTTTTTTTCACCCCTTAATGCCTAATGATCAATAAGGTTTAGTCTTATTTTTTTGCTTAGGTTAGATGAGAAGATGATTCTTGGTATGTGGCTTTTAAGGGGTTGCATTTTGGTTTTTGGTAATAAATTTTTAATTTGTTAGCCGATAACATGGTTTTTTTTTTTTTTTTTTTTTTTTGAACCTCCATGGTAGGAAGGAAATTTATTGATAAAATGAAGAGAGAAAGATACACCTAGAAAAGAGGGGGGGGGGGGGGGACAAAAGTACCTTACCCCTTAAAGATGTCTAATACAAAAGAAATAAAATATTTAAACTCTTAAGTATGGAAGACCCTGTTGCTCTAGACGAATAGAAACATTGATACAAGTAGGAAGATCCTGCTTATCTCTAAAAACAATCTGCTGTTTAGTAGAAACACCATGCCTAGCCAACTGATCTGCAACTGAATTAACTTCCCAAAAAACATGAGTAAAAGAGAAACGAAAATTCTGAAGCATGGAAATAATATCTGATCACCAGTAGCGAAGATGCCAAGGAATAGGTGTATTCCTCTTTAACCAGTTCACTATAATTATAGAATCAGAGTCAATCTCAATAAATCTGCATTCCTTCTCTAAACATAACTTCAGTCCTTCAAGAAGAGCTCTGACTTTAGCAATATTATCTGTACATTCTTTGTAAAAAGAAGAGAAACCAATAACAAAAGCTCCCCTATAATCCCTAATAATTCCCCTACCACCACCTAAACTAGGATTACTAATCAATGAACCATCCACATTCAAATTAAATTTACCAAAGGCAGGTCTAAGCCACCAAAGAATCTGTTGACGATTGGCAACAACCCCGATCGGCGCAATGTGTAAAGTGGAGAGAATAATACAATTTATAGAAGAGGCAGCCTTTTTTGGGTACGGTGAAGCAAACTAGACATAGATTTTAACCAACAAATAATTTTTTGAATAACATATAGATGATTATGAGCCTTACCTTTGAACCTTCTATAGTTTCTTTCTAACCATATCTCCTAAACAACAAATATAGGGGTGATGGCTTTTAAGATTCCAACTTAAGAAGTCAGGGAACTAACACTAAACCAGTGAAGAAACACATCTTTAACTATATTAAAATTCCAAATACAAAACCCATCTTCAAAATGTCTCCAAACCAGTCTAGCAAATTTACCTAATATGAAAAGGTGATGCAAAGACTCAACTTGATGGTGCTCACAACAATGACACCAAGAATAAAATGCTTTGTCATTGCCAGGAGATTTTCCCAATGTGTGTTTGAAGTCTCTCTCTCGAGCGTTCATGGCGAGTATGCATTTTTGAATCATGAGATTATTTTTTTATCTAGACTATTTTGTAAAACTAAGGATTCCACCGATTGTCGCATCTAACAATACATAGTTCAGTTGTCACAATATCACATTGGCCGTGCTTATTTGGTTGGAATTAGGGCTGGCAATTTATGCCCAAACCCACGAACCCGCCCAAACCCGTCCAAGTTAAATGGGTGCAAATGGGTGATTTTATTATTTGGGTTGTAAATGGGTGCCCATAATAACCCAACAAATAATTGGGTCTAATCAGGTTGGTATAAAAAAAATTTGGGTGCAATGAAACCCGATAGGCTACAATACTGATTTAAGCATGGAAAAAGGGCCAAAAAAATAAAATTTTGCCCCAAAAATATATACATATACCAGGCAGCACAAACGCATGGAGAAAAAGGGAAAAAAAAAATTTTAATCGGAAGATCGAAGACTCACCTGAGTTCATATGGCCAACGGTGAGTGTTGCTGTAGCGGTGAGACTTTTGCTAGCAGTAAGGGTTGCTGTGACGATGAGACTCTTACCGGTGAATGGGGACTCTTGCTACACTGGGAGGTGCCTTCTTTGCCTTCACTGGAGCAACCGGTTTCGGCGCTGGAGCGGCCTTCTTCCCCGGCATTGTCCTTGTCGACGTCCTTGCTGCCTTAGCAGGTCTAGCGGCCGGTTTTGGCTTCGGCTTCAGTTTTATAGCAGCCTTTGGCTTAGCAGCTGCTGCTTTTGGTTTGGCAGCTGCCTTAGGCTTCACCGTAGCTTTCGGTTTGGCAGCTGCTTTGGGCTTTGCCGCAGCAGGCTTTGGCTTAGCTACTGTCTTGGATTTAGCAGCTGGTTTAGCTTTAGGTTTGGCAGCGGCTTTGGGCTTTGCCAATAATTTCGCTGGCTTTGTGGCTTTCAATTTCGCGGCTACCAATTTGGGTTGGGTTGGGTTAATAGATCAGCAAATGAGAGAAGGTATTACATGTTTAAAACGGGTGAGTTTGGGTTTTAACCTATAATAAATGGGTGATTTTGGGTTTTGTTTAAATGGGTCTTCATGTAGATGGGTTGGGTTGGGTTTGGGTGATATTTTGACTACACCCATTTAAACCCACCCAAACCTACCCAATTGCCAGGCCTAGTTGGAATGGAATGGATGAAATGGAGTCACATTCCAATTCATTCCAATTAAACAACATGATTGGATGAGGTAATTGAAAGGGAAAGGAATCAAACAGTAGTAGTGAATTATAATGATATTCATTCCGTAATTTTCATTTCAATCTCATTCCATTCAAAGACTATTTTGACCATGGAATCAGATTCCATTCCGACCCATTCCACATTCCAACCAAACAAACTTAGCCATAGTTCAGTAGATGTCGTGTGTGCATTCTTGGCTAATCTATCCACATTTGTTTGCCCAAGTGTGGGTCAATGTGACCTTCCAATCCATCCTAAGAATTAAGTTGCAATCATATATAATTGGACCAAATGGCTAAATATTCCACAGCCCGTATAATCTACCCAACATTTCGTATTTTAGAAATTATTTTTGTTCATATAAGATATAGGCTCTGTTTTTTCGGCCATAAAAGTTTTTCAGAAATATTTTTTGGCCACAAAAAAGCTAAAGATAGCTTGAGCCTTGAGACCTATAAGCCATTTTCAAAGGGTCTTTACATGAGAGTAAGTGTGGACTAACATATAAAAAGAACCCTTCCATTTTTTTATTTTTTTATTTTTTATCACATTCTTAAATTTATTGTTGACATTTCTTCAAATTCTTCCAAATCACATTATCCCAACCATACCCAAAATTCAAACTATTTTGACGCCAAATGATATTTACTCGCTAGATTTGTCACTATTATTTCTAAATTATACTTCTAATTGAATTATCATCATCTAAGCAATTAATTCCAATGGCAAGATAGTCTAGTGGCATTCTCCTCACTTAGCAATTTCAGGTTCAATCTTACAAAAAAGTATTGATAACTAGGGGATTTGGGTAAATTCTAGTTACCAAAAAAATAAAAAATAAAAAAATAAAAAATAACAAGTAACTTGCCAATTGAATTAATTTCTTTTTGGGGAAACTAATATATATTTATAACTATATATATATATATAGATATTATTTTTTTATAAGGACCTCCGCATGTTAAGGTGGGGTCCCTTGCCAATTACCCTTTGAGGTTGTACCTACATTTTTCAACTTACTGGCAAGTTGATATCTTGATTTCTCTAATAAACTAATTAGGTTTAGTGGAAATTTCATGTCCCAAAGGGCTTCGTGTTCTGTTCATGAGCTGAAAAAATCATTCATAATCACAAATCCAAAAAACTTGAAATTTTGGGGGAAATTAACCAGGATATTTAAGTAGCATAAGGCGATCCAGTTGTCCAAGTTAAACCTAAAGTAACTTGAGCTAAAATTTTGTATATATATATATCTATATCTATATATATATATATATATATATATATATATATTGGTGATTCAGTTAAAATCCTTGTATTTTTTCCTTTGGTTTATGTTCAAGTTTTTGGCTTTGGTTTTGTTTTTGTTTTCTTTACAGAGACCACGATGCAACCCCAAACCTATAACTTCTTTAGCTTTAGTCACGGATACTTATAAATGCTTAATTGAATATGGGTTGTTTTAGATTAAAAGTTCCCTCTCTCTCTCTCTCTCTCTCTCTCTCTCTCTCTCAAGTGACGTCAAACATTTGAAAATGAAAACTAATGCCATAATGCCATTAGTAGTAATAAAAACAAATTAATGTCAGAGTACAAACTGCTGCATTATTGACGTCAAACATTTCAAACCATCCATCTTTGCCACATTTTTCCAACTCTAAAGTTCTATATAAACTCTACCATCTTCCTCTCACTATCCACAAGCTATCCTCCTTCAAAAATTCTCCAAACTAGCACTAATACCAAAAACACTTCCGGCGATTCCCATGGCAGCAAAGTCACCAAACACCCTTCTAATGACATTGATGGTCATAGCATGCGTGGTAATGTTGATCCCTTCAGGGTTTGCCCAGGTGGTGCTGCCAGGATCAGATATTTCGCAGTGCTGGTCTTCTATTAACAATGTTGAAGGCTGTGTACTTGAGATTATTATGTCGCTTTCTGGTGGTCAAATTGGTAAAATTGGCCCATCTTGTTGCAAGGCAATAACTGCGATCAATAACAACTGTTGGCCCAAGATGTTTCCCATGATCCCAATCATTCCTACCTTGCTCATGAACTTCTGCGCCCGCAACTAAAGGAATTGGAACAAGCACCATGAGGTCCATGAACAAGATATTTTCATTGGCTAATTGTGGAACCGAAGATATGAGGAAGTGCAACATTTAACCTTTTGTTTTTTTCACCCCTTAATGGCTAATGATCAATAAGCAGGTTTAGTCTTATCTTTTTCTTTGGTTAGATGAGAAGATGATTCTTGGTACGTGGCTTTTAATGAACCGTCTTTTTATTTTTGGTAATAAATGTTTATTTTGTTAGCCGACAACATGTGCTCTTGGTTTTTGCCTACAATCCGATAAATGCTTTGTGTTCCCACAAGGAGATTGACTATGTGAGAGTGTGTGTTTGGGCCCTTGGACCACATAAATAAAATGCTTCATCATTGCAAGGAGATTTTCTCAATGTGTGTTTGAAGTCTCTCTCTCAAACTTTCATGGCGTGTACGCATTTTTGACCCATGAGATATTTTTTTTATTTGGACTATTTTTAAAACTAAGGATTCCCTCAATTGTCGCATCTAACAATACGTAGTTCAGTTGTCACAATATCACATAGGCCGTGTTTGATTGGTTAGGATGGAATGGATGAAATGGAGTGACATTCCAATTCGTGCCAATTAAACATGTTTGGATGAGGTAATTGAATGGGAGTGGAATCAAATAGTAGTAGTCAATTATAATGATATTTATTCTGTAATTTTCATTTCAATCTCATTCCATTCAAAGACTATTTTGAACATGGAATCAGATTCTATTCCCACCAATTCCATTCCAACCAAACAAACGTAGCCATAGTTCAATGGATATAGTGTGTCCTTTCTTGGCCAAACTGTCCGCATTTGTTCGCCCAAGTATGGGTCAATGTGACCTCCCGATCCATCCTAAGCTTTATGAGCTTTATGAGTCTGCTGAGCTTTATGAGTCTTATCCTATGTTGAAGCAATGGGGCCTCCCAAGAACTTTATCTAACCATTGTTATGTCCTATTGGGTTTTGAATCTAAGGATTGGGGCCCGAAACCATTCAGATTTTTGGATTGCCGGATGTCCCATCTTGACTTCTGGAGGTTTGCTGAGAGTAAATGGAAGGCCTTTTCAGTTGAAGGCTGGCCTGGTTTCATAGTTCATAAAAAATTCAATCTTTTGAAGAAGGCTTTACTCCAATGGAATAAAGAAGTGTTTGGGTGCATTGATACTAGAATTAAATCCTTGAGTATCGACCTTGATGTGCTAGATAAAATCCAAGAATCTAGAGAGCTGTTTGAAGAAGAAAAATTAAGGAAAGCTAATTTATCTCAAGCACTTTGGGTGGCTAGTAGGGACGAAGAATCTATATGGAGGCAAAAGTCAAGGAATCAATGGCTTAAGGCAGGTGACAAAAATTCGAAATTCTTTCATGATGTTGTTAAAAATCGCAAGAAATCCAATTATATTGGCAGCATAACTGTTGATGGAAGCTCTCTTGATGATCCAGCTAGTATTAAAACTAAGGTAACCAAATTTTTTAAAAATTTGTTTTCATCTGATCAGGAGGAAAGGCCAATATTTTCAATCTCTCCATTCAAGTCCTTGCAAGCTTCTGATAGAATCTGGTTGGAGAGTGAGGTGTCTGCTGAAGAAATTTACCAAACGCTCTTGAGTTGTGATGGGGGTAAGGCCCCAGGCCCAGATGGTTTCAATTTCAATTTTATAAAGAAGGGATGGCCCTTTCTTAAGAATGATATTAGTTCTTTCATCTATGAATTCTTTGAAAAGGGGAAGATGGCTAAGGAGTTGAACTCATCCTTCATCACTCTTATTCCTAAATCCGATAACCCAGTGAGCATGAGAGATTTTAGGCCCATCAGCCTCATTGGTTGTATGTACAAGCTGATTGCTAAAATTCTTGCTGAGAGAATCAAAACAGTTTTGCCAGTTATCATTAGTGAAGTTCAAAGCGCTTTCATTGGAGGCAGGCAGATTCTTGACAGTGTCCTAATAGCAGATGAAGTGGTGGATTATGCTAAAAAAACCAAGAAGAAATCTTGTGTATTCAAAGTTGACTTCGAAAAAGCGTTTGACTGTGTTGAATGGTCCTTCTTAGATTCCACAATGGAGCTGATGGGCTTTGGTCCAAAGTGGAGAAACTGGATTAGGGAATGCTTATCATCTGCATCTGTATCTGTGCTTATTAATGGTTGTCCTACTGAAGCTTTCAGGATGGAGAAGGGCCTTCGACAAGGCGACCCCTTATCCCCTTTTCTATTCAATATAGTGGCGGAAGGTCTTTTTGGTCTGTTATCTAATGTTCGCTCTACTGGTCTTATGAAGGGTATCAGTTTATGAGATGAATCCCTCTATATATCTCTTTTGCAATTCGCTGATGACACAATCTTCTTCTCAAGCGCCAATTTAGAAGAGCTGATCACCATCAAAAGAATCTTGAGATGTTTTCAACTTATCTCAGGATTGAAGATTAATTTTGCTAAAAGTTGGGTGTCGGGTATTGGGGTGGATGACCTTTTGATTTCCCAATGGGCACGAAAGATCAATTGCAAGGTTGGGTGTTTGCTATCACAATATCTAGGTTGTCCCCTCGATGCAAATCCCAGATGTTTGAGCACATGGAAGCCTGTAATAGAGAAATTTCAGAAAAAGCTTTCAGGATGGCAAAATAAATATCTTTCTTTGGGTGGAAGAATCACTCTTATAAAAGCGGCCCTCTTCAACTTGCCTATCTATTACATGTCTCTATTCAAAATGTCGGCAAAGGTTATTAGTGAATTAGAAAAACAAATGAGAAAGTTTTTGTGGGAAGGAAACTCTGCCAAATGTAAATTACATTGGGTCAGATGGGATAAATTATTATTGAGCAGGAAGAAAGGTGGTATGGGCATGACCTCACTTAAACATAAGAATGATGCTTTACTTTTTAAGTGGTGGTGGCGATTCGTTTCTGAGGATAAAGCCTTCTGGAAAGCTGTGATTAAAGCAAAATATGGAGAGGGAGTTGGCTTTTCCATCCCAGGTAGGCCTAATCATCGGAAGACCTCTGTTATCTAGAAAGATATCCTAAAAGTTTGGTGGCCTGGCTCCTCCTGTTACTCTAATCTTAGCGAAGGCGTGAGAATGCTAGTCAGCAATGGTCATATCATCAGATTTTGGGAAGATGTGTGGTTGGTCGATGTTACTCTGAAGGAGATTTTCCCAAGGCTTTATATCCTTGCCCAAAATAAATCTGCTAAAATTGGTGATCTTGGAAAGTGGGTTGGTGTGAAGTGGACATGGGATTTAAAATTCCGGAGGATCCTATTCGATTGGGAAAATCAACTCCTCCAAAATCTGCTCTGCAAACTATAGGAAGTCAGGCTCTGCAAATCTTCTTCAGACAAGTTTATATGGAAATTTACCTCCTCAGGTCTTTACTCTGTTAAGTCTTGCTATGATGAGTTGGAAAGCAGGTGTTTCGATTCTTAAAGTCAAGTCAGATGGAAACCTTGGAAAGGCATTGTGCCCCCGAAAGTGGAAACTCTATGTTGGCTGGCCTCTCTTAATAAGCTCCCTTCTAAGGTCTCGCTTAAGCATAGGCAGGTCCTCCCTGCAGATGCAAATACTCTTTACTCCTTTTGCCACTCGAAGATGAGGATGTCGATCATCTATTTCTCCATTGCCAATGGCGTGGTCTATCTGGTCTGGTATTTTTTCTTGGTGGGCTATTCACTGGTGCTGCCCAAGAAGTTTAAATGATATGTTCATGGGTTGGGTTATCCCTCATAAATCAAGCCTCTATAAATTGATCTGGGATGCTATCATTTATGCCGTGGTGTGGTCCATTTGGTTGGCTAGGAACGAGAAAATTTTCAAGGGGAAATCCATGTCTTCATCTTCGGTAGTGGATATTATCATGGTGAGAACTGCCATTTGGGTTAAAGCTTATAGGTTAGAATTGGGGTACTCTGTGTCTGACTTTATCAGAGCAATAGATGGTGTAAGGGGTTGCTACATTAGAAAGAAAAAAGTCCGTGCTGCTGTCACTTGGTGCTCCCCCAATTTTAATGAGCTTAAATTCAATATTGACGGATCAGCTGTGGCTAAACCCGTGCCCGGGGGCATTGGGGGTGTTTTGCGAGATGTCAAAGGTAATATTTTATGCATTTTTTCCAGCATCAGTGGGTGTGGTTGACTCCAATCTGGCAGAAATTCTAGCAATTCGGGAAGCATTGAGGCTTTTCCATGGCTCACAGTGGGCTAGCAGCAAAAATCTTATTGTTGAATCAGACTCCCAAGTAGCTATTTCTTGGGTGATTGGGAAAGAAAAAATGTGGAAATATATTTCAGTCCTCAATGAAATTCAAACTCTATTGGAGAGCATTGGCTCTGTTTTGGTTCGCTACGCCCCCAGAGAAGTTAACAGCATTGCTGACTGGTACGCTAAAGCTGGTGTGAAGAGGGCTGCTCCATTTGTTGCTTGGTTGTGACTCTCTTCAGTTGGGAGAATATCCTTTGGTGTTGATCAAGATTTCTACTGTTGCTAGTTCGTTTTTTTTTATTGGTATTGATTGCTAGGCTGGTGTTCTTTTTATCCTCTCTTTAGCGTACACTGAGTGTTCGTTGCTTAGTGTCCTTGGGGGTCTTTGTTTTTGGGCGTTTGTGTGCTTAGTGCTTGGCTCCTTTTTTAGTTGGTGGTAGTCTTTTCTTTTTCCTCTTTCTAGCCTATTGTGGTTAGTCCTGCTGGTGTTTTTCCCTTGCCATTAATAATAATATCTTTGTTGCCTACCAAAAAAAAGAATTAAGTAACCTGCAATCATATATAATTGCACCATATGGCTAAGTATTCCACAGTCTGTATAATCTATTCAACATTTCGTATTTTAGAAATTATGTTTGTTCATTTTAGATTTAGGCTCTGTTTGTTTGGACATCAAAGTTTTTTAGAAATATTTTCTCGCCACAAAAAAGCTAAAGATAGATTGAGCATTGAGACCCATAAGCCATTTTCAAAGGGGCTTTACATGAGAGTAAATGGACTAACATATAAAATGCCCTTCCATTTTTTATTTTTATTTTTTTACCTCATTCTTAAATTTACTGCTGGAAGTTCTTCAAATTCTTCCTAATCATATTATCCCAACTATACCCAAAATTCAAACTATTTTGATGCCAAATAACACTTACGCCCTAGATTTTTCACTATGATTTCTAAATTATACTTCTAATTGAATTATTATCATTTAAGCAATTAATGCCAGTGGCATGATAGTCTAGTGGCATTCTCCTTACTTAGTGATCTCGGGTTCAATATTATGGAAAAGTATAGATAACTAGGGGATTTGGGTAAATTCTAGTTGTCCAAAAAAAAAAAAAAAATGAAATTAACTTGCCATTTGAGTTAATTTTTTTTGCGGAAACTAATATATATTTATAAATAGATAAATGGATAAATAAATATATTATTTGTTATAAGGACCTCCGCTTCTTAAGGTGGGGTCCCTTGCCATTTACCCCTTGAGGTTTACCTACTATTTTCAACTTACTGACAAGTTGAAATCTTGATTTTTCTAATAAACTAATTAGGTTCAATTGATATTTCATGCCCCAAAGGCCCTCAAGTTCTGTTCATGAGCTTAAAAAATCCTAAAGAGTTCATGCCTTAATATATATGGGGACTTTGGTTGTAAGTCCATATTATTGCACTTGTACAGCCATAAGTCTATAAAAAAAACTTATATAGCGTCAAGTCCACAACTACAATGTCTGGACCAAAGTACCCTTTGTAAATGCGTGAGAGAATCCTACCCGAATTCTCAAAGCTTTTCGATTTCTCAAAGCACCAATTTCCTCGTTCTTAAAGCTTTTTTTCTTCTTGCCCAAACTAGTTGGACTCAATGCGACTTGTCAAGCTAAGGATCTGGTCTAACTCAACACCAAGCATTTTTTGAATTATAAAAAGGGGTTTTCTCCATGATTTAGTGTGACTGGTTATGATAGCAGATGGCCATGGATGTACAAAGTTGGACCATGGGTTAGATTCTGATGAATCTCCAATGAGAGTATGCGATTCATGTGTTGAACGATTTATTTCACAGTAGGAAGCCTAGTTCGGCCATAGATTTGAAAATCATGACCTTGGATAGGGAAACCTCAAGCTTGGTGGATACCAAGCTTCAGATCTAGTCAGTAAGTTGCACCTGCCAGCACTTATCCCACGCCAAAAAACCAAAAAACAAAAAGGAACAAGGTTGCACATATGTGGTAGCAGATCTAGTGTTTCCATGGCTGTCGAGTTTGTTTACATAATACGTATGTGGCAAAGGTGCTAAGGCTTATTTTCATAAGCTAAAACAGTTGCATGTAATTGTTTTGAATATACTTCCTATCTCAAATCCAAAAATTTCTAAATCACTAATTTCACATAACCATTTCAAAATAGGTACATGTAGTCATGTAACTGTTTTTTTACATGTAATTGTTTACATATAACCATTTCAAAATAGGCACATGTAGTTCATATAACTGTTTTTCTTTCTTTTTTTTTTTTTTTTTTAATACATAATTTCATATTCATCATGGATCTTGTTTCAAAGATCTCGATGTATAAATTCCAACCATATAAATTTTGTCAAAAATCGATGTGTAGATTGAAAGTTACATGAATTTAAAGTTTAAAAACAAAAATAACAATTTAAGGGTATAATTGACTTTATGCATCCAAGACTCGCACAAAAACACTACCGTTTCACTTAAAAATGGACCTATGGCTTTATAAGATTTTACCATGGACTTATGCCTCCATAAGTCATATAAAATGAACTTCTCCCTAATTTCCTCTATATTTATATTGTACAATCACAAATCCAAAAGAAAACTGAATTTTTGGGGGAAATGAACCGTGATATTAAAGTAGCATAAAGTGATCCAGTTGTCCAAGTTCAACCTGAAGTAACTTGAGCTAAAATTTTATACACATTTATACATTGGTGATTTAGTTAAAATCCATGTATTTTTTCCTTTGGTTTATGTTCAAATTTTTGGCTTTGGTTTTGTTTTTGTTTTCTTTACACTGACCACGATGCAACTCCAATCCTGTAACTTCTTTAGCTTTAGTCACGGATACTTATTAATGCTTAATTTAATATGGAGCTGTTTTAGAGTAAATGCTCTCTCTCTCTCTCTCGCAATTGACATCACACGTTTCAAAAGGAAAACTAATGCCATAATAAAAACTGCTGCATCAATTGACATCAAACGTTTCAAAGCATCTATCTTTGCCACATTTTTCCAACTCCAAAGTTCTATATATATAAATCTCTGCCTTCTTCCTCTCACAATCCAAAAGCTAGCCTCCTACAAAACCTCTCCAAACTAGCACTAATACCAAAAACCTTTCAGCAATTACCATGGCGGCAAAGTCACCAAACACCCTTCCAATGACATTGATGGTCATAGCATGCATGGTAATGTTGGTCCCATCAGGGTTAGCTCAAGTGGTACTGCCAGGATCAGATATTTCACAGTGCTGGTCTTCTATTAACAATGTTGAAGGTTGTGTACTTGAGATAGTTATGTCTCTTTCCGGTGGTCAAATTGGCAAAATTGGCCCATCTTGTTGCAAGGCAATAACTGCGATCAATAACAATTGTTGGCCCAAGATGTTCCCCATGATCCCAATCATTCCTACCTTGCTCATGAACTTCTGCAGCCGTAACTAAAGGAATTGGAACAAGCACCATGAAGTCCATGACCAAAATATTTTCATGGGCTACTTGTTACTGAAGAGATAAGGAAGTGCATGATTTAACCTTTTTTTCACCCCTTAATGGATAGTGATCAATAAGAATTAGTCTGATTTTTGCTTAGGTTAGATGAGAAAGATGATTCTTGCTATGGTGTTTTTAAGGGGTGTCTTTTGGTTTTTGGTAATAAATTTGCTAGCCAACAACATGTGCCTATGGTTTTTGCCTACAATCAAATATGTACTTTGTGTTCCCACGAGGAGATCAACTCTCTGAGAGAGTCTGTTTTGGGCCTTTTGATCATAAAATTATGTTTATCATTTCATTTCTTTATTTCCTTGTTTTTGCGCATATGGTCTGCTTCATTTCTGAATCTTGAGATAATGTCTCCATTTGGATTATATTTCATACACCTATGGATTTTTGGCAATTGTCGCGTCTACCCAAGAAAAACCTTATTACATATACAAGATAACCCTGCATCTCAGTATTTAAGAGAAGAAACATTTGTGCTTCTTAATTAAAATTTCTTAAAAGCAACCCTTATCTATCCCATGTAATTTAATAAATTTCTACTTTTTTTTTTGGTAGGCAACAAAAAATATTATTAGATCCAGGAAAAAGTGAGGCACACCCCCATTGCATCACCAAACGATTACTCAAGACCCCACAAACTTGATAGGCAACCTAGAACAGGGACCCCTAAGACACCAAACAACAAACACTTGGAAACACTAGAGAGAGATAAACAAAAAAACCAACCTGGAAAAATCCCGCCAACCTACCGCACATGGCCAATTAACACACCAAATCAGAACACACCACAGGCCAATAGCAAAGCCTTTCCATGAAAATATAGTACCTACAGCAGATCAGAAGAAATGGATCCTAATCAGCAAGCTGACAATGAGAAGAGGAAACCACCGGACCACTGCCAAGCCAAGAAACAGAGACCGCCATAACTGAACCAAACGGGAACAGTCCAGTACCGTCAAGTCCAAGCAACAAAGGGAACAGTCCTGTTCACCCCAGCCTTGGCGAACCAAACTTCTCTGGGAGCATGGTGAATAGAAACTGAACCAATACCATCAATAAGAGTGAAAATTTCATTAAAGACTGAGTTACATTTCCAAATCTTCTCTTTTCCTTTTATCCACGAGATAGCAATTGAAGAGTCTGACTCTAAAGTGAGTTTCTTAACATTCACCCATTGAGAGCTGAAGAATAGTCTCAATGCTTCCCTAATTGCTAGAATTTCTGCCAAGTTTGAATCAACCACACCCACTGAGGCTGAAAAAATACAGAGAATATAACCTTTATCGTCTCGCAAAACTCCGCCGATGCCTCCAGGCCCAGGTTTACCCATTGCAGATCCATCAATATTAAATTTCAGCTCGCCGGCTTTGGGAGGATACCATGACACAACAGCCCTGTTTTTCTTCTTCCTGATACGGATACCCCTCACACCTTCCATGGCTCTAATAAAGTCAGAGATTGAGAATCCTAGCTCTGATTTATAAGCTTTGACCCATAAGGCAGCTCTGATCTTGATTTTTTCCACTACCTCTGTGTAAGCCATAGAAATACCCTTGAAAATAAATTTCTATTTAGTTAAAAGAAGTCCAAATATTGTGACTAATTTAGTACTAGTGGTGAAATTCTCATATTATTTTCAAAATTCTAGCCAGAGTAAAAATATTTCGTTCTCCTTTTGTTAACCTGCACTAATTTTTTTATACTCTTTCTCGGGTTTTCTTCAAATTCTTCCAGATCATTTTATCCCAACTATCCCAAAATTCAAGTTTATGTGATCCCAAATGGTGTCCAATTCCTCAACTTGCTACTAATGTTTCTAAATTATACCTTTACTTATTTAAGTGGATCCTTTCTTCTCTAATGTTTTAATTGGGTACTGTTGTTGAATCTCCTTCCCCAAGTTCTGCTCAGTTCTTCACTTTTTTTTTTTTTTTTTTTTCATTTAGTTTATTTGCTAGATAAGAGCAATCGAAACCATAATCCCTGAAATCCTTCCATCCTTATAGGGAGAAAAATGCCAATAAATCAAATATCCATTAATTGATTCAGTCAATATAGGCATGTAGCTAAAAACATGAAAAATATATATTTTTTCTTTTTTTTTTTTTGGGGGGGGGGGGGGTGGGGATTAAGAATATATTTCCTGTCTAAATCTCTAGCAGTGCATCTTTGCAATTTAAATTTTTAGTTGTACAATTTTTATAGGTGGCTATATTGTCATGCCCAGTTGTCGTCTTTGTCAACTATTCAAGGTTGTGTGGTGGAGATTACTGTCTTTTTCTAATTAATGGCCTTGTCATTGGCCAATACGGCCCTATTGGGCTTGCTTGTTGCAAGGCCATAAGTGCGAGGGAACCTCTATCGGCACTCCAAGACTTGCTGTTTATCTTTCATTTATTTTATACTTTAAAGTTTTATGAAAAATATAAAATGTTTTTAGAAAAACCGATTGTATTGTCTACTGGAAAATATCATTTTGAATGACTTTGTAAAAGAAAGTTATCCTAAAATCTAACGTTTAAGTGGATTTTTTAACCATTTACAATCTTTGTTTCATAAATGACTAAAATGTCTACTTAAATGATAGATTTTAAAAACACTTTATTCTACAAAGTTGTTTAAAATGATGTTTTTAACTAGACCACAAAGTTAGTTTTCGTAAAAACCTTTTATATTTTTCTTAAAGAGTAGTAATACATAGGACCACTATTAGAGGACTAAAACATAGGACCACTAACTTGGCTGAATCTGATTGATTAGTGCTATTAATACCGTTAATAGCTAAAAAAAAGAAACTTAATATAGAAAGTCCTCAATTCCCAGTTCAGATAAATGCTCACAAAATTCAGATAAACGAGAATCAATGCAAAGTATTCAAATAATTAACTATGACATATCTATAACATATGCATCAAGATAATACTACAACTCAACCATTATCATGACAAATCAGATAAATTGGGAATTTTATCATATAACAATGAGGAGTTCCCCACCCCCCCCCCCCCCCCCCCCCCCCCCAAAAAAAAAAAAACCAAGTATGTTTTTAGAATCATGAATATTCAAATAATTTGTGATTTATTTCAGATAACAGTAGGAATCCCCCCTGCATTGTTTTTCCTTGATTAGTGCCATGAATATTCAAATAAATTGGGATTTTTTTTAGATAACGTTGTGATGTTTTTAAGATAATACTGAATGTAATATGACACTAAATATGACAAATTAGATAGATTGAGAGTTTATCATATAACAATGGGGAGTTCCCCATTCACACCACCCCCCTCCCCCCCCCCCCCCCCCCCCCCCCCCCCAAAAAAAATAATAAAATAACTAGTTACATTTTAGTTACGAAAGAGGGGAGGATGGAGTAACTAGGACGACTAACACTGTTAGTTTGGGTTTATTTTCCTAAACTAATCAGATTCAATTGAATTTGTTTTCCTTTATTTCCTTCCTATTTTTAAGGGATTACGGTTCTTATTCTTCCATTTTTATGCCCCATTTTTTAGGGATCACAACCATCACATTTTAAGCATAACTGGTATGAAGAAAGAGATATTGCTTTTACGTTTCGGTTTCGTATTTAGTTTTTTGAAGTATTCCAACATTGGAATCACAGTGATTGTAAGAGTTAGTTGATTCAGTTGACTGTGTTCTTCATGTTGAGTTAATATACATTCAATTGATCTTGATTACCATTGTAAAGGCTACTTCAGTTCAGTTGACTATGTTCATCTTTTTGGATCCATATTCATTTTATCTTGATCATGATTTGTAAAGGTTAACTCAGTTTAGTTTATTGTGTTTATGTTTTTGGACCCATATTCAAGATAGCATGTGTTTGTGTTGGGTACTACATATATACAAAGCTGCTGCCTGGGTTTAATGGGGGTGGGAGGGGGGGGGGGGGAGGGATTTTTAGGGGTCCTGCAAAAAAAAAAAAAAAACGTAACTAAAAAGTAACTATTTTTTTTTTTTGGAGGGGGGGGGGGGGGGGGGGGGGTTCGGATGGGGGACTCCCCATTGTTATATGATAAACTCCCAATTTATCTGATTTGTTATATTTAGTGTTATATTGCATTCAGTATTATCTTTAAAACATCACAATGTTATCTAAAAAAGTTCCCAATTTATCTGAATATTCATGGCACTAATCAGGGGAAAAAAATGCAGGGGGGAATTCCTATTGTTATCTGAAAAAAAAATATAAAAATAAAAATCACAAAGTATCTGAATATTCATGATTCTAAAAACGTACTTGGTTTTTTTTGCGGGGGGGGGGGGGGGGGGGGAGGGGAACTCTCCATTGTTATATGATAAAATTCCCAATTTATCTGATTTGTCATGATAATGGTTGAGTTGTGGTATTATCTTGATGCATATTTTGTATGATGTGTTGTGGTTAATTATCTGAATATTTTGCATTGATTCCCTTTTATCTAAATTTTGAGAGCATTTATCTGAACCGGGAGTTGAGGGCTTTCCATATTAAATTCTTTTTTAACTACTAACGGTGTTAATACCACTTACCATTCAAATTCAGCCAAGTCAGTAGTCCTATGTTTTGATCCTCTAATAGTGGTCCTATGCATCATTTTCCTTTTCTTAAAACCTTAAAATGTAATATAAAAAGGGGATAAAAAGTAAGTCTTGGAGTGCCACTAGAGGCCCCTAAGTGCGATCAGCGACAATAGCTGGCCCAAATTGACTTTCCTGAGCCCTTTATTCCCTTCCTCTAACCTTTTCTTCCCTCGATCCCTTGCTGAATAGCTACTGCACCAGTGTTGGAGGGGCTGCACTGCCATCTAAGGGAGTTGCAACTAGCACCATGGCCAAGCCATTTTCTCGGACTACTTTGAACTGAGATTTAATGAAAGGTTTATATGAACGTTTTTTTATTTTTTTTTAGAATAAATAGTTTTTAAGGATTTTTTACAATAAAAGTCTATTTCTACATGCAAGATTAAGAAGATATTTTTGGTTCTTACCATCAGTACAGACCCCATGAAGAAAGGGGTACCATTTTTTTTTTTCATGCACTACAAAAAAAAAACGATCTTTACTGATGGTTTTAAACCGTCGACAATCAGGAAAAACCGTCGGCAATTGTTCTCTTAACAGTTTTAAAACCGTTGCAAATCCGTCAGCTTTACCTCGGTCGGCTATTCCTTTGTGGATGGTTTAGAAAACCGTCAACAATTCCCGACGCTTTAAAACTGTCGGCAATTGCTGATGGTTTTAAACTGTCGAGAATTGGCATTCTCGACGGTTTTAAACCGTCGATAAAACATTTACCAAAACAACATAGGTATGCTGGAAAACCATCTTTAATCGTTTCCCGACGGTTTTAAACTGTTAGGAATTGCTGACGGTTTAAAACCGTCGGCAATGCTCATACCTTTTATCAACATTACCAAACCGTCGGCAATTATCGACGGATTACAACCGTCGGCAAACGATTAAAGACGGTTTTCCGATTTTGGTATATGTTTTACCGACGGTTTATAACCGTCGGCAAAGGCTTAGAAACATTTTTTTTTATTTTAAATTTATACATTTTTTTTTCCTCAGTGTATCAACATTGCCATACTTTTTCCTCAGTGTATATTGCCATACTTTTTTCTCAATGTATCAACATTGCCATACACAAGCATTCTACCACATATGGGACACATAGGTGGACTAACAACACATTGCAATATAAAAGTCCACACAAACTCACAATCACAATAAAATTCTGCCATATATGGGACACATAGGTGGACCAACAACACAATGCAATATAAAAATCCACACAGAATCACAATCACAAGTAACATAAAATATGCCTATTAGATTTAGTAAAGAAAACTTCGTACTTTACAATTTTAAATGACAAAGACTGATTTAGAAAATATTGTTGCTATTCAAGTTACTGTTAGTACAATCATAGAGGTTTTGGGAACTGTTAGGACGCCCATATTAGTTAGTAAGGCTGCTCTTTTTGAACTGTTCTATTTCATCCTTGTGTCTTCTCTTATGATGATGCCTTTTATTTTCAATCTCTCTCCATTCTTCTTGCTTGTTTACACCCTATGATGGAGAAGCAACGTGCAAGGTATAGATTCCACAGTTATAATCAACACGATATTTCTTTATTCAAAGTAAAGTGCTTTGAGTACTTAAACCTGTGTGAATGATGGAACAAACATATATAATATTGTTTTTTAAGTGATAAAAAGACATAATGATAATAAGCTCATATAACTTTGCCAAATGAATGACAAGTCTACCCAATTCAGGATAAAAGGAGAAAATCATGACAAGCATAAATAAAAAATTATTATTATTATTATAATAAATGGAAAAGAAAAAAAGAAAAAAAAAAAAGGCATGCCTACATTGTTTTATAATTAATTAAACAAACATAACTAAGAGGTCAAAACATAGATTGCACTCCATTCAAAATGCAGACATTGGTCCAAAGACTCCAAACAGTACATGGTTCCACCACAAAAATAAACAAATCAAATAAATGAATACATTTTTGTAGATAAGAATAACTGCAACTCAGCTATCAATTCCTGATAAAGGGAATATCAGATAACAACAACTTTACGCATATGCAACTCAACAGTTCAACAAGAAAAACTAAAACAAACAATCGAATGATTCTTTTTTTCTTTTTCTTCTTCAATCCTTGGCAAGAAGAGGTCAGTAAAAAGAGGGTAAGAAACAACCCCAAGGAGCCCTAGATAAGGAAATTGCTACGGAGCAAAAAGATAGATCAATAGCAATATAGAACATGCCTACATAGGTCTCTCTTCAGATATAGTGAATCATATATTCATATCACAAGCATGTGATTACATTGTCACAGTGGACGACTGCTAATGGCATCATCACCACAAGAAGCATAATATCACATGCCGTACTAAAATAAACTTGATCACTTACTTAAGCTCCTAAGCGGTAAAATTCCAAGACCTTAAAACACATACATTTAATCCACCAAGTAATCAAATCATCAAAGCATAATGAGTATAAGCGTTTATCTGGTTGTTCATTAATATTTTAATGTAAACCTTACCATTTCGCAGCACAGTCGCGATATCAGCTCGGTAAGCACATAGCAGCTCCTACAACGGGGAGGGAAAAGAAAGAATCAGCTGAGATGCAAGTCTGCAACTACACAGACTAGAATAAAAAATTTCCAAAACAAGTAAAAAAGGAAAAGGTAATATTATTTAAGAGTTTGCATTCTTTCACCTTCTGATGGGCAAATAAAGAAGACCATAAGAAGAGTAAAGTGTACTCACGTAAGGCTAAACCCTATACAAGGAAAAGCATTGTTTTTATAACATCTATGAGAAGAGTAAGGTGTACTCACATAAGGCTAAATCCTAGTCAATATGGGAGAAGCATTGTTTTTTATAACATTTTTTGATGATTCATGTAGTGTCTAGAAAACTCAATTCAATTCAATTCAATTCAACTCAACTCAACCCAACCAAGCCTTATTCCCATCTTTTAAAATTGTTTCCCTCCTAGCAGGACTCAGAAACCATCACTATAAGTGCATTTCAATCATTCAGCCTTAAATTTTTTTTGTAAGTAAGATGTCCACAAACTTCTATGTAAGATATTTCATATTCCATACTAAAGTGAATTTAGGGGAGGTCAACTTTGCATCATGTATTATAATAAGTTCATGAAAATCAAGTAAGTTGCAAATGAAGCTTCCACGGAAATCTTTGCTCAAGAACTAACATTTGGCCAACCAGCCAACAGGAAAATTTATCCTATCAGCTACTTGCACAAAAATGGACTCGTCCAGTATAAAGTAAAAACCACTATAACATTATTGGAGCAAATTATTGGACATACACAAAATAATCAAACGAGAAAACGCTTTTCGACTTCTTCCAAGGAATAAGGAATATTTGTTTCAGTGAGTTTCAAAAGAAAGCATTCAGTTCATCTGGGTTCACAGGCAAGTATTCACTGATAAAAGACAATACGCACCCATATGCTGCTCCATCTCCAAAATGATCCAATAAAAGTTAAATATTTCAGCAGAAAAGGACAATAGCAGTGCCACTCTAGTATTCACAGGTTTAAAGATAGATCCATGCATGCCATAACTGTCTGAACGGGGCAGCATCAAAAACACAATTGTGGTTCTCAAAAAATAAATGCCAGTATCTAATCCAATAATGTAACCATTTTAAGTGTCAAAGAAGAGCCATAAATAAGAAGTCCCTAGTATAGCACGAAGAAATCATATCTTACAGAAGGCTCCAAAAATGCTGTTAGGCTTGTCTCTCCATTAATTAAAGCCAAAATGAATGACACAAGGGCAGCTGCAATCAATATCTTAACTAGTAAATCATCAAACTGCTTTAAAACCAATTTCTAGATAGGAACACCTGCATTTAGTGAAATTTAAGATATATAAGGTTTAACTTTTGCATCAAAACAAGTAAGGAAAAAATTAAGATTGGAATATAATTCAATCACTAATGAAAATTTTTTTTGATGAAGAGCATTAATAAAAATTATGAAACAAAACAGTCAAAAAGGTCAAAATAGTCATCACAGGAGTCCCCAGATGACTGCATAGTCATTTGCGGTTGCCCTGATGATCATATGGTCACTCAAATGACAGTGGATCATCTCATATGATCGTACAGTTCAACAACCAACAACCAACAATTGGTGATTTCTTTTTAACTTTAAACCCCCTTCCTTTTTAAGCTCCCTACAGTCAATTCAACACTAGGATCTGAGTACCAACTTATTTCCACCATTAAAACTCAATCTAACTTCTCCAAAATCATGCAAAACATTCAGCCCAGTGGAAAATCATAATTCTCCATAAATACACTATTACAACACCCACCAGCTTTAAAGACTAGCATAAACAAGAGGCATGTGCAAGGGTAAGTCTCAAAAAACCCTAATACTCTCCCTAGAAACTCTTGGCCTCCTGTCCTTGATATAGAAGACTTAGATATACTAATCTATGCAATTGTAGTCACAGAAAAAAATAAATATAAGAATAAAAGAGTTAAATAGGAACCACCAACAAGATGTAGAATCCATATGTGCATTATAGGTAGAATCACCACTATCTAAAGAGATATGGAATCAGCATCATAACAATAAGTATATAACTTGATTCACTAAAACTTGTCACCCATCTTACTACCATATTTTAAGCCCTTATAGAGGCTTAATTTCAACAAAATAACTAACCATGGGGTTCCTAACAGAGTATTCACATAAAAAGACACAAATTACTATGAACTCACATATAATAACCAAAACAAAACTTCTAAGTTCTAGCCCAATGAAAATTTCTTTACAAATTTCATCCAAAACTCAAATATAAAACTTTAAATTCAAGTTAAAGTTTTACTGAAAATAAAATACTACTTAATAAATATTTCTAAATCTTTTTCGAGAAAATAAAGAGACAAGGAGAATATAGAGGATGTGAGAACCTCTATTAGAGCAACAAGAAAGGAAAAGCAACTATAATAGGAATACACGCTATCTACTGAATGTGCAAAAACATAAGAGTCTCTCGAGGAGGAATGCGGTATCCAAAGAAATCCTTTAAAGTACATGCCCCTTGCATGAAAGTTTGCCTATAATTATTCTTCTCCAAGCAACCACAAAGAAAACATTTAAGGATCCAAATATGTGTACAGAATTTTAAAAAATTTTGGTAGACCCTAAGGACTTACTTGGGCCCTTTTAAACCAATATATGACAAGAAATTTACTGAGTATCTTCAAGCTTCAAGAAATTATGGTTTAGGGACTGTTGAATAGAGTAATGTAGTTTTTGTGATTCACTAGTCTGTTATTAACTCCCCGTGTAGTTAGGATTTAGGGACTGTTGAATAGAGTAATGTAGTTTAGTTAGTTTTTGTAACTTTGGAAAAGGAAGAAGTAAAGAAATACACTGGGGAAAATGGAAGAAAATATCCAGCCAATTGGTTTTTGTGATTCTGTACAACAATATTGTTGTAGCTATACGTTCATTTTGGTGTGGCCACAAAAGGGAAGATGGAACCACATTGTAAATTGGAACAGGTGAAAAACATAGAAACATATGCAAGAAATTAAAAATATATTTTGAAAATTTTAAACCAAAATGAAGAAGGATAATAAATTTAGAAATTTTAAGACATTCATGAATAATTATATGTAAAATAGATCTGGATGCTGCACAAGGACAATCCAGTACAAAGTGATCCCTCGCTATTATTGTCAGGTTTGTGAACTGTGCCTCAATGTAACAGACCACTTTGTAGTAATGGAAAGAACCAAAATACTACAACTTACTGCTATACCAAGAGCAGTAGTGGTGAAGAAGAGGTAAAGGAAGATCCACAACAATTCTAAGGCTGTTAGAGCACCGATGTTGCTGAAGTTAAGTGATTGGACTGCATTGAAAAGCACAATAGAGGTAGCATCATTCACTACTCCCTCTCCAAATACAACACTGTAAAGGAAGGGTGTTTTGTCTTGATTGAGGACCTTTAAAAAGATTATACATTAATGGCATGTCTCAGCTATCTTCTATAAACTCACTCACCATGTTTTGGACTGAAATTATTGATGTACTTGCAAAGTACAAACTGTGCAAAGTACAAACTGAATCCGTTGCTGACAATATAGCACCCATAGCTGCAATTATTTAAAGCTCAAATAATCAATATATAAGGATGAGCACAGATTAGTGTAACAAAAACTCAATCCAACACCGTTTGTAAGTTACCTAGGTAATCTTGAATATTCAAGGATGTCACACCAATCCTCTTGAATAGTAGAAAGGCACCTATGAAGTTTCTAGAAAAACAATAAAGTTAAGAATCCCTCGCTTCAATGGGATGTAAATCAGGAAAATGAGTGTATTTTTAAATGAATTTTTATTATTACAGTAGTAGTGTTGTTATGCATGAGGATACAATTATATGAAGGAGGGCTTTGTAGACCATCCTGTTATTAATGGAATTAATAGCCCTCAAAAGATGATGGAAGTTACTTTCATTACTTTTGGAGATGTTTACAATTTTTTTCAGCCTATTATTAAATTTTTATTACTTTAATCATTAGCATGGTAGGAGTTTTCACTAGTTATTTTGCAAAAGCGGTCTTAGGGTCTTAGAGATGACAGCAAGTCTAGTTTAAACTCAAGACTCTAAATGTGAAATCTCACTTATGTACCACGATGAAGAATAGACTCATTTATGCCATCAATAAAACAAAAGAAAGAACTTATTCCTCTCCAGTGTCCTGTAGTCTGGACTGGCTGTCCAAGGACCACATAAGCAATTCGCTAATGCACAATGTATCTGTACGCACAAATTTCGTGTCTAAAAATAAATAGACAAAAAAAAGTGGACAAAGGATAATTTTATTAATTTGTAGAAGCGGAATACAATCTCTATGTAAACTTTGTTCGCAAAGTAATGTAATCCTCTGATTCTTCTCTCCTTGAAACTTTGACTTGAGGGCTTGAACAGCTTGTTCTCAATTCAATGGGCGAAATCTCCTTCGATGTAGGTGGAATGGATCTCTTGTTTGAGTCTCTAGGCTTTGAGCGTATTAGAGACTATGAACTTTGGTGCGAGTTCTTCATCTTGAGTCTTTGGTGTAGAAGTTCTATGGAGCTTTTGAGGCTTTAATCCAATAGAGCTTCAATGCTTGAATGTTGGTCACGTCAGAGCTTTTGAGGCTTTGTCTAACAGAGCTTTGTTGCTTCAATCTCCCTTTTTTTTTCTTCTGACCCTTGGGGGCTACCTCTATTTATAGTGGTAGGGTGAAGAGTATTCTGATAAGAATTGACTTCTTAATAATTATCCCTTATTTATCTTTTATAAAAGGATAAATATTAATTATTTGATAGCCATCCTAACCAGAACACGTGGCAACATTTGATTGGAAGAATTATTTGTCTTCCTTTTATTTGGTCTCACTTGACAAGTGTCAATATTTGATTTGGCCACCTGTATAGCAATTTTAAAACACATGGCAACTTGTAATTCGCCAACGCTGTGTAATAAAAGACACATGGCACACATTTATTTGCCATAAATATATCCCACTTAACTTATAAGAAGACACATGGCCAAATTTAATTTGCCATGATTTAGTTGACTTTAAGACACGTGTCCACTTGTGAGTGGTTGCAAATTTTCTCGTTCTACAAATGCCCCCTCGAGACTTGTTTGCGTACACAATTTAGTAGTGTAAGAAGCGGACATGTCTCGAAATTTTTTTTTTTTTTTTTTTTTTTTTTGAACTTATGATTTTGTGCACACGCAATATGCCATCGTCATTTCGTTTAATTGGATTTGGAGTAATAGCCAAGTTGGAACTTTAGCCAATCAACTAATCATTGAATTTTTTTTTTAAAAAAAACAATGAAGTAGCTAATTGTACTAATTTGGAGCCAAGCCAAAATCATAATGAACAAGCTTCTTCATGTATGCCCCCACGTGGCTTCTTGCATTCCTCTTTCCCCTTTTTTTTTTTTTTTTTTTTTACTTCCAAAAGTTCCATCATTGGCTTTATTTTATTTTATTTTTTGGACCCACATAGTGGATGTTTCCAAGTCTTCTTGGATAATAGCCTGCCATGCCTTTTTTTTTTTTTTTTTTTTTTGGTGACTTCCAAAAGTCTAACTTTGGCTTGAGTTCTCAACTTTTCATGGATCCACGTGATGAATACTTCAAGTTTTTCTTGGATCATTACTAAAGACCCACGGATGCTCACAGTAGTAAAATTAATTGCAGCCAAGCCTTAACACGTCTTTTAGACTAAGTGCTCTATCAGAATCTAGACTTCACAATGAAATAGGAAACCCACATAACTAGTTCACGTAGGACTATAAACTTGTCAAGCAGAATTCTTGAAGAAGTCCTAATTTAAATCTGAATTGAAGTTCTAACTGAATTGAACTTGCTTCATCCAGTGTCTATAAAATAAACCCCTTGTTTCCTTCTAAAATCAATTCGTGTTCAGCCCTTCTTTCTTTGTCTTTTGCGCGCAAGAATTCGCACAGGTGAGCACGTCCTCTTCCTAGCTTCTCTTATTCAGCATATTTTTTTTTTGCTAAATTGCTATTTGCATCATGCATGAAATCATGTAAAGGACAAAATAGACATGAATCCAGCCCAAAGCTTTGTTGACTTCCACGCATAAGGTATCCCTGCTCAAATTTGATCAATGGCAGCTTTTCTTTACCCCTGTTCAGTGCATTGATTCAAAGAAAAGGGACCCACTTGGACTAAAAAAAAAAAAATCCTTTACCACAATATTCAACGCCCAAAAATTTATGGTACCATGATCACGCCATGGGATTGACTAGAATTAACCTTCTTGCGGGCTCGATTGGGGCCTACATCATCCGTCAGTCTGACATCGTGACTCCGCTGAGGCTCCCTTATGGTTCTTTTGCAGCGATGGTTCCATATAATCCCTCCATACACCACGTACTATATCATTCTTCTGATTGATTTTTTTTTTTTTTTTTTTTTTTTTTGTGTCAGTATAACATCCAAATTTTTTTTTCAGTCTTTCTTTCTTTCTTTCGTTTTTTTTTTCTTTTTTTTTTTTTTTTTTTTTTAGTTGAAAACGCATAGCATCCTTTTTTCTTTTTCTTTTTCTTTTTTTTTTTTTTTCGCTTTCTGGGGACTCCACCTCCACGGCTCCACTTCTTTTTTTTTTTTTTAATGCATAATCAACCTGCCTAGTTCTTTGTAGCCTTCTAGACCTTCTTTTTAGCTTCCATGACTTGTTCCACACATAAATATGTGTATGTAAACATATTTTGCATGCCCCCTGCCAGAGTTACACAAATCTCGTTGTTGCTATCAAACATGTCATGTTTTGTGGCCTGCAAATTTGCTCACGTATACACGGTGCCACACGAGGTCTCCGGAAGCCCCTTTTTTTTTTCATTTTTTTTTTTTTGACTTGATCAATAAATAAATCTCTAACCTACACAAATGACCATGCGCAAACTAGCAGCACTTTGAATGCACTTATATACACCACATTTTTTTCCTTATTCCTTGAATGTATGTATTGGCCGATGAAGACACACATGTACAAATTTATTTTTTTGTTATTTTTTTTTTTTGTAAATTCCAAATGCCTTGAAAGAATTCTTTATCCTATCCATCTCATCATCATCTCCAATTACTATCCTCGGCTTTTATTGAATATGAACGACTGCTTACTTCGGAGTCGACCACCCATGTTATGCCTAGCCAAAGTCATAATGAAGATGTGATATAATTGAAGGCCACGAGACAGACTCGTGAAGATTCTTACTTGGGCCATTCACATATGAAGACCACGGGACAGACCAGTGAGGATTTATTTAAGCTATCACCAATGAAGGCCATGGGACAGACCCGTGAGGATTTACTTGCACCATCACAAATGAAGGCCACGGGACAGACCCGTGAGGATTTACTTGCACCATCACAAATAAAGGCCACGGGACAGACCCGTGAGGATTTATTTGCACTGTCACGAATGAAGGCCACAGGACAGACCTGTGAGGATTTATTTGTGCCACCATGAATGAAGGCTATGGGACAAACCCGTGAGGATTTACTTACGCCGTCACGAATGAAGGCCACAGGACAGACCTGTGAGGAATTATTTTGTGCCACCATGAATGAAGGCCATGGGACAGACCCGTGAGGATTTACTTACGCCGTCACGAATAAAGGCCACAGGACAGACCTGTGAGGATTTATTTGTGCCACTATGAATGAAGGCCGCGGGACAGACCCGTGAGGATTTACTTACGCCGTCACGAATGAAAGCCACAGGACAGACCTGTGAGGATTTATTTGAGGCTATCACCAATGAAGGCCACATAACAGACCCGTGACGATCTATACCTAAATCATTCACGCTCGACCAAAATCCATAGGATATACTTAAGAACATATTCTTACGCAATCCCTATCATCTTTGTCCTCATAATGAGATTAAATTTGCATATTTTTTTTTAAAATAAAAAAAATTCCTCTTATACTTTCTTTCATCATTCCTTTTTTCAGGATCACCCTTTCTTGCTCTTATCATGGTGATTTTCAATGATATTTCCTCATCAAAAGGACAATTTTTAGAGATCATCAGCCTTAAAGATGGAAGCTCAGAGAGGAAGACTACACTCCTTGTGGCTCCACCAGTGATTGGTCGTTTTAGAGGACCATGGCCAAGACTTGATATCTCACCAGGTTTAGCAGATTGGTCAATAGAAGCTCCTCAAAACCCTGGATGTTCTTCAAAAGTATGGTTCTTAAAATCTTCACTTCACAAAGCTTCTTGTCAATTAGAGAACTTTATAACTTTGGGCCACAATATTATTTCTAAAAAAGCATGCTGGGGACCTAAACTTCAGCTGAACGGAGAATTCAACTATACTCCAAATTATTGGGAATGGCTAAAAGACATACTTTCTAGAAATCACAAGGTCCTCATAGACATCCAGATATACAATGCATTGCTTGCATCTTTATATACATATGACCGTAATGCGGATGTTGTTCGAGCATTTTGTGAAGCATGGTGTCCTAGAACGAACACACTTCATACTTCTGTGGGGGAGTTCTCCATCTCATTATGGGACTTGCGTATGCTTGGCGGCCTTTCCATCCTCGGGAATTTTTACGATGAAGTCGTCCCATGTTCTACAGAATTAACTGGCGTAGATATTCAAAATGGAAGATTCATCCCCAAAAGTTGTGAGTATTTACTCTCTGCCTTCCACCTTCTACATGATGAGAACGATGAGCAGCTTCTCGTTTCTATTGTCCAATGGATCAAATTTTGGTATAGGGGACCACCAAAATACAAGAAACCTCCTGCTAGGAAACCGAAGAAGTCGGAGCGTCCCAAGTCTACTCACAACCCAAGTGGTGACATTAGTACTCCTCGCGAATGGACTACAGAGGAAGAAGGTGCCTTCACGGAAATTGGGATCGAAGATGATTTAAAAGAAGAAACCTACTTGGCTGCCTTTCTTTCGTGCTGGTTATGTGTTTTCGTACTTCCTGATAAGCCATTTAATTTTATTCGACCAGGGACCTTTAAAATTGCTAGCATGATGGCAGCTGGTCAGAGATTCAGCCTTGCTGTTCCAGTATTAGCCAGCATTTATAAAGGACTGAACGAAATTTCCCATTCTTCGCAGTCAGGTCAGTCAAATGCCTGTTTCCCTATCCACTATGTCTATGGATGGTTGGCCTACTATTTCAAAACCCACTTTTCAACACCAACTGAGCTTCCAGGACCTGCAATGGTTTCATTTTCTGGTGAAGGAGGCACCAGATACTTTAGTGATCATGATGCTTGAACTCTTATACATTTGGGTGATAATGTGGTTTGGGATGCAACGCCACTTGTCAAGAACAAAAATGAGCTCTATGTTGATGATGGTAATTTAACCAACTCATCAATTAGCTATTCTATCAGTGCTCGATCAACTTATCTGACCCTACGACGTGGCAGTACTTTTACTGTTGAACCATATAGCCCGTATAGATTCAGTCATCAATTTGGTTTTTGCCAAGATATCCCAGGCACACTCAGAGAAGACATTCGTTCTGCTTCTTTAGATCAAGTGCTTGAACTTTGGAGAACTTGTACCCTTAAGAAAACTAAGTCAAGGATCATATTCCCGTCGCGCCCCTTCAGCTTTAGAAGACACATTACTCAGGATTATAATGAGTGGTGGTCGAAAGTGCACTGGAATTTTCTTAGGGATGCACTGGAAGCTTTAACCAAAAGCACGGGCCTGGATCCTTCTAAGCCAAAGAAAGATAAGAAGAAGCAATCAAAGACCACTACTTCCCCAGCAGTTGAAGGAAGCGATGATGACATACTTGTTGAAACTATGGTTCACAAAGAGAAAAGTCACTCAAGAAAGGTCACTAAAAAACCTCTACTTGTGATCCCACCCCTGGTAAAAGCTAAAGATGATGACACTCCTAAAGAGCATATAGAGAAGAAGACTATAAAGATTAAGGCTGCAACCCATGAGCCTAAAAGAGATACACCTTTAGCAGGTGAAGGCAGTGATGAGACCCCTGATGCAAATGTTAATGGAAAAGAAGACTTGAGTATTCCAGTCCACCAATCTCAAGATGAAACCTTGTCTAGAAACCCCATTCGACGAGTCCGGTCAACTGTGGTAATTGATGATCCTATTAATGTGCAAACTCCAAAGAACCATTCCAATGACCATGGAGCTACCAATCGTAAGCGTCCAAGGGAGAATTCTGCCATTCTTAACGATACCGTCCCAACAGAAGACCCGATGGATACTGATCGGGATAGGTGTAGCGATGAATGTTGGAAGCACTCAAGGCCAAGGAGCGAACCAAGATCTTGTGAGGGCAACCGCTCTCAAAAGTTTCGAGTAAGTAACTTATTTTAAAGAAAAAATAACCTTGTAGAAGTTATTTAGTCATTAGAATTATTTAAGCTCATCCAACTGATTTCATTGCAGGCTCCCAACAATGACGAAATAGGGGAAGAGCAAGATGATTTCAATACGTATTATTTGCCTACCCGCAGTGAGCTTTCAGTTGCAGGGATAAGGCTTTTTGACCGAGTTGCTGAAGAAGCCAATGGCATCCTAGGAAGCAAGATGCTTAACAAGACAACTGGGATCACTGTCAGCATTTCTGACTGTGAAGATGTTACTTCTCAAAGTAAACAGGAGACTCCAACCTTAATCACCCAACATAAAGGGTCGGCTTTAGGTGCTGAAGTTTCAGTTTTTGAGTTGAACACTGAAATTAACAAGGCTCGTCGCTTTAGTTCCCTGATGTTAGGAGAGCGCATCATTTATAGACTTTCACGTCTTCCTTTTGAGAAAGTTTCTTCTTTTGAACCAACAGCCTACAAAATTTGTGACGAGATAGACTCCAATGGAGTAATCGATTCAGCCTCATTGCGAGAGAGTATCCAACAATATGTTCGTGATGTCAAGAGGTACTTTGATACCGAGTCTTCTTTAAAGGGGCATATGTCAATGGACGTGCAGACCCAGCGTTTAGATGAAGTGAAGGCTCGATTGGCTACCGCTTTAGATGATAAGGGAGCCAATGATGAACACATGGAGTCCATGCATAAGAGCCAGCAGAACATACAAGCTAAGCAAGCAGAGTTGAAAGAGGAGTTAGCTCGACTGGCAGAAGAAGACCAAAAGCTGGAGGCATCTATAGCTAAAGGAAAACTAAAGCAATATGAGCAAAACAATATTGTCCTTAGCTTAGAAGCAGAGCTCATAGAAATCCAAACATCTGCAGTGATTAATGAACAAGAACTTGTGGCCTTTAAGAAAATGCGAGACCTCTTAGAAGAAACATGCTCAGAATTCAAGACCATAAAGTGGGCGTCTTGATTTTTTTTTTTTTTTTTTTTTTTGGAGAGAATAGGCTTTACCATTGTTTTTTTGTAGTCATAGCATCTTTAAGTAATAAAACACCATTTTTTTTTTATAACTATGATACTTCTTCTCTCTTTTTTGTGATGTTGACTGAATTTGAAATATCTTTCAAATTGCCTACGTACCATTCCATAAGGAAAGGATCAAGTCATAACGTAGTTCAAAAACAATGATGATGAATTTATAAAGGAATGCCATTCACAGTTTAAGCTCATGCGGGCCAGGAGCATGATGATTTTTTTTGGTTGGTTGACTGAACTTAGGTGATTCCCAAGTTGCCTACGTACCATTCCATAAGGAAAGGATCAAGTCATAACGTAGTTCACTTTTTTTTTTTTCTTGTGCTCTAACTTTTGCTTGAATTGCCCTTTCGGGTTTTCGATTCAACGAGCTTTTTTTTTTTTTTCCTTGAATTTTTGGGTGCCATACACAGTTTATACTCATGCGGGCCAGGAGCAACATGCAGTTTAGGCTCATGCGAAGAGGAGCGCTATCTAGCCTTTAAGCATATTTGCGCTTCAGAAACTTGCCATTGATAGGGCCAATTCTTAACCCATCTCCATCAACTAACTTGTAAGCACCATTTGTGTAAGCTTCTTGAATCACATATGGTCCATCCCATTTTGAGAGAAACTTATTGCCCATTCGATGAGTAATGATGATTGGTCGTCGAATGGCGAGCACCAAGTCTCCCACTTGAAAGGACCGAGGTCGAACTTTTTTATTGAATGCTTTAGAGAGACGAGCCTGATAACACTCTAACCTTTGTTGTGCTTCAAGCCTCTTCTCATCTAGGGCCTCTAATTCCTCTAACCATAGACGAGCATTGTCTTCATTTGTAAGCCCTTCTTGAATGGCAATCCTTAATGAAGGGATTTGTCGCTCTAGTGGAAGGACAGCTTCAACACCATAGACCAAAGAATATGGAGTAGCTTGAGTAGGTGTTCGATATGTTGTTTGGTATGCCCAAAGAGCCTCTCCAATTCTTTCATGCCAATCCTTCTTTGATCTACTTACAATTTTCTTGAGAAGATTGCAAAGAGTTTTATTAAAAGCTTCGGCAAGGCCATTGGCTGGTGCGTTATACATTGAAGATTTATACTGCTTGAAGCGGAACTTTTCACAAAGTTGATTCACAAGAGCATTACAAAATGGCTTTCCATTATCGGTTATGATGTATCGAGGCACACCATAACGATAAATGATATTTCCTTTAATGAAATCAACAACGGTTTCTTTCTTCACATCCTTAAGAGGTATAGCTTCCGCCCACTTTGAAAAGTAGTCTGTTGCTGCAAGTATATACTCATGACCAGCAGAAGACTTATTAGTAAGCGGTCCAACCACATCAAGTCCCCATGCTTCAAAAGGCCAAGAAGCAACAGTTGGGTGCAATGGCTCCGGTGGTTGATGTATAAAGTTTGCGTGGAATTGACAGGCTTGGCATCTTTTAGCGTAATCCATGCAATCTTTTACCATTGTGGGCCAATAGTACCCCATCCTTTTTATTTGAAAATGAAGTTTAGGGCCAGACTGATGAGCACCACATATTCCAGAATGAGCTTCTTGTAATGCTTGATTAGCTTCCTCTTCTCCTAAACAGCGAAGGAAAACACGATCAAACGAACGACGATAGAGTGTATCTTTAAAGTATATGAACCGTGGTGCCCTTCGTCGTATTTCAACCCTATGTCGACGATCATCAGGTAATCTCCCATGTTCTAAGTAGTCAATAAGGGATTGTCGCCAATCTTCCTTCTCGACTTCACAGACAGAGATTAGATTTACTTCACCTTCTTCAATTTCATCATCAAAAGTTGGTGGTATTACCCAATTTTGGCAAATGGGCACTTTGACTTGGAGATCAGATAAAATGAGGGTTGATGCTAGATTAGCCAAAGCATCTGCTTGTCTATTCTCTTTTCTTGGCCATGTTGTAAGGTGATACGATCAAACCATCCCATAAGACGAGTGCCATAATCAAAATACGGCATTAACTCGGGTTTCCTAACATTGTACTCACGAAGGAGTTGATTTATGACCAGCTTAGAATCCCCAAAAACTTCAAGCTGTAAAACCTTCATATCTACCGCCATTTCAAGCCCAAGAAGAAGAACTTGGTATTCGGCCACATTGTTTGAGCAACATTGAGTGAGAAAGAATGCATATGGCAATATATCTCCTTCGGGAGTAAGAAACACGACTCCAGCATCGGCACTATCATGACGTGCAGCCCCATCGAAGAACATTTTCCAAGGTGGGCGAACTTCAATAAGAAGTGCTTCCTCGTCAAGAAGGCTTTCAAATATTTCCCAACTATCCGGTATAGGATGATCAGCCAAAAAATCGGCTAAGACTTGCACTTTTACAGCTCTTTGAGGAATATAAGTAATTTCAAACTCTTGCAGCAATAATGCCCATCTAGCTAGTCTCCCAAAAAGAACAGGCTTAGACATAATGTACTTCAATGGGTCTGCACGAGAAATGAGTCGAACAGAATGAGCTTGCAAATAGTGTCTTAGCTTTTGGATTGCGAATATCAAAGCCATGCACATCTTCTCAATTGGAGAATAATTCAACTCGGAGCCCGTCAACGTTCTGCTAAGAAAGTAAAGGGCATTTTCTTTTCCTTCTTCATTTTCCTGAGCTAGGAGAACCCCCAAAGAGCGTAATTGTGATGAAATATAAAGTATGAGAGGTTTACTAGGAATTGGTGCTCTCAAGACAGGTGGCTTAAGCAAATATGACTTAATACTTCTGAAGGCATTAGTACATGCTTCATCCCACTCAAATGGAACATCTTTCTTCATCAGTCGGTTGAAAGGTTGACAGCGACCAGCCAAATTAGAGATGAATCGACGGATATAAGCTAATCGTCCTTGAAGACTCTTTAGCTCATGTAGGTTTTGTGGTTCTGGCATTTTTACGATGGCATCAATTTTGGATTGGTCAATTTCGATACCACGATGTCGAACAATGAACCCAAGGAATTTTCCTGATGTCACCCCAAAGGCACACTTTAAAGGATTCATTTTGAGTTGATATCGCCGTAGCCGCTCAAAAATCATTCTTAAGTCTTGGAGATGGTCTCCTCTTTTCTTGGACTTGATACCAAGTCATCGACATAGCATTCCACATTCTTATGAAGCATGTCGTCGAAGATCTTTTGCATGGCCCTTTGATAGGTGGCTCCAGCGTTCTTCAACCCAAAAGGCATAACTTTGTAACAGTAAATCCCTTTTGGAGTACGAAAAGCTGTAAGTTCCTCATCTTTTGGTGCCATTCGAATTTGATTATACCCAGACGAACCATCCATAAAAGATAAAACCTCATGACCGGTAGTAGCATCAACCATGATTTCAGTCAGAGGCAATGGAAAATCGTCCTTTGGACATGCATTGTTGAGATCTCGAAAACCAACACAAATGCGAATCTTCCCATTCTTCTTTCTTACTGGGACGATATTTGATATCCAAGTAGGGTACTTTACTTCACGAATGAAGTTTGCTTCAATGAGTTTGTTGACTTCTGCTTCTATTTGCGGGATTAGCTCTGGTCGAGATCGACGTTGTGCTTGTTTGATGGGACGCACTCCATGCTTCACTGCTAAGTGGTGTACGGCAACTTTTGGGTCTAAACCAGGCATCTCCTTGTAAGTCCAAGCAAAAATATCTCTATACTCACGTAAGAGATCTATGTAAGCTTTTTCTTCTTTAGTACTCAAATTAGCACTTAAGAAAGTAGGACGAGGATCATCGGGAGTACCAAGATCAACTTCTTTTAATTCATCTACAGTAGATTGGACTCCTTCTTCAAACGCTACTGGAGCATCCTGCTGCATCTTCTTCCGTCGGAGGTTCCTCTTCAGGAATTTCTTTGATTGATATATATAATGCGGTAGCTACAAAGCTGTCCTCACACACATCTTCAAGCATGTTTTGACCAGAATCCTTTTGATTTGTAAATACCACCGTGTGACTCTTAATTTTTAATTCTTCACCAGTAGTGATATTCAATGAGATATGTCGCTTCATCCGATATGGGATCACACTGCAAGATTCTTTGGAATCTTGGATGATAAAAGATGACTTTCTTTGTCGACGACGCTTAGTCTTCTTATTGTATAAGTGTTGAGATGGAATGTGATCACCCAATCTAGTATATGCTGGTCTGCGTTCTCCCAAAGTGGCATTTTCTTGAAGCCCAATCCTATCAAAGACCAACACTCATGAAGAAGTCTCACCAAGACGATCAAATACTGAAAGCCTTGTTGGTGTTGTTTGAACATTTGTGCCCACTTCTTCAGAATCAATTGCGATATATTGCAAGCTAGCTTTTTTCATCGGTATATGAATAGGAGCAGGAGGAACAAACCCAAGGCCAGTCTTAGGATTCTCTATAGCATAACCCTTTTCTCTTAACATCTTTTGGGTATTAGTCAAACCATGTTCCTTTCCTTTGGTCGCCTCATTGGGATAGTTTCCAACAGGAATTAAGTCTTGACAACTACCTCCAGCTTTAACCATGAGCTTGTAAGCATTAGGATCAAAACCACTAGTCCTCTTTTCTGGTAAATCACCATGCTCCACTTCAATTCCTTGCGATGGTCTAACTGAAACCCTGAATGGGAGGTTTCATTACCTTTGTCACGGCGAGCTTTGTAACTGGGAGAGTTAAATCTTCTAAGGCTTCCAGCACGGTAGGATCATACCCAATAAAAGGAGACTGCCCTTCTTTTCTTTTAGATTTTGGCACATAACGCAATACAGGGGATGCTCTAGTGGGATTAATATGAATCTGATCCTTTGGCTTATGCCCCAATGTAACTTTAGTTTGCTTAGCCTTGCTTGTTTCTCCATGTCCTTTGGCATGATTTGTTGCCTCTACCTTTCGAGTGGCTTTTTGCTCTTGAGTACTAACCTCTCCAGTTAATGGTACAGCATTAGGTTGGACATCTTTTGCCACATTGGATTGCAAGTAGAATTTGGCATCAGCAAAATAAGTTTCGGCCTCTGTGAATGGTTTGTCATCAGCCGCCATCTTCCTTTGGATCCCATTCTGATAGTATTTGAAACATTGATGAAGAGTAGAAGGAACCACTCCATAGTCATGAAGCCATGGCCGCCCCAATAACATGTTATATGAAGTCTTGGACTCAATAACATGAAATAATGCATTAGAAGCCATATCTCCGATCAGCAAGTCAAGTCTTATCATGCCAATAGCCCTTTGACCACCTTGGTTAAAGCCTTGAATCATCAAACGACTATGTGAGAGTTCGTCCATGGAAACGCCCAACTCCTTCATGACACGTATTGGCAAAATGTTTACAGCAGATCCGCCATCCAACAGCATTCTATTAACTTTTCGTTCACGAACATAGCCAGTAACGAAAAGAGGACGATTATGAGGATTAGAACCCAAGAGTAAATCTTCATCAGAAAATGTGATGGTTGACATGCTTGAAGCGACAATATTAAGGCTGATGTGAGAATCTTTTTCACCTTTTGACTTTTCTAAGGCGAGTCCATCTTCTTTTCTTTCTGATTGCTCTTCTTCATCGTGTACTTCATAGCAAGGCAATGTACTTGACGAAGGGTAGGCAGTATCTTGGAACCATTTTGGCATGAAGTCCCACAAAGTTATCGGAATGCGTGCCAACTCTTTCTCAGTTATGATGGACGCTACTTTCTGATTTTTCAAAGTCTTCTTCGCCTTTGACCTTTTTGCAAGTTGAGACCTTCTTTTAGTCCTTATCGGTTGTACGTAAGACGACTTTGATGAATTGGATTTACGGGCCTTACGGCGAGTAACGAGAGTCCACCCTTCATCTTCAGAATTTGACAATTCGGGTTCTGAACAAGCAATGCCCCCATTAGAAGTTAACTGCATAATCACTTTTGTCACATCTGAAGTGCCTTTGTCCAAATGAGATGCTTTTGGAGAATGTGCAAGCGTACACTCAACTCGAATAGGATCAAACGAGCCAAACTTCATTGTAAAAGTTGTGTGCGATGGCATAGAAATAGGCATTTCGTACACCATTTCTTTGGAAGAGGTAGGAGATCCGAAGGTCACCGCAGCCAAATTTGAAGCTGCTATTTCCACTCCAAGATCAATCTTTCCCTTGCGAGCCAATTCTAAGATCTTCTCCTTCAAGACAAAACATTTTTCTATAGGATGGCTGACCAATCTATGGTACTTGCAATATGTTGGGTCATCTACCTTACCAGCCTCCTCAGGACGTTTCATCTCAGGAAGTTCAATAAGGTTACTTTTGAGGAGATCTTCCAGCATTTCTGCAACATCAGAATCCGGAAAAGGGTATTCCTTTTCTTGCATTTCTTTCAAAGTGGTCTTCTTCTTTCCTTTATCTTGAAAGGTATCAGGTCTTTCATCTATCTTCTTCTTTGACTTGAGTACAAACTTCAGCGGCCCTAAGCTCACAGCCATAGATTCTTTGTTGTCATTTTTGATGGGATACTTGCCCCCTTTACGATTATCTTGCTTTTCTTTTCCTTTGTGAAAATCTTGGACTGGAAGGTTTTGGATTGGTGGACCTTGGCTTCCGCTAGCTGCCATGCTAAGCTCCATATCGTGAGCACGCGTTGCTAAATCTTCAAAGGTCTTAGGCCTAATCCCTTGCAAGATGTAACGTAAACCCCAATGCATCCATTGAGTGCACATCTCAATGGCAGAAGCTTCAGAAAGCCTATCTTTGCAATTCAAACTTAAGTTCCTCCATCTATTGATATAATCAATGACATGCTCCTCCTTCCATTGGTAAGTGCTAGTTAGTTCAATCATACTAACCGTACGACGAGTACTGAAGAAGCGATTAATGAATCCTTGTTCAAGTTGATCCCAACTATCAATTGAGCCTGGTGACAAATCAGTATACCAATCAAAAGCGAAACCTTTTAAGGATCGAACAAACTGCTTAACCAGTAGATCTCCGTCAGTGCCGGCATTATTACAAGTTTCCACAAAGTGAGCTACATGTTGCTTCGGGTTACCTTTGCCATCAAATTGTTGGAACTTTGGAGGCTGATAGCCAGTAGGCATCCTCAAAAGGTTTATCCTTTGAGTGTATGGCTTAGCATATGCATGTGAGAACCGAGCGTTGCCTTCGACTTTATCCTTAATGGTACCAACAATGAACTCTTTCAATTGGTCCGTTAGAACCGATCCATCTGAGGGGATATGAAAATTGCCAAATGAAACTCTGGTCTTTGGAATAGTTCCGGTCATGTTTTGTGGATTCGTATGTGGCATACCTGTTGGCGAATTGGTAGCAGCATTACCAGAGTCACCTACGTTAGTATTCCTCGGTGGTGTATCCGTTGTTGCATTAGTGGCCATATTATTAAACCCACCTAACTTAGGATTCACTTGTGGTTGACCTGTTATCGCATTAGCAGCAGTATTGCTAGATTGACCTAACTCGGGATTCATTTGCGGTGCACCCATCATAGGCTGTTCCAAATTCCCAATCTTTTCTACTAGTATAGCCATTTGCATGTCTCTTTCTTGCGTAGCAGCTGTGAGAACTTCAATAGCCTCTGCCATACTTGCAATCTGTTCTTCCAAAGATAGCGTGTTAGTCACCATCACAGGCACAGCATTGAAACTTCCAAATCTGGCAGAGTCTGTAGGTGACATTAGCTTGGATTGTGGCGTTCCATGAGGAGTAACAGGTGCAGAATTGGTATTTGAGTCATCCTCCTCAACGGTGTCCTTGTTTCCTCGTAAAAAGTCTATGGTGATGACTGGGCTTCTAGGGGTGGTAGAACCAGACCCTAATGTTGGTTTGCACACAGCAGTTTGAGCGTATAAGTCAGCAATTGCCTTTTTCTTGCTTCGAGTCATAGGGCCCAAGTTCAGGGTGTCACAGCTTGATTCCTGATCTGCGGCTTGGTTGATTGATCCGTGAGATTTGGGATCTTGAGCGGTAGCTTTCTTAGGAGCCATTGAATTTGTAGAGAGTTGATGAAAAGAAGAGATGAGAGGCAGAGATTGTCCCACCGGGCGTGCCAGAAATTTGTACGCACAAATTTTGTGTCTAAAAATAAATAGACAAAAAAAAGTGGACAAAGGATAATTTTATTAATTTGTAGAAGCGGAATACAATCTCTGTGTAAACTTTGTTCGCAAAGTAATGTAATCCTCTGATTCTTCTCTCCTTGAAACTTTGACTCGAGGGCTTGAACAGCTTGTTCTCAATTCAATGGGCGAAATCTCCTTCGATGTAGGTGGAATGGATCTCTTGTTTGAGTCTCTAGGCTTTGAGTGTATTAGAGACTATGAACTTTGGTGCGAGTTCTTCGTCTTGAGTCTTTGGTGTAGAAGTTCTATGGAGCTTTTGAGGCTTTAATCCAATAGAGCTTCAATGCTTGAATGTTGGTCACGTCAGAGCTTTTGAGGCTTTGGTCTGACAGAGCTTTGTTGCTTCAATCTCCCTTTTTTTTTCTTCTGACCCTTGGGGGCTACCTCTATTTATAGTGGTAGGGTGAAGAGTATTCTGATAAAAATTGACTTCTTAATAATTATCCCTTATTTATCTTTTATAAAAGGATAAATATTAATTATTTGATAGCCATCCTAACCAGAACACGTGGCAACATTTGATTGGAAGAATTATTTGGCTTCCTTTTATTTGGTCTCACTTGACAAGTGTCAATATTTGATTTGGCCACCTGTATAGCAATTTTAAAACACATGGCAACTTGTAATTCGCCAACGCTGTGTAATAAAAGACACATGGCACACATTTATTTGCCATAAATATATCCCACTTAACTTATAAGAAGACACGTGGCCAAATTTAATTTGCCATGATTTAGTTGACTTTAAGACACGTGTCCACTTGTGAGTGGTTGCAAATTTTCTCGTTCTACAGTATCCATTCAGAAAAATTAAGTATTCGTCTTGCTTTATTAAAAACTGTAATTGCTTAAATTCTCCTTCAAAAAGCGGAAGGAAATTTTCAGTTGGTTTTTTAATTTCCATCGAAGGTACCAGGGTTAGCTTGGTCTCTTGACATTTGTGTGACCCAGCATGTTTTTTCATCAATTTTCTTTTTAGGTATTTATTTATTCACCTCTTTTTGGACTAACGGTGGATGAAGTAGTTTTCTTCCTCATCTATTACTTCTCTAGGAAAGTGGTTCAGAGAAATATAATATATCCTCCTCCTTTTTGTCTATCAATTGGTATTGAAGAGTGAATCATTGGTCCTTTTCAGCTGTTGTTAAACTTCAAAAAGTGCTCTATATAAACAGCGCTGATTTCTGAATTCCTTTTTTTTTTTTTTTACTTATTTATTTTTTATGTGAAATGGGAAAAGGGATCTGAGAAGATTTATTTGAAATGCTTTCAAAGTGGTTTTCTTCTTAAATATTTTTTCTCCTTATAGGCCTTTAATGAATCCAAATAGTGCCATTGGCTCTTAAAATCAAAAGTTGATTGTCACAAAACCATTATAGGGCATCAAAACAGCCAAGAATTAAGACAGAGAACATAATGCATCTCACTTCAAGTATGTAAAGATAACTCTATACCCCATAATTTGGGAACAAAATAGAATTTTTTTTACAGACTGAATAAGCTTCTAGGCCTTGGTTCTGGTAGTTAGGGGATGGGGTGGATTTGGGATCTTGTGTAGCACCCAGGGGAAAAAAAAAGTGCTAAAATAAGAGAAATATAAGATGTAAATAGAAAGCTTTTGCAATTTGGAAATGAAAGAAATGGTGTCAGGGAAGCGTCTCCAAGGGGCTAGCTATCCAATCCCCTTGGCTATTTTAGAGAGCCAAACCACTAGTTTCTTTCTCCAAGGGCTAGCTAATAGGCTAGCTACTATACATATTGGCTATATGGCAATAAGTAGCTAGTGCACTAGCTTTTTTTTTTTTTTTTTTCTTTCTTTTTCAAATATCAATTTTCTCACACTTTCCCTATCGCTTTCTCCACCATTCCCTCTCCTCCACCAACTAATGACAAACCAGAAGACATAAAGAAAAAAAAATATAAAAGTTGGTTGGAGTAGAGAAAACTTGAATAGCTAGTCCTTGGAGATGCACTTTGTAGAAAATTTGAGGGGGAGAGAGAGAGCTGTTTACAAAATTGTACTCATGCAACACAATTTTAGTTTCATGTCAACAAAATGTCAAAAAGTGAAGGGGCCTGAGGGACTGCAGATCTTACCTAACGATATGAGGTAGAACGAAATTATTGTACCAAACACTCCAAACAACAATATTGTTGAGAAATTCTTGAAAAACTGCTTTTTCTTGACCTGGAAACTGCATCCAAAGTTTGAAAATTCCAAAAGATCACAAACCAATCTCAAAGTTAAGCTAAGCAAAACACATTTCCTTATACCAAACAGTTCACAGAAACAGGATCTCAAACACATAATAAACAAGATTCCCACCTCACAAATATCAAGATTGGCACTCTAATAAAAATTCAAATGTAAATCACAAAGTCAAGACCCATGTTTAAGAATTATACATCACAAAGTCAAAGCTCTTATTTTTTTAGATGATTTTTTGTTACTTCAAATACATGCACTTTTTCTATATATATATATATATATATATATATATAACTTTCTCAATCAACAATACTTCAAAGGAAGTATCATCAAAACAATTTTGATATATTTAATTCATCCTATACAATTTTCTTTTCAACAAGTTATTAAGAACATAATTAGGTTATACTGTATAATCAAAAATTGAATCCTCATTCAAACTCCAAACAGCACTGAATTAGTTCAATTTAAATTCAAATCAAAATCAAGTGTTTATCACAAAAATATGAAAATTTCTAACTTCAAAATGTCTAAGTATTTGTGAACCAAAGTTAAAAAACAGACCTAAAATTTGGTATGAAATAAACATGAGAAGAAAAGCTGTAATAAAGAGCGATCACTAGGAAAAAATTAAACACTATTTAAAACTATGTTGGATGATCGAAATAAAAAAAAATTATGTGCCTTGGGGCTCTCTATAGACTATAATAGAAGGCATTGTATTATTATAATATATATTGAGTTGCATCTTAATATTTTAGCTACTTTATAGAGGTAAGTGGGGATGTTAGTGCCTTTCTATGCTTCCCAAACTAGCACTATTACCAAAAACACTTCCGGTGATTCCCATGGCAGCAAAGTCACCAAACACCCTTCCAATAACATTGATGGTCATAGCATGCGTGGTAATGTTGGTCCCATCAGGGTTAGCCCCGGTGGTGCTGCCAGGATCAAATATTTCACAGTGCTGGTCTTCTATTAACAACGTGGAAGGCTGTGTACTTGAGATTGTTATGTCGCTTTTCGGAGGTCAAATTGGAAAAATTGGCCCATCTTGTTGCAAGGCAATAACTGCGATCAATAAGAACTATTGGCCCAAGATGTTTCCCATGATCCCAATCATTCCTACCTTGCTCATGAACTTTTGCACCTGCAACTAAAGGAATTGGAACAAGCACCATGAGGTCCATGAACAAGACACTTTCATGGGCTAATTGGAACCGAAGATATAAGGAAGTGCAACATTTAACCTTTTTTTTTTTTTCACCCCTTAATGGCTAGTGATCAATAAGGTTTAGTCTTATTTTTTGCTTATGTTAGATGAGAAGATGATTCTTGGTACCTGGCTTCTAAGGGGTTGCCCTTTGGTTTTTGGTAATAAATGTTTAATTTGTTAGCCGACAACATGTGCTCTTGGTTTTTGCCTATAATCGAATAAATGATTTGCGTTCCCACAAGGAGATTGACTATATATATGAGAGAGTGTGTTTGGGCCCTTGGACCACAAAAATAAAATGCTTCGTCATTGCAAAGAGATTTTCCCAATATGTGTTTGAAGTCTCTCTCTCGAACTTTCATGGTGAGTACGCATTTTTGAATCATGAGATTATTTTTTATTTGGACTATTTTGTAAAACTAAGGATTCCACCGATTGTCGCATCTAACAATACATAGTTTGGTAGTCACAATATCACATAGGCCATGCTTGTTTGGTTGGAATGGAATGGATGAAATGGAGTCACATTCCAATTCGTTCCAATTAAACAACGTGTTTGGATGAGGTAATTGAATGGGAATGAAATCAAACAGTAGTAGTGAATTATAATGATATTCATTCCAAAATTTTCATTTCAATCTCATTCCATTCAAATACTATTTTGAGCATGGAATCAAATACCATTCCCGCCCATTCCATTGCAACCAAAAGAACTTAGCCATAGTTTAGTAGATGTAGTGTGTCCTTTCTTGGCCAATCTGTTCGCATTTGTTCACCCAAGTGTGGATCAATGTGACCTTCCAATCTATCCTAGGAATTAAGTAGCCTAGAATCATATATAATTGCACCATATGGCTAAGTATTCTGCAGCCCGTAAAATCTATCCAACATTTCGTATTTTAGAAATTATTTTTGTTCATCTAAGATTTAGGCTCTGTTTTTTTGGCCGTGAAAGTTTTTCAGAAGTATTTTCTGGCCGCAAAAAACTAAAGGTAGCTTGAGCCTTAAGACCCATAAGCCATTTTCAAAGGGTCTTTACATGAGAGTAAGTGTGGACTAAGATATAAAAAGGAGCCTTCCATATTATTATTGTTATTTTTTTTTTATCTCATTCTTAAATTTATTGCTGACATTTCTTCAAATTCTTCCAAATCATATTATCCCAAACATACCCAAAATTCAAACTATTTTGACGCCAAATGATATTTACTCCCTAGATTTGTCATTATTATTTCTAAATTATACTTCTAATTGAATTATTATCATTTAAACAATTAATTCCAATGGCATGATAGTCTAGTGGCATTCTCCTCACTTAGCGATGTCGGGTTCAATCTTACGAAAAAGTATTGACAACTAGGGGATTTGGGTAAATTTTGGTTGCCAAAAAAATAATAATAATAAAAAAAACAAGTAACTTGCCAATTGAATTAATGTTTTTTGAGGAAACTAATATATATTTATAAATAAGTAAATAAATAAATAGATATATTATTTTTTATAAGGACCTCCGCATCCTAAGGTGGGGTCCCTTGCCAGTTACCGTTTGAGGTTGTACCTACTGTTTTCAACTAACGGGCAAGTTGATAACTTGATTTCTCTAATAAACTAATTAGGTTCAGTTGAAATTTCATGTCCCAAAGGGCCTCAAGTTCTTTTCATGAGTTGAAAAAATCCTAAAGAGTTCATGGCTCAATCCCTAGCACAAACTTCTTCCAACACCAATTTTTTGTTATCCAATTTGAGATATTTCATAATCACAAATCCAAAAAAACTGAATTTTTGGGGGAAATTAATTGGGATATTTAAGTAGCATAAAGTGATCCAGTTGTCCAAGTTAAACTTGAAGTAACTTGAGCTAAAATTTTGTACAGATATAGATATATTGGTGACTCAATTAAAATCCTTGTATTTTTTTCCTTTGGTTTATGTTCAGGTTTTTGGCTTTGGTTTTGTTTTTGTTTTCTTCACACAGACGACGATGCAACTCCAAACCTATAACTTCTTCAACTTTAGTCACAGAGACTTATAAATGCTTAGTTGAATAGGGGGTTGTTTTAGATTAAATGTTCCCCCCCTTTCTCTCTCACTCTCTTTCTCTCAAGTGACATCAAACGTTTCAAAATGAAAACTAAGGATTCCACCTATTGTCACATCTAACACTACATAGTTCAGAAGTCACAATATCACAATGGCCGTGTTTGTTCAGTTGGAATGGTATGGATGAAATGGAGTCACATTCCAATTCTATCCAATTGAACAACATGTTTGGATGAGGTAATTGAATGGGAATGGAGTCAAACAGTAGAAGTGAATTGTAATGATATTCATTCCGTAATTTTCATTTCAATCTCATTCCATTCAAAGACTATTTTGAGCATGGAATCAGATTCCATTCCCACCTAGTCCATTCCAACCGAACAAACTTAGCCTTAGTTCGGTAGATATAGTGTGTCCTTTCTTGGCCAATTTGTCCGCATTTGTTTGCCCAAGTGTGGGTCAATGTGACCTCCCAATCCTAAGAATTAAGTGGCCTACAATCATCTATAATTGCACCATATGGCTAAGAATTCCAAAGCCTGTATAATCTATCCAACATTTCGTATTTTTAAAATTGCTTTTGTTCATGTAAGATTTAGGCTCTGTTCGTTCAGATGTAAAAGTTTTTCAAAAGTATTTTCTGGCCACAGAAAAGCTAAAGATAGCTTTTTCCTTGAGACCCATTAGCCATTTTCAAAGGGGTTTTACATGAGAGTAAGTGTGGACTAACATATAAAAAGGAGCCTTCCAATTTTTTTTATTTTTTTATTTTACCTCATTCTTAAATTTATTGCTGACATTTCTTCAAATTCTTCCAAATCATATTATCCCAACCATACCCAAAATTCAAACTATTTTGATGCCAAATGATATTTACTACCTAGATTTGTCACTATTATTTCTAAATGATACTTCTAATTGAATTATTACCATTTAAGCAATTATTTCCAGTGGCATGATAGTCTAGTGGCGTTCTCCTCACTTAGAGATCTCGGGTTCAATCTTACAGAAAAATATTGATAACAAGTGGATTTGGGTAAATTCTGATTGTCAAAAAACCAAATAAATAAATAAATAAATAACTTGCCAATCGAATTAAAGTTTTTCTGGGAAAACTAATATATATTTATAAATAAATATATAAATATATATATAAATAAATAAATATATCTATATATATATCTATCTATCTATCTATATATCTATATATATATATAATTTTCTATAAGGACCTCCACATCTTAAGGTGGGATGCCTTGCCAATTACCCTTTGAGGTTGTACCTACTATTTTCAACTTACAGGCAAGTTAATATCTTGATTTCTCTAATAAACTAATTAGGTTCTATTGAAATTTCATGTCCTAAAGGGCCTTGAGTTCTGTTCATGAGCTGAAAAAATCCTTAAGAGTTCATGCCTCAATCCCTAGCACGTACTTCTTCCAATACCAATATTTTGTTATCCAATTTGGGATATTTCATAATCACAAATAAAAAAATACTAAATTTTTGGGGGAAATTAACCGGGATATTTAAGTAGCACTAGATAAAGCACTCGTTTTTAAATAATATTAATTATACAAAATAATAAATACATAAAGATTATATATTTTTTTCATAAAAGTTAAAGTTTAAAATTCAAAAGTACAATTTTTTTTAAATCAAAATTGTCAACGAAATATTAAAAACTCCTTAGATATACATTGAGAATTTTTTTTTTCTTCATAAAACAGAATATTTAAAGAGTTTATATTCATATATATTATCATGCAACTTGATAGTTGCTCTATAAAAAAGAATTTGAGTAAAAATCTAACGTTAATTTGTTAAGAGTTTGAGTTAAAATCTAACATTCATTTGTTACCAAATGATAAGAATGTTTACTATGTGTTTTGATTAAAGAAAGGGTAAATAAGTATTTTTTGTATAAAAAAAAATGGGGGTATATTGGTCGTTCCTTTTATGTGAGAGAGTATGTTTGGGCCCTTGGACCACAAAAATAAAATGCTTCGTCATTGCAAGGAGATTTTCCCAATGTGTCTTTGAAGTCTCTCTCTTGAAGTTTCATGGCGTGTATGCATTTTTGAATCAAGAGATTATTTTTTTTATTTGGACTATTTTGTAAAACTAAGGCCGGGACTCCACCAATTTTCGCATCTAACAATACATAGTCCATATCACATAGGTCGTATTTGTTTGGTTGGAATGGAATGGATGAAATAGAGTCACATTCCAATTCGTTCCAATTAAACGACGTGTTTGGATGAGGTAATTGAATGGGAATGGAGTCAAACAATAATAGTGAATTATAATGATATTCATTCCATAATTTTCATTTCAATCTCATTCCATTCAAAGCCCATTTTGAGCATGGAATCAAATTCCATTCCCACCATTCCATTCCAACCAAACAAACTTAGCCGTAGTTCAATAAATATAGTGTGTCGTTTCTTGGCCAATCTGTCCGCATTTGTTCGCCCAAGTATGGGTCAATGTGACCTCCCAATCCATCCTAAGAATTAAGTGGCTTGCAATCATATATAATTGCACCATATGGCTAAGAATTTCACAGCCCGTATAATCTATCCAACATTTCGTATTTTTGAAATTGCTTTTGTTCATGTAAGATTTAGGCTCGGTTTGTTCAGACGTAAAAGTTTTTCAGAAGTATTTTTTGGCCACAGAAAAGCTAAAGATAGGTTTTGCCTTGAGACCCATTAGCCATTTTACATGAGAGTAAGTGTGGACTAGCATATAAAAAGGAGCCTTCCATTTTTTTTTATTTTTTACCTCATTCTTAAATTTATTGCTGACATTTTTTCAAATTCTTCCAAATCATATTACCCCAACCATACCCAAAATTCAAACTCTTTTGATGCCAAATGATATTTACTACCTATATTTGTCACTATTATTTCTAAATTGTACTTCTAATTGAATTATTACCATTTAAGCAATTATTTCCAGTGGCATGATAGTCTAGTGGTGTTCTCCTCACTTAGCGATCTCGGGTTCAATCTTATGGAAGTATTGATAACAAGTGGATTTGGGTAAATTCTGGTTGTCAAAAAAAAAAACAAAAAAAAAAAAAAAAAAAAAAACAAGTAACTTGCCAATTGAATTAATGTTTTTTTAGGGAAACTAATATAAATAAATAACTATATATATATATATATATATATATATATATATATATATAAGGACCTCCGCATCTTAACGTGGGGTCCCTTGCCAATTACCCTTTGAGGTTGTACATAGTATTTTCAACTGACTGGCAAGTTGATGTCTTGAGTTCTCTAATAAACTAATTAGGTTTAGTTGAAATTTCATGTCCAAAAGGGCCTTGAGTTCTATTCATGGGTTGAAAAAATCTTTAAGAGTTCATGCCTCAATCCCTAGCACATACTTCTTCAAATACCAATCTTTTGTTATCCAATTTGAGATATTTCATAATCACAAATCCAAAAAAACTGAATTTTTTGGGGAAATTAACCGGGATATTTAAGTAGCACTAGATATAGCACACGTTTTTAAATAATATTAGTTATACAAAATAATAAATACATAAAGATTTATATTTTTTCATAAAAGATAAAGTTTAAAATTCAAAAGTACATTTTTTTTTTTTTTATAATCAAAATAGTCAACGAAATATTAAAAACTCTTTAGATATAGATTTAGAATTTTTTTTTTCTTCATAAAACGGAATATGTAAAGAGTTTATATTCATATATATTATCATGCAACTTGATAGTTGTTCTATGAAAAAGAATTTGAGTAAAAATCTAACTTTAATTTGTAAAGAGTTTGAGTTAAAATCTAACTTTCATTTGTTACCAAATGATAAGAATGTTTACATTGTGTTTCAATTAAAGGAAGGGTAGATATGTATTTTTTTTTTAAAAAATAAGGGTATATTGGTCGTTCAAAAGTATTTATGAGATTCAGCCTTTTATAGGTAGTATAGATACAGTGATCAAGTTGTCCAAGTTTAACCTGAAGTAACTTGAGCTAAAATTTTGTACATATATATATATATTGGTGATTCAGTTAAAATCCTTGTATTTTTTTCCTTTGGTTTATGTTCAAGTTTTTGGCTTTGGTTTTGTTTTTGTTTTCTTTACAGAGACCACGATGCAACCCCAAACCTATAACTTCTTTAGCTTTAGTCACGGATACTCATAAATGCTTAATTGAATATGGGGTTGTTTTAGATTAAATGTTCTCTCTCTCTCTCTCTCTTAAGTGACATCAAACGTTAGAAAATGAAAACTAATGCCATAATGACATTAGTAGTAATAAAAACAAATTAATGTCAGAGTACAAACTGCTGCATTATTGACGTCAAACATTTCAAAGCATCCATCTTTGCCACACATTTCCAACTCGAAAGTTCTATATAAACTCCACCCTCTTCCTCTCACAATCGACAAGCTATCCTCCTTCAAAAATTCTCCAAACTAGCACTAATACCAAAAACACTTCCAACGATTCCCATGGCAGCAAAGTCACCAAACACCCTTCCAATGACATTGATGGTCATAGCATGCGTGGTAATGTTGGTCCCATCAGGGTTAGCCCAGGTGGTGCTGCCAGGATCAGATATTTTGCAGTGTTGGTCTTCTATTAACAATGTTGAAGGCTGTGTACTTGAGATTGTTATGTCGCTTTCCGGTGGTCAAATTGGCAAAATTGGCCCATCTTGTTGCAAGGCAATAACGGCGATCAATAACAACTGTTGGCCCAAGATGTTTCCCATGATCCCAATCATTCCTACCTTGCTCATGAACTTCTGCACCCACAACTAAAGGAATTGGAACAAGCACCATAAGGTCCATGAACAAGATATTTTCATGGGCTAATTGGAACTGAAGATATGAGAAAGTGCAACATTTAACCTTTTTTTTTTCACCCCTTAATGCCTAATGATCAATAAGGTTTAGTCTTATTTTTTGCTTAGGAAAGATGAGAAGATGATTCTTGGTACATGGCTTTTAAGGGGTTGCCTTTTGGTTTTTGGTAATAAATGTTTAATTTGTTAGCCATTAACATGTGCTCTTGGTTTTTACCTATAATCGAATAAATGATTTGTGTTCCCGCAAGGAGATTGACAATATATGTGAGAGTGTGTTTGGGCCCTTGGACCACCAAAATAAAATGCTTCGTCATTGCCAGGAGATTTTCCCAATGTGTGTTTGAAGTCTCTCTCTCGAACTTTCATGGCGAGTACGCATTTTTGAACGTTAGACTATTTTGTAAAACTAAGGATTCCACCAATTGTCGCATCTAACAATACATAGTTCAGTTGTCACAATATCACATAGGCCGTGTTTGTTTAGTTGGAATGGAATGGATGAAATGGAGTCACATTCCAATTCGTTCCAGTTAAACAACGTGATAGGATGAGGCAATTGAAAGGGAATGGAATCAAACAATAGGAGTGAATTATAATGATATTCATTCCGTAATTTTCATTTCAATCTCATTCCATTCAAAGACTATTTTGAGCATAGAATCAAATTTCATTCCCACCCATTCTATTCCAACCAAACAAACTTAGCCATAGTTCAGTTGATGTTGTGTGTGCTTTCTTGGCCAATTGTGGGTAAATGTGACCTTCCAATCCATCCTAAGAATTAAGTAGCCTGCAATCATATATAATTGCACCATATGGCTAAGTATTCCACAGCCCGTATAATCTACCCAAATTTTCATATTTTAGAAATTATTTTTGTTCATGTAAGATTTAGGTTCCGTTTTTTCGGCTGTAAAAGTTTTTCAGAAATATTTTTTGGCCACAAAAAAGCTAAAGATAGCTTGAGCCTTGAGATGCATAAGCCATTTTCAAAGGGCCTTTACATGAGAGTAAGTGTGGACTAACATATAAAAAGAACCCTTCCATTTTTTTTTTTTTTTTTTATCACATTCTTAAATTTATTGTTGACATTTCTTCAAATTCTTCCAAAGCACCTTATCCCAACCATACCCAATTAAAATTCAAACTATTTTTACGTCAAATGATATTTACTCCCTAGATTTGTCACTATTATTTCTAAATTATACTTCTAATTGAATTATTATCATCTAAGCAATTAATTCCAATGGCAAGATAGTCTAGTGGCATTCTCCTCACATAGCAATCTCGGGTTCAATCTTACGGAAAAGTATTTATAACTAGGGGATTTTGGTAAATTCTGGTTGCCAAACAAAAAAAAAAAAAAACATGTAACTTGCCAATTGAATTAATTTCTTTTTGGGGAAACTAATATATATTTATAACTATATATATATATATATATATATATATATATATATATATATATATAGGATGATGATCAGGTAAGCACGTGCTAATATAACTTAATATCAAAACCTGCATTGGGAGTTGTACCTTGTGCATCAGTGGAATGTGAGGTGTATTGAATCAATGCAAGGAGTACAACCCCCAATGCATAGTGCTGATGTAACTTATATCAACACGTGCTGATGGGATCACCTCTGTATATATATATATATATATAATAATTTTTATAAGGACCTCCGCATGTTAAGGTGGGGGTCCCTTGCCAATTACACTTTGAGGTTGTACCTACTTTTTTCAACTAACTGGCAAGTTGATATCTTGATTTCTCTAATAAACTAATTAGGTTCAGTTGAAATTTCACGTCCCAAGGGGCTTCATGTTCTGTTCATGAGCTGAAAAAATCCTAAAGAGTTCATGGCTCAATCCCTAGCACGTACTTCTTCCAATACCAATTTTTTGCTATCCAATTTGAGATATTTCATAATCACAAATCCGAAAAACTTGAATTTTGGGGGAAATTAACCGGGATATTTAGGTAGCATAAGGTAATCCAGTTGTCGATCCAAGTTAAACCTGAAGTAACTTCGGCTAAAATTTTGTACAAATATATCTATATATATATATATATTGGTGATTCTGTTAAAATCCTTGTATTTTTTCCTTTGGTTTATGTTCAAGTTTTTTGGCTTTAGTTTTGTTTTTGCTTTCTTTACAGAGACCACGATGCAACCCCAAACCTGTAACTTCTTTAGCTTTAGTCACGGATACTCATAAATGCTTAATTGAATATGGGGTTGTTTTAGATTAAATGTTCCCTCTCTCTCTCTCTCTCTCTCTCTCTCTCTCTCTCTCTCTCTCTCTCACTCCCTTTCTCTCAAGTGACATCAAACGTTTGAAAATGAAAACTAATGCCATAATGCCATGAGTAGTAATAAAAACAAATTAATGTCAGAGTACAAACTGCTGCATTATTCACGTCAAACATTTCAAAGCATCCATCGTTGCCACATTTTTCCAACTCTAAAGTTCTATATAAACTCTTCCCTCTTCCTCTCACAATCCACAAGCTATCCTCCTTCAAAAATTCTCCAAACTAGCACTAATACCAAAAACACTTCCGGCGATTCCCATGGCAGCAAAGTCACCAAACACCTTGCTAATGACATTGATGGTCACAGCATGCGTGGTAATGTTGGTCCCATCAGGGTTAGCCCAGGTGATGCTGCCAGGATCAGAAATTTCACAGTGCTGGTCTTCTATTAACAATGTTGAAGGCTGTGTACTTGAGATTGTTATGTCACTTTCCAGTGGTCAAATTGGCAAAATTGGCCCATCTTGTTGCAAGGCAATAACTGCGATCAATAACAATTGTTGGCCCAAGATGTTTCCCATGATCCCAATCATTCCTACCTTGCTCATGAACTTCTGCCGCTCGCAACTAAAGGAATTGGAAGAAGCACCATGATGTCCATGAATAAGATATTTTCATTGGCTGATTGTGGAACTGAAGATATGAGGAAGTGCAACATTTAACCTGTTTTTTTTCTTTTTTTTTTTTTCACCCCTTAATGGCTAATGATCGATAAGGTTTAGTCTTATTTTTTGCTTTGGTTAGATGAGAAGATGATTCTTGGTACGTGGCTTTTACTGAACCGTCTTTTGGTTTTTGGTAATAAATGTTTATTTTGTTAGCCAACAACATGTGTTCTTGGTTTTTGCCTACAATCAAATAAATGCGTTGTGTTCCCACAAGGAGATTGACTATGTGAGAGAGTGTGTTTGGTTGGACCACATAAACAAAATGCTTCATCATTGCAAGGAGATTTTCCCATTGTGTGTTTGAAGTCTCTCTCTCAAACTTTCATGGCGTGTACACATTTTTGACCCATGAGATCATTTTTTTATTTGGACTATTTTTTAAAACTAAGGATTCCCCCAATTGTCGCATCTAACAATACGTAGTTCAGTTGTCACAATATCACATAGGCCGTGTTTGTTTGGTTGGGATGGAATGGATGAAATGGAGTGACATTCCAATTCGTGCCAATTAAACAACGTGTTTAGATGAGGTAATTGAATGGGAATGGAATCAAATAGTAGTAATCAATTATAACGATATTCCTTCTGTAATTTTCATTTCAATCTCATTTCATTCAAAGACTATTTTGAGTATGAAATCAGATTCCATTCCCACCAATTTCATTGCAACCAAACAAACGTATCCATAGTTCAGTAGATATAGTGTGTCCTTTCTTGGCTAAACTGTCCGCATTTGTTCGCCCAAGTATGGGTCAATGTGACCTCCCAATCCATCCTAAGAATTAAGTAACCTGCAATCATATATAATTGCATCATATGGCTAAGTATTCCACAGCCTATATAATCTATTCAACATTTCGTATTTTAGAAATTATGTTTGTTCATTTTAGATTTAGGCTCTGTTTGCTCAGACATCAAAGTTTTCCAGAAATATTTTCTCGCCACAAAAAAGCTAAAGATAGATTGAGCATTGAGACCCATAAGCCATTTTCAAAGGGGCTTTACATGAGAGTAAATGGACTAACATATAAAATGCCCTTCCATTTTTTATTTTTATTTTTATTTTTTACCTCATTCTTAAATTTACTGCTGGAAGTTCTTCAAATTCTTCCTAATCCTATTATCCCAACTATACCCAAAATTCAAACTATTTTGATGCCAAATGACACTTACTCCCTAGATTTTTCACTATTATTTCTAAATTATACTTCTAATTGAATTATTATCATTTAAGCAATTAATGTCAGTGGTATGATAGTCTAGTGGCATTCTCCTTACTTAGTTATCTCGGTTTCAATATTATGGAAAAGTATTGATAACTAGGGGATTTGGGTAAATTCTGGTTGTCCAAAAAAAAAAAAAAAAAAAAAAAGAAAAAAAGTAAGTAACTTGCCATTTGAGTTTTTTTTTTTTGCAGAAACTAATATATATTTATAAATAGATAAATGGATAAATAAATATATTATTTGTTATAACTTATAAGGACCTCCGCTTCTTAAGGTGGGGTCCCTTGCCATTTACCCCTTGAGGTTGTACCTACTATTTTCAACTTACTGGCAAGTTGAAATCTTGATTTTTCTAATAAACTAATTAGGTTCAGTTGATATTTCATGCCCCAAAGGCCCTCAAGTTCTGTTCATGAGCTTAAAAAATCCTGAAAAGTTCATGCCTTAATCCCTAGCACGTACTTCCAGCAATACCAATTTTTTGTTGTCCAATTTGATATATTTTACAATCACAAATCCAAAAAAAACTGAATTTTTGGGGGAAATTAACCGTGATATTAAAGTAGCATAAAGTGATCCAGTTGTCCAAGTTCAACCTGAAGTAACTTGAGCTAAAATTTTATACACATTTATACATTGGTGATTCAGTTAAAATCCATGTATTTTTTCCTTTGGTTTATGTTCAAATTTTTGGCTTTGGTTTTGTTTTTGTTTTCTTTACACTAACCACAATGCAACTCCAAACCTGTAACTTCTTTAGCTTTAGTCACGGATACTTATTAATGCTGAATTTAATATGGAGCTGTTTTAGAGTAAATGCTCTCTCTCTCTCTCTCTCTCTCTCTCTCTCTCAATTGACATCACACGTTTCAAAAGGAAAACTAATGCCATAATACCATATGTACCAATAAAACAAATTAATTTCCAAATACAAACTGCTGCATCAATTGACATCAAACGTTTCAAAGCATCTATCTTTGCCACATTTTTCCAACTCCAAAGTTCTATATAAATCTCTGCCTTCTTCCTCTCACAATCCACAAGCTAGCCTCCTACAAAACCTCTCCAAACTAGCACTAATACCAAAAACCCTTTCAGCAATTACCATGGCGGCAAAGTCACCAAACACCCTTCCAATGACATTGATGGTCATAGCATGCATGGTAATGTTGGTCCCATCAGGGTTAGCCCAGGTGGTGCTGCCAGGATCAGATATTTCACAGTGCTGGTCTTCTATTAACAATGTCGAAGGTTGTCTACTTGAGATAGTTATGTCTCTTTCCGGTGGTCAAATTGGCAAAATTGGCCCATCTTGTTGCAAGGCAATAACTGCGATCAATAACAATTGTTGGCCCAAGATGTTTCCCATGATCCCAATCATTCCTACCTTGCTCATGAACTTCTGCGCCCGTAACTAAAGGAATTGGAACAAGCACCATGAAGTCCATGACCAAAATATTTTCATGGGCTACTTGGTACTGAAGAGATGAGGAAGTGCATGATTTAACCTTTTTTTCACCCCTTAATGGATAGTGATCAATAAGGTGAGTCTGATTTTTGCTTAGGTTAGATGAGAAAGATGATTCTTGGTATGGTGTTTTTAAGGGGTGTCTTTTGGTTTTTGGTAATAAATTTGCTAGCCAACAACATGTGCCCATGGTTTTTGCCTATAATCAAATATATGCTTTGTGTTCCCACGAGGAGATCAACTCTCTGAGAGAGTCTGTTTTGGGCCTTTTGATCACAAAATTATGTTTATCATTTCATTTCTTTATTTCCTTGTTTTTGCGCATATGGTCTGCTTCATTTCTGAATCTTGAGATAATGTCTCCATTTGGATTATATTTCATACACCTATGGATTTTTGGCAATTGTCGCGTCTAACCAAGAAAAACCTTATTTCGTATACAAGATAACCCTGCATCTCAGTATTTAAGAGAAGAAACATTTGTGCTTCCACAGTGGCATCTACTGTCACCTGACCGAAAGAAAAGGGAGGACATTGGGACCTGATATTGCAATCCTAATGGGGTATTGCAGTATGGATCCCATTAGTGTCTATCAATCTGAGTGCAGAAAGTGACCAAAACCATTTCACATAGCATTTTGTATCTAAATTATTTGTTCTGTAAGAGTAAGAATGAAATCAGATTTTAGCTACTTGGGAATTACGCTCGAGCCCATGCAATTCCTTGTTTATGGGTCGATTGAGTATAGTTTTCTTATCTTATGCAATCCTCAGTTTGCAATCCTCAGTTACCTTTTGGCCAGTAATCTCATGCTTAGTTGAAAGAATATAAGCAGGACAGAGAGTTTAACCATTGGGGATGCTGTAAATGATAATTTAATTGGGGTTTTAGTGGCTACGAACCTGCAGGTTTGACTGGTAGGTCAAAATTATTGAATTACTCCTTAATTAAAATTTCTTAAAAGCAACTCTTATCTATCCCATGTAGTTTAATAAATTTCTAATTAGTTAAAAGAAGTCCAAATAATGTGACTAATTTAGTACTAGTGGTGAAATTCTCATATTATTTTCAAAATTCTAGCCAGAGTAAAAATATTTCCTTCTCCTTTTGTTAACCTAGCCTGCACTAATTTTTTTATATTCTTTCTCGGGTTTTCTTCAAATTCTTCCGGATCATTTTATCCCAACTATCCCAAAATTCAATTCCTCAACTTGCTACTGATGTTTCTAAATTATATCTTTACTTATTTTTGAAGACAATGCCTTAAACTTACTGTCACACTGAACTGATTGTCTAAATCCCACAAGTCTGTTCATATAGCTGAAAACATGCTGAAGAATTCATGTCTTAATCCATAGTTGCATGTGCTTTCTGCAATCACTATATTTTGTTTGTTTTTTATTTTTTCTTTTTTTTCTTTCAATTAGATGTAATCGGCGAAGTTAGTTAACCCTGATATCTAAATGAAATGAAATTTGTCCCAAAGTAAGAAAGGATAAAATGCACCTATTGTTGAAGTTGTACTTGGAGTAAACTTGAGTTAAATTTTTGAACAATTTTTTCCTTTTTTGTAATATAGTCAAAATCCTTTTTATTCCTTTCTGTATTTTTTTAATGCCATTCTTTTGATCGTCACTGTCCTCCAGGGCTTGATTGTATGTACATGAATCAGTTTGGTGAATGAATATATGAGTGAATAAATCAAGGCCCAACAATTATGCAGCCAGTGATGAATATGCATATCCAAGATGCATATCCAATGCTGGAAAATGGCAAGATCCCAGATTAAGAGTTTGCCTTCAAATGGTGTGATCAATTTAGATTGGCCACATCATTGTACAGATTGATTAAACCTATTATGTGCATAGACATCATGTTTGCAATGGTATACACAGATAGAGACATGGGTGCTTATAAAAATTTTTTTTTTGTAAATAAATAATTTTATCAAACACTACAGAAAGAAAACAGCCCATTTTTCCTAATTGAATGCGGCAATCACAAGGATAAATTCAATTCTACCAATTGAATGTGGCAGTAATTAATGCCATGCCATTAGTACTAACAAAACGGTTTTCAAAGTAAGAACTGTTGCATCAATTGCCATCATACGTTTTAAAGCAACTCTGCCACACTTTTTCTAACTCCAAGGTACTACAAATCTCCACCCTATCCTTCTCAAGCTCTCACAACCCTCATGAGTTAAGCCTCCTTCAAAACCTCTCTTAGCTAGCAATGAGACCAAAAACATTTCCAGCAATGACCATGGCAGCAAAATCATCAAGGACCCTTCCAATGATGTTGATGGCCGTCGCGTGCATGGCAATGTTGGTCCCAACCGCGCTAGCCCAGTTGCCACCAGAACCTGAATTCATAGCTGATTCAAAACTATTCTGAGAGCAAAATGTTTTCCAGTGCTGGTCATCTCTGTTCAATATACAAGGTTGTGTAGTTGAGAAACTTGGGTTTCTTTTCAATAGCCGAATTGGCGTCATTGGTCCAGCATGTTGCAAGGCAATAACTGAGATCAGTGACAACTGCTGGCTCAAGATGTTCCCCTTCAATCCACTCTTCCCTCCTTTGCTTCAGAGCTTCTGTATTCCTTCTGGAGGGGCTGCTCCCGCGCCTAAAGCAATTGGAAGCACCACCACCAAGACATTTTCACGGGCTAATATTCTTAACTGATGAGTTTTTTGGCTGAGAAGAATTAGTCTTTTCTGCTTAGGTTAGGTGGAAGATGATTCATAGTATGGTTTCTTTTAAGGGCATTTCTTCTGATTTTTGGGCAATTGATTTATTTATCCTATAGATGACATTCAATGTCATGCACCCATGTTCCTAATTTTTTATTTTTTTAATTAGCAAGCACAGTCCAAATATTGTGATTAAAATTCAATAACTACCTGTGGAATTCTCATAATGTCATGTACTTCTTTTCTTAGTATGCAACCTTTTTCTCACTCTTAAATTTATTGTTGGATTTATTTTTTTCCCGAGTACATTGTTCCAAGAAATTTCCGACTTTTCCCAAAATCTGAAATTATTTTGGTCCCAAATGATCTCCAATTCGTGAATTTGTTACAATCGATCAGTTCTAAATTGTACTTCTATCCAATTGATTTTTTTTTTCCTTAATTTTTTAGTTAGGAAAAAAACATATGAAAATGGGATTCCGTTGAAGCCCATGTCCTCCAAATTTAATTCATGGCGCTGAAAACAGGCTGAAGAATTCATCTTTTAATAGCTAGTAGGAAGCACTTTCTGTAATACCTATTTTTTATTATCTAATTCTTGTATCACCAAACAGAGCATTGTATTTTTGGGTGAAATTAAGCCTCATATAATCTCAAAGTAAATTGGGTTGCATTACTCCAAAGTCCAAACATGTATACTTGACAATGTGAGAACTGAGGGCTTGCATGCAGGAGTGGTCCGATATAAATTGTGGTTTAAAGCTAAAATTTTAAATGTGATCCTTTTAAATGGGGCCTTTTAGAATTTTAAATAAAGCCTTTTGTATATGAGCTTTTAATAGGTGGGTTGGTGAGTCTCAATGTTACCCGATTGAGCAAAATATCTAGAAGTATTCTTTAATTACAAAGTTAGTAGGACAAAGATGAATAGATACTATGTGCATAGAAGAGGTTTAGACCAACGAAAGTTGGCCTGAGTGGAAGGGGCTCTGGTTGCTTAAGCAAGGGTCTCAGATTCGAACCCTTGTGGATGCAGCAAACTTTCTTAGGAGAGGTTCCCGTTTCAGCGCCCAACAATACCTCAGAGGATTAGTTCTAGGCAAAGCCTAAGAACACCTCGGGAAACCAAAAAAAAAAAGGGTGCAAATCTCTAATAGTGCATACTTTGCAATTTAAATTTTCAGTTGTTCAATTTTTATAGGTGGCTATATTATCATACTCAGTTGTTGTCTTTGTCGACTATTCAAGGTTGTGTGGCAGAGATTACTGTCTTTTTCTAATTAATGGCCTTGTCATTGGCCAAAATGCCTTATCGGGTTGGCTTGTTGCAAGGACATAAGTGCGAGGGAACTCTATCGGCACCCAAGACTTACTTTCATCTCTCATTTATTTTACACTTTAAAATTTTACGAAAAATATAAAAAGTTTTCATAAAAACCGATTGTATTGTCCACTAGAAAATATTATTTTAAATGACTTTGTAGAAGAAAGTTATTCTAAAATCTATCGTTTAAGTGGAGTTTTTTACCATTTACAATTTTTGTTTCATAAATGACTAAAATGTCTACTTAAATGATAGATTTTAAAAGCACTTTATTTTACAAAGTTGTTTAAAATGATTTTTTTTATTAGACCACAGAGTTAGTTTTCGTGAAAACCTTTTATATTTTTCTTAAAACCTTAAAATATAATATAAAAAATAAAAAATAGAAAGTAAGTTTTGGGGTGCCAATAGAGCCCCCTAAGTGCAATCAATGACAATTGCTGGCCCAAATTGACTTTCCTGGGCCCTTTATTCCCTTCCTCTAACCTTTTCTTCCCTCCCTTGCTCAATAGCTACTGCGCTGGTGTTGGAGGGGCTGCACCGTCATCTAAGGGAGTTGCAACTAGCACCACGGCCAAGCCATTTCTCGGACTACTTTGAACTGAGATTTGATGAAAGGTTTATATAAAGGTTTTTTTTTTAGAATAAATTTCTTAATAAATAGTTTTTAGGGACTTTCTTCCCATTTTTTACAATAAAAGTCTATTTGTACAAGATCAAGAAGATATTTGTGGTTCTTACCATCAGTACAGACCCCATGAAGAAAGGGTACCATTTTTTTTTCATGAAGTATCATATAATATAATTTGCCTTAAGTGATTTCAATCTGACGAGGAAAAAAAATTTCCAAATGATTTTCAAGTTTGAGATTCCAAATTCCGAATGATTTTCAAGTCTATGATCCCAAACCTGAAGTGAACTCTGTTTCTAATTTCTAAATAGGTTAAAATTGTTTAATATTGATAATCTGGTAACTTGGTACCTGAAGACCTATTCACCCCTCTAGCTACGTCTAATTACTAGTATTGTCAGAATTTCACTTTCACATTTATCAAATTCTATAAATCTCTTTTTATTACAAAGAAGTACCATTTTGAAAAAATATTCTCCATTGGTAATATATTTTGAACCATGTTGAGAAAATGTGATTACTCTAAACGCTTGCCAGTTCACTTTACTTTTATTTTTTTTATTTTTTTATTTTTTTGTGTGAAGAATATTGCTATTTAACCCCTCCATTTCACACATATTCTTCCACTCATTCATATGTGGCATTTTCCCTTTTTTCCATACTAGTTGGTTGATGTGTCAACGGGTCATTAGCATTAATTTTTATAGAAATAATACAAAAAATAGACATATGATATGTGGCAACTGGCAAGCTTCAATAATAAAAGCAAAATGACCAAAAAATATTTTTAAAAAAATAATAATTAAAGAAAAAACAGGGGAAAAAACCTTCTATATTTCTGAATTGAAAACCCTAAAACGAAACATATATGGCCACTTATTAATTGCATTAATCAGTTCTCAAGAAGTTCACAATCGATCCTCTCGAAAGAGACTGTCTTCTCAGCAAGGTCAAACGCCACATTACAGTTCTGTTGAGCCAATATACCAAAAACAGTCAAGCCCTTGAGGCCAGACTCGACCACAGCTATGCAAATTTCACCCGGCCCATTCTCCTGAAACATGCTTCCTATGTCTAGCGCCAATTCAGCCCCTCCAGGAAAGCTAAATGTCACAACTGGAACACCATCAAGAGCCATGCGAGGCCTGCAATAAAGATTGTACATCAGTCCATCTTTGCATCAATCCAAACATCCGTTGGTCTAATTACCAACCCCCCATGGCATGTTTAACTGCTTGGTTTATTAACTGCAAGTTAAGATCCATCAATATGCAATTAAAACAAATTTAATGACGAAAACTAAAAAGGACAAAAATAAAAGCAGCGGTTTCAAAAGACATTATTATCTCTGCCTTATAAAATCCCACAATCTACGTCTTTCCCTCCACATCAAACAACACTCTTGACTACCCAGTGATCAAACCCTCACTTTCTACCAAAATGACTCGAGCCAGCACAATATCTTCGATTGCACTGATTGTAGTATGTGGGTTCATGTTGGCTGCACCCGGGCTAGCCCGGTCGGGACCAGCAGAAGACATTGAATCACAAAAATTGTTTGTGCAAAATCCGGATATTGGGGCATGCCTCGGAAGTCTCTTAGGTGTCCAGGGGTGCTTCCAGGAGGTCATATCCTCTTTGTTTACCTTCAGATTCCAGGGGCCTGGCCCTGCATGTTGCAAGGCCTTTGTTGCCATTGATGATAACTGTTTGCTCAAGTTGTTTCCTCTGAATCCTTTATTGACACCTCTGAATCCTTTCTTCCCTCCATTCATGCTCAAGAACTACTGCAAAACAACCGTAGGTGGAAGTGTTCCACCACCACCACCTACTAAGAAAGTATAATCATAGTTTTATGAAGATATATATTATTTAAGCCGTGAAGGACAAGTCATGAATACCTTTCGCTTGATTGTTAGGAGATGGAGATGTTTTAATTTTATAAGATGATGTAATTTTGCTTTTGAGAATTAAATAAGAGATCAGTTCTTGTTTGTCTTTAGAATAAATGAATAAAGAGGTCAGATTTTGTGCTCGTTGCTTCTTCTCTCTCTCTCTCTCTCTCTCTCTCTCTCTCTCACAGAAAACCTCAGGATACATTCAGACAAAAATTTTGTTCGGATTTTGGCAATTCTTGCGATTATTAATGGCATTATATTACTTAAATTTTGGCATATCAGCCCTGTGATCGGGAGGAAAAACTAAACAAAGTATTTCTATTACTCCAATATTTTTCAATTGCAAGAATTGCAATAGGATATACTTGTAGACTGCTATACACTGAAAACCCTTCTTTTTCTTCCATGCAAATATTAAAAATCCTGACACTATTTTTCTGGTGTGGAAATTCTCTTCAATCAGTTTCCCATATGAAGCTCTTGGCCAACTGCCTCCTCTGGTTTGGAAATCCTAAATTGGGATTAATTTCTGTATAAACTTCTCTCAAGCCAAATTTGTATGGAGTTCAGAATAAAATCTACCGCCCAAATGATATTAGCAGTGAAGAAAAAGCCCTTTTAATCAATGTCAGTACATGTTTAATTCCATACTCAAAAAACTTATAATAAAAATAAATATAAAAAAAAGGGCAAACTACATATTAGTGTCACTAACTTTACCCCAAATTTCAATGTGGTGTATAAACTTTTAATTTATCCAATTTAGTGCACTAACTATACATTAGTGTTTCAATGTGGGTAAACAAGAGACGGCCGTTTAGTTCACTAACGGAGACCTCACGTGGCGCTGACGTGGCGATCCACATGGCGCTGACGTGGCATCCCTGGTGGAGTCTCCCTAGGAGAAATTACATATTAGTGTCACTAACTTTACCCCAAATTTCAATGTGGTGCATAAACTTTTAATTTGTCCAATTTAATGCACTAACTATACATTAATGTTTCAATGTGGATAAACATGGGACGACTCTTTTATTCACTAACGAGGACCTTATGTGCGCTTACGTGGTAGCCCATCTGCCATCGATGTGGCATCCCTGGTAGAGTCTCCATCAAAGCTGTTTCGACGAACCCATTCATAGTAAAAAATGATAGAGCATAGGAAACCCCACTTTCCCTCCCATTTCCATTTTCCATTTTCCATTTTCCTTTTCCCTTTCCCAACATACGTAATTACAATCCCTTCTATTTGAAGAGAAGAAAGGCTATTATTGAAAGTAGAAAGATATTCACTATGTCTTCCACTACTGCCGCCACCACCACTATTGCCACTATGGAAAGACAGACACACTGGTGCCACTTATGTGATATGAGAGTCTCCCTCTTCCCCCATTCTTCTCCACCCTTATTGCCACATTAACGACTTCCTCAAAGAAATGGAGTTTTCCCTCTCTTCTTCTCCCTAACCCTAATTCCACCTTCTATCCTTTCTCTATTCTCTCCCCTCCCCAAACCCGCGCGTTGTCCCCCACCCCTACCACCATTCCCGAAGATAATCTTTACCATTTTTCAGATCAGTTCGCAGTTGATGTGGAAGTAAAGTAGCTCCTTGCGTCCCCCACTCCCACCACCATTCTCACTCTTGGGTCAGAAGCCCTAGATCATAAGGGGTTATCAATGTAAGTAATCTCTCAGATGCTGTGCACGTGAGATGCAAATGGTGGGAAAAAATGGGAAGACTCCACCAGGGATGCCACATCAGTGCAAGATGGGCCACCACGTAAGGGCACATGAGGTCCCTATTAGTGAAGTAAATGGTCGTCCCATGTTTACCCACATTGAAACACTAATGTATAGTTAGTGCATTAAATTGGACAAATTAAAAGTTTATGCACCACATTGAAATTTGGGGTAAAGTTAGTGACACTAATATGTAATTTCTCCTGGGGAGACTCTACCAGGGATGCCACGTCAGCGCCATGTGGATCGCCACGTCAGCGCCACGTGAGGTCTCCGTTAGTAAACTAAACGGCCGTCCCTTGTTTACCCACATTGAAACACTAATGTATAGTTAGTGCACTAAATTGGACAAATTAAAAGTTTATACACCACATTGAAATTTAGGGTAAAGTTAGTGACACTAATATGTAGTTTGCCCTAAAAAAAAATAATCCCCACATGCCATTAATGATATTGCAATTGTTAAAAAGGCGCTATAGTAATCAAGAGGACAAGAAGGAACACAAACGTGGTCAATATGGAGAGGAAATCACCAGCACTGTACATCAGTTGTCCTTTCTCAGTGCTTAATACTAATGCTATTTTCCCAACACAGAGAGCGGTAGCTCTCTGTGCACGCTAAGAGAAGAGGAGAGATGTTCGCAATTACTACCACAAGAAAGTCGCCCCTATCTCTAAAGGGGCCCGTCACTTCGCCCAATCATGTATAGGCCTTCTTGGCTTAGGCTTCCAACTGAACTTACTTTATGGCCTTGCCGCCCCGCCGCTAGCAGAAGCTAAGCGCTTGAAAAGCGCGCTAAGAAGCGATTATGTTCCCACGGCGGCCTTTCTGTGCAACAGTCCACCAGTAGCGGAAGAGAGGGTTACCGTACATACAAGAGTCTTCCAGTTCTTACGGAAGCTCTTTCTTACCAGTCAAGTAGTACAACAGCTGTATCTTATCTTATAGCCCGGCCCCCTTTACTAATAAGGGGGTCGCCTTTTGAATTCAGTAGATAGAAGAAACTATTAGATAGATAAGGAGTAGGTGAGTGAGTGAGTCCTCACTGACCTGAGCGATTTCGATCACCTAGCAGGCCTTTTATTTGGTAGGTAACATCGCCGAAGCGTATCATCAGATTTGACTACGAAGGAAGGAACTCGAAGTGAGACGGCCTTTCCTATCTTGCTTGTGCAACGCAACGATAGTTGGCCCTCTATCATCTTCTATCTGGTAGACTTGGTAAAAGGGCCCCGACTTATTTCCAGAATTAGAGTTCGACCGCAGCTGCCCCTTTTTGGGGGGGATAAAGTTCCTTGCCAACTATCGACCCCGATCTCTTTTCATTTGTTTTGGGTATTACCAAACCTAGCCCAGCCTTCGTCAATCACACTAAAGCAGAGCACCCAACTATGGCAAGGCCTCCTTAAGGGTTAGGTTAGTCAATCCGGCCCAAGACGCGTTCGTTGACAAAACCGCCGTAGGAATGGAGACCTTTCAATAGAGCGGAGGCGAACTGATCAACGAGAAAGAGGTCCTACTCACTACAAACGAATACACCACAAGATCGAACTGCACTCATGCCTCTCCCGCATCAAGTTGACCGCCCCCCCTACGTAGTGATTCTATCAATCATGTACGTAGGTAGGACCCTCCATTCTGATTGGTATATCATGAAAAAAGAAAGCCATTTGCACCAGGCGCCCCTATTGAGTAAGGGGCTTTCCCTTGCCCAGATGTTCGCCTTTCTAAGTCAAGTAATGGTGACCCGCCGAAGACTGGAGCCTCGTAACATGTTGACGAAGACCTCCGAACTGAAGGTTCGGTCAGTAGAGGGGACGACTTTGCCTCCCCGGAAGAAGAATAGCCCCGCTCTCTAGCCGCCCTTCCTTAACAAGTCCCGTTGATCATATAACTGGGAGGGAACGAACGTGTCACATTAGAGGTGAACGATCAGAGGTGTCCTCTAATCACCACGATGAGGCTGGTCCCTCTTTTAGTAGACTCAGCTATGAATATGAATGAAGAAATGAATGCCGGGCTCTTTCTTTCACTGCTAACCCCAAGAAGTTTCTTAATGCTGATACTTTCTGTTTCGTCGAGCCCCGAGCTTGTGGTCCTCCTTTGAGTGGGGGTTCAATTGGATGAATCTGTCAAGTCAAGGTCAACGCTCTGGTAGTTAAGGGGCAGCAAGGATGGTGCATCGCCTATTTATCGTTCTCGCTCGGGAGCCAAAACGAACACGCCTGCTACCTACTGTACTGGACCTTCGACCAGGCATTCTACCCTTGTCGAATCGGAACCAATCACCACTGCATTGCGCTCGAACAGTTGAGCGGCTGCCGGCCAGCAACTTCCGTGCACAGATATAGATTCATTCTTCGTACCTGGTCCAGCCTCACAACCCTTCGCGGGTTGGTAAGAAGCTTGATTAGTCCAAAAGGCTTGTTTGGTAAGACGGAATTGGACAAAGAAAAGAGAGTGCTCGACCGGAACAACGGCCAACAAAGACCGTAATTACATAGATAACTGCTCCTCCCCTTCCCTTCCCTTCCCTTCTAAGTCTTTAAGGCTTTAAGGCTTTAAGGCGAACCGTATGGCGGCTGGAAAGAAAGACGACCTCACCTTCTCGTAGATGGTGTCAGTGAGAGCAATTTTAGTATCCCCCGTTGACCTTCTTTTGTAGATAAAATCTTCAATGAGTGGAAACAAGCAACCTTAAAAGGTGGCTTGTTGAGTAAGGCCGGCTTTCGAGCCCAAGCCCAAAGTAAAGTATAGGTTGGGTGCTTGAGCGCATCTTTCTCCTTATATATTAGTAAGCAAGGCTTTCCTTGAGTTTTCAATAAGGGGCGCGTTAGCTAGGCCGTTTTCTTGCAGGAGTGCTAACGCGCGCCCTTACGTTTTCTTAACTTGCTCTGCAGTACGAGCCGCGCCCCTATAATATGATGAGAAGAAGAGGGGCCGCCCTCTTTTCTTTTCCGCACCAATCCTTTTATTTACTACTAAATCTTTTTTGGGGTGTATAGCTCAGTTGGTAGAGCATTGGGCTTTTAACCTAATGGTCGCAGGTTCAAGTCCTGCTATACCCAAACCTACCTTACACTTTAGAGTAAGGATGCGTAGTAGCGTTCAAAGATCACTCTTTGGCCTTTAGACTCGCTTCGGCGACTTCACCCTTTAAGTGACAAAGGGGGGTGAGGTAAGGAGTAGTATAAGAGTGCCCTTGAACTAACCTTTTAGGCACGAAGGGCATTCTGAGGTTTTTATTCCAGGCACCCATATATTGATTTGTTGAAAACAGCTCCCCTTACTATAGATAGGCTACCGCGCCTATTTGTATTGCTACAATCATGCTTACCGATATGCAACTGACTGAACAGGACATATGGCCGGGCAGGACGGCTTTGCTTAAGACCGGAATGCTACCACCGCTCGAACTCACTTTCAACGCTCGAACTCAAGAACTAAACTCAAGTCATTGCTCATTCCCGCTCATGCTTGCTATAACAATTCCCTTGCCTACTAGACTTGTCTAAAAGAAGAAAAGATGCACGAGCCACTCTTTCTCTTATATACGCTATAAGAAGATAGTGATTTGAATGCCTATCCCCTGCCTATGCGTTTGCCTATACTACCTGCCCTTACCTGCCTGCCTTGAACTACTGCACCTGCGCATACCTTTTCTTGCTCCATCCAGAAGATAGCTTGAACTGGCATTGTGACTACAGATATATAGCCAATAGAAAGAAGTATTCCCAGGAGATAAATGGAATTTACAGGCTTTCTACCAATGACCGGAGACCAGAAAGGGGAATAGAGAGATAAGCCTTGAGCGGTCAGACCAATTACGATCGATTCGCTAAACATTCAAGATTCGAGATGAGCTGCTAAAAGAAGGAAGGGCTGAAAGTCATTCACTTATTGGCTGAATTTCTCGTGCTATGGGGCCGCCTCATATGGTTGGTGAGTGCAATAGCTTCCCGCATGATTGACTAGATATCGAGCTTACCCGGGAAAGAACCCATATCTAGGAACTTTAGTTGCTCGACCAAGACTAAAATAATAGGGAAGAACAGCCGGAACCCTTAGAATCTGAAGATCAGAAGGAGGCAGAGCTGTAATTGTACGTACTTGTAAAGAACTCAAACGTGAAAACGGTATGATAATACGATATGATGATAATGCTGCGGTTGTCATTGATCAAGAAGGAAATCCAAAAGGAACTCGACTTTTTGGTGCGATTGCACGGGAATTGAGACAATTCCATTTTACTAAAATAGTTTCATTAGCTCCTGAGGTATTCTAAGATGAGACCATGATATAGTAGGGTATCTGAAATAGATTAATTAGTAGATTGTGTCTCACGCATATACCTTTACTTACTATTAAAATAACCAGACGTACCTGGTTGCGATCAGATGTAGGAGAGAAGTTCGTTTAGGAGCCACCGCATATGTTTACTCTTGAATTGATTCGTGAGATTTGTGATCGCTCTTTTCTCCCGCCTCACTGGTCCTCCAAATCCCCTTGAGTATTCAAAGACAAATTGTTTGATCATTCAATGGATCAAGCAAGGTGTTGATTTCTCTTTTCAAATCAAGGTCTTCTTCGAAAGAACCAGAGTTAGCCGAGTAGCTCGAGCAGGAGGAAAAGCTGAAAAACGGAAGCCCCTTTTTATTAGGGGGCCCTTTACAAAAAGTCTGGGAAACCAGAAACGGAATACCTAGGTCGCAAGGCAAGGGAGGACGGAACCCCACTTCGACTCACCAAGGAGAAGAGAAGGTAAGTACTGTTATATCGTTTTTTCTGAAGTGATATAGATCAATGCCTGGACTGGGGAGGGGCGTCGGCCCACGGGAAAACGTTTGCAGATGCGACCATGAATCGAACCAGATCGAAACATTCAGCTGTCGCTAGTTTCCAAAAAAGCCTCCACGTCGACCGCAAACGAAGGATATGGTGCTAAAAGTCCCGAACTGAGGGTGGTCGTAGATCAGGGGAAGAACTCTTGCGCACCAAAGCTGAAAAAGCCCTTTCCCCTTTTCATAATAATAAGGTAAGGCTATGAAGCATCTTAGAGTATTCCATTCCGTTTTTCAGCTTCTTCTTGCCAGTAAGCTTTCTCGTCTTGCTTACGCTTACGACAGCTTCTCCGCTTCTTCTGCGACTGAAAGTAACTAATCGCCACATTGTCCGTCTTTACAACGAACCTTGATCCGAGTAGGTAGTGCCTCCAAACTCTTAGGCAATGCACCACCGCCGTCATCTCCTTCTCTTGCACTGTGTACCTCTTCCTTTAAGTTAAGTTTATGGGCTCGTTGAGCTTCCTCCTTTGTTTGAAATCCCTCCTTCTGAGGTCAACCAAGATGACCTGTGGAGTTTGTTGAATAGACAGCCCGAGCTGTAAAAAAGAGTTTGTTGGATGGACAGCCCGGGATGGAGGCCGCTCCGGAAATTGCACCGGAAGCAGCGGGAGCAGAGGCCGCTCTATCCCCCTTTGAGGAGAGGCTGCGCCAGCGGGATGCGATCTAGAATCCCCGATTTCCTAATAGTATTCTTACTATCGAGGAGATCCGGGCGATTGTTAACCTAAAAGGTGAACTCGTAGACCGTATGTCCGTATTTGACGCCGACCCCTTTTTATGGGGAATAAAGAGCTCATCATTAGGGAAGGTACTCTACATGGAAGGTTGTATTGAAGACACCATACTTAAGAAAAGAGCATATGACTTCCTTTGAGGAGAAGCCAATTGTCTTTTTAGACTACCCATTCAGCCTTAACGCACCAATGGCTAAGAAGGTACGTACCATAAAGTCTACTTATTTTGGGAAAGAAGGACTAAAAGCCAACCCTGCTTTAGGAAAAGATGGAAGAGAAGAGGCTATGGGAACTGGTGAAGAAAGCTCCAAGCCGGTATATAGCTTAGCTCGTCCCATATGTTAAGTAGACAAAACGGGCATTTCCAGAGGTCTTTGAAAACATGTTAATATTTCCCTTGTATAGTAAGTGCGCAGATTAAGGCCCACGTGGAGTAATTGTATGATCGCACGGCGTCCCTCAAACGGTAGAAGCTTTGTTACTCACCTTTTATGTAAGGGGAGAACTATAGAGGGGAGGAAAGAGAATATAAGTTCGTTCCCTTTCGTCAAGACCCGGGTCTGCATATTTTGGATTTTCTTAACCAAGAGCTAGCTTATGGATCAGATATCGATATCGGAAGATCAGGCCCATCACTCCTTCTTGACTTCGATGATTTGCCTGCAGGAGGATCATCGAAGGTTGGAGAAAGAGATAGAAAGCTGACTAGAGTAGGGGGTAGAGGGGCTGTGTATATCTATTCCAATGGGGGTGATAGCTCGACTCGACAAATGGGAGAGAGATCAAATCGCGCGGGAGAGGGGGTCCCTCTCATCATCTAGATTCAAAGTCAAGGTGTTGTTCGGATATTGATCGTAGCAAGCGTCACTTCCTTCATTGGATGGGTTCAGGCTTGCTTGTCTCGCTCTCATATTGGAAGGCTAGGTTTGGAACCCTCTAGTAACTTAATCGCTAGAAGCATCTCTTCTTTCGTTTAAACCAAGTGGGCCCTAAACCAAAGCTTTGATCGCTGCGCTTCCCCCTTATTGTTAGTCCTCTTACCATACACCACTTCGAATGGTGACTTCCCCCCTTACTTAACATAGGCCGATTCACATCGTTTTTATAGGCAAACTCTGCAGTTGGAAGAACTTATGCCCACTTGCCTTTAATACCTGCGTGCACTAAGCTCCTCAGCAAGTCTTCCAGTAAACCGACGACTGGAGTCTGGCCGTCCTGAGTGATAAGCACCGCTAAACCTCAGTTCAGTGCCCTTCCATAGCACCCTCTATTAGAGGGCAGACTGGTGTCTTGATCGGACGTAATGCTCCCCTTTCGTCATAAGGCGTGGTTTCTCACCACCTAATGATGATCGAATCACGATCATAGGGTAGCCCGGTTCTAATTCCATATGCAGATTAGAATTGAAATCAAGACCCCGAAGCTTATTTAGTTCCAGATGATGCAGAGCCAATTCTAATTCCGGATCCAATCCCATCTCCTGAGCTATACCTATAACTTCTGAAAATGTAGATTTGCCCGGACTTATTTTATTTAATTTAATAAGGCGAGATGGAGACCCTGATTTGGACCCTCGTGATCGAGCTTATGATTGTAAAGAACGCGGAGCCATAGTCAAACGATCCAAATCAGGTTGAGAGCGTCGAAGCTTATCCACCTGAAGCACTCACTTCTACTCCTGTCCTGCTGTGGAAGCAGTGGCCGGAAGCTTCCCCTGCCTAAACCTAAAGGGAGGCTGGCGGTCTGATGGAGCCATCCCTGGAACCCAGGAGCGAAGCTATCCCTCCGGAGGCTGGCCCACAAGAATCCATCTCAGGATTAGAACCTGCAATACAAAGACTAACCATGGAGGTCACTGAAGCTGCTGAATCGACCTCTGAGAAGGAAGAAGAACAAGAGCTACTGCGGTTGAGGAACAAGCCGTCGTGGCTGCACCTGTCAAGTTACACGATCTTTCTGTTTGCCCGCTTTGATTAGGCTTTATTCCCGAGCGCTCTTTTTAAATGCTCTGGTGGAGCTGGAGAAGCAAGACTAGCCCTTATTAGTAAAGCTTCGGCCTTGCCTTTCTAATCGGCATCTTTTGATCGTTTCACTGTGATAATGGGAAAGATCCACTACACTGGCCCGAAAAGGTGTGTAAACGGTCACTCTATAACTATAAGGTATCAATGGACACTATTTGAATTTATCAAAAAAAATGAAGTAGGGACCTAAGCACGAAGCTATTACACAATCAAAGCCTTTTTCATCTCCTGCGAACAGACGCACAAGATAACCTTTGGTACACGCCACTAGCTGTTTAACCACTTTACCGAGAACAGTAAAATCACACAATTCATTGGCTTCTCCCCTAAGGAAGTAAAAAACCCCCACATGCTCTTTCCCATATCACCTATACGAATCCGAAGCTAACCCCTGCGCCTGATTCATCCCCTTGAATAACGGGTTTGCCTGCGAGTCTTTCTTTGAATTTATGATGGAAAGATGGAGGAATTTATGATGGAAAGAGGAAGATAGTGAAACTTTTTTTTTTCCGGGCTGGCTGGGAAGCGACGACGAAGAAGCGATTGATTATTCCTATAAAGCCGAAGCCAGTAAAAAACCAATTCGCGCATTAGCTTAGTTCCCATCTCATAGAAAAAGAATGGTGTTCAGGGTTCCAAACCTCCTATTAAATAAGGGCAGAACAGAAGCTGGTTGAGGAATCAATCATAGTTTGACGTGCCGGGGAAGATGAAAACCATAGATTTAGTGTACCGAAAAAGAAAGGTAGAGGAGGCAAAGCACCGTAACCGAAATGAAAGTTCAGATCAAGTGCCAGAAGAAATGGTCGACTCTGAATCCGGATTGGTTTGAATCGAGAATGGAAGATTTTCTCTAAACTATAAACTATAAATTAGATCAAGCAAGAAAGGATCCATCAACATGATGGGCACTCGAAACCTTATCTGGTTTGTGTAAGGAGGGAACCGGTTTTACCTTCTCAGTAAAGGGGGAAACAAATGAAGTAGGGGACGAAACACTAACATAGCGCTTCACGCCCAGAGGAAGTTCTTTTAGCCTACGCCTTCCCCCTTTTAATAATAATAAGGTAAGCATCCAGCTCTCGATCCAGAGCTACTGCTTCAACAATCAACTGAGCTCAGGAAGTCCGGTTAAGACGTCGACTTATACAGGGTCTTGCAATCTTAGATCAAGGGAGATGAAAAAAAATTCCTGTCTTTAGAAGTAAATCCCACTAAACAACACTTGTACGCTTGACATGAAAAGTAGAGGCAAGCAGAGTAAAAGGCCGAGCCTCAACCAGCAAAGGGGGACAGCCATGCCAATCCAAGCAGAGCAACTAGAAGCCCACTCTACCTTTCTTTCTTTACCTTAGACTTCGTTCTTCAAGGAGACCCATGTGCATTTCCTCTGTTCTGTGCTCTTGAACCCTTGATTCCCTTGTGCCTTTAGTTGAAGTATAGGTCGTCGATTCAATCTATCTTGATGGGATTTTTGCTTCTGTTGAGTGGTATAGAAGGGATTCCTCTAGTAGGTAGCGACAAGACTAGTAGTATCGACAAGAGGCTACATCAATAGCTGAAACTTGTTTTCGGGTAGGGTAGGAATACTACTTTTTAGGGTCAGAAGTCCTATCTTTCCCAACCAAATAAGCACTTTTGCAAAGTTCACCTTCCCGCGGTCAAAACAACACTTGCGGATAACAATCAGACCTTACCAGGGACAGGGACCAGACTATAGAGCCTAATGAAAAAGAATTCGGGCTTGCTTTCTCAATTCACATCTATGAGCGATGATTCCTCTATCTCTTGCTCGCTTCGATCGGACTCTGACAGCTTAGGGAAGAATGATGGGTCGCTAACAAGGCCCCTAAATGACCGCTCAGAAGGCCTACCTATTTTTTCCCCAATCCGTCACTTGCTCGTCCCTCTCTCATGAAAGATTTTCTCTCCTCTCCCGGCGGTGACAAGGAACTCTTCCTTCACCAGGGATGGGTATGTCCAATCCACTTGGTTGGAATGAATCCGGGCTTTCGACTGAGACCTTCCTTTACCCTTTGAGGCCTCGGTGCGCGTACTCCACTACATCATATTCTACAATGTTCAAATCAGAATCTAAAGGAGAAGCGAACCGGGGAGGCGTACTCTATTCCAGAAGGAATGCCCAACTTCGTAGCTCAGCCCAAATGCCCACTTCCCTTGCAATGACTCCTTGCTTGACCCCTTTCGACGAAGATTTCGTCGGGTGGAATGATTCTTGACTTGACCTTTTCGACCGGTTAGTTCAATCAAAAGTAGAATCCTTTTGAAAACATCGCATTTTTGGCTTCAAAATACGCGATTTACGCAATCCAAAAAGAAGGAATGCCTTTAATTGTTAAGGAGCGTCGTGGGATCGGATTTCCTCATGATTTCACTCTCTGTGTCGGCGAGTGTGAAATACCTATTATGAAACTCAGAGTAGGATAGAGTCCCCTTTTGTCTTTATATTTGACACGAGCTCACGAGAAAGAAGGGGAACCCACTCTTTCAACCCACTTATTAGAGAAAGGGGCGGACTGACTCAAAGAAAGGATTACGAAAGCACGGGGCTTGGCCGCTTGGCCTGCCGTTAATAAGGAATGCCCGGGGCATAGGACTCACTAAAAATAAAGGAAGCAATTAGCCCTCGGGACTCTCAGGTCTGGACTCTAGTAGACGGTTTTGCACGTGGAAATTAAAAAAAAAAATCATATGAAAAATCGTCTTATTATTAGTTCCCTAGCTAGACGATTTTCCACGTAGAATTACTTATTCAAATAGTATGGCAGAATCGTATGATTCTGAGACTAGCTACCTAGCTAATTAATAGAAAGAGCCTCACTCTACCCCTGATATCCATATCGGTCTTTCCGGGGTTACCTCAATGTCGGGATAGAAGGGGCATTGTACTGCCACTAATGCTGCCGGAGTTTGCGGGCTTGCCTCAATATCGGGATAGAAGGAGGTCTAGGAAACTAGGCTGTTGACCGGGCTAAGGTAACGAAGTTAGACCGAGATTCACGCATATTCTAATACAAGCTTCCTCTACAAAAGAAGTTGTTGAATAAGATGTGGGAGAGCCATGCCCTTAGAACAGGCTCGAAGGAAGGTTTTGATTCTGGGGTCAGCTGGGATCAGGATTTCACACTAAACGAAAGAGAGAGCGAAAGACCCATTATTAAAGTACCAGACAAGCAAGGACGGGAACCCAATCACGAGGGGGAAAAGCACCCCCCGGAATATCTTATAGAACTGGGAGGAAATAGCCCTATATTCTATTCTCTTACGAGATTTGGAGGACAAAGAAGAGCACGCTCCTCTTGCCTCCAACTCAGAACAGGCAGAACAGGTTTTGATTCCTCTAACTGAAATCGATTCATGATGGCGACTCCTACTTCTATGGATATGGAGACTTCTGAAAGTTCCCTCGAGCAAAGAGGAATTACTCTACCGAGACAAGCCATTCAGGGAAAAAAATTCCTTCTTAGAAGCACTAACGCGTACCAGGATTGAATCAATATCGGGATAGCCGGGGTAAGATAACTATGAAATCGGAGTTAGCGGGCTAAGCTAACTATGTTATGTAGTACAGGGTCTCAGGGTGACCGGGGACCAGTCGTCCTCTATTGGGCAAGAAATGCACGCCTTGGGAGCTCAGCTGGGATCATAGGTAGATCAGGGGGAAAGAGAAGAGTACCTTCCCACATCGAGCTTAGAAAGCCCGTGTTTTTGGCATAAAGACAGATTCCACTCGATGGAGTTCAATCTGAACGAACGATCAGACGTCGAGGAAACCGCTTCTTTTTCGCTTCAAGCAGATTTCGAACCGGTGATTGACAGAAAAAGAGGATCGATCGAGGAAAAGGCACTCCGGGTTAGCCAGCAAACCCAATCGCTTCGACAAAACAAGATCTGGTCGAAGTCCAAGATTCGAATCAGTTCAACACCTGGCTTGCTTCCTCCTTTGGTTCCTCAGTTCAGATATTCCAACTTTCAAATCCAACTTTCAAAGAGATCCCCGGAGGAACGGTCTTATACCACATTGACAACATTTGAAACACAGAGAAAAAGGGCACCCTCGGGAAGAGATCTCCAACTGTCAAAAGTCTGGTTGGTCTACCTTGTCCTTCGACGTTGAGATCTGGTGCCACGAACCAACCTTCTCTGAGATTGGATGAGTATTCCCTTCTGGAGCCTCCCAATCCTGCCCTATCGTTGATGAGGTTTTTTTTTCCAAGGGATCCCGTATGTTCCAGGCAACCCGGGCTAAGGTCTCGCTTTGCTGCTATCCCCTGAGGAAGAGAAGGTGAAGCATAGGTTTTTCCCTAGTCTAATAAAGAATTCCTCTCTGCCCGGGGTACCTCTCCATAGAAGTAGGAGCATCAGCACGCACATCTTATTCAAGAACTGATTGTGTAAGAAAAGAGGGTGTTCCCAGTTGCTCCCTCCTCGTAGTTCTGTCTGGATCGATAGACCGAGGGCGCTCTTCCTGTCATTCTCAGATTGATTGGTTTGAGGATTCAGACGAGAACGACGAGAACATTGAAGAAATTCTTTATGGGTTTGAGGTTGAACGCTGCCTCTATCCAGGGAGGAAATGCACTGCTTGTCACATGACTTCCACTTTGAACTAGGAACAACAACAACAGAAGCTGGTCACAAGCGGATTTCTTTGTTTTCATCACATGACTTCGACTGAACTCGAAGTCCTTTCCTCTCAATCAATTGTTGGAAATGAACGAAGGCTATCAATTGATGTTTGTTCACAGTTCTACCCCAAGAGGGGGACTTGACAAAACCGCTTTTGATCTCATTCACCGTTTGGAAAAGCAAACCGATGGATTGAAGAAACCAGCCCCCTTATTTGAGTAAGGCCTCTGAACCCGAATCTGCAAGTCAGAAAAGTGCCCTACTACTAGGGAAATTATGGATAGCGAGACATATTAATCGAGCCGTTTGCTCCTCCGTTAGCAGGTCTGAAAGCTTAAAGTTCAAGTCTCCGTGTACTATGTTCATGAAATGCCCATTCTCCTATTTCAAAGTCTCTTGCTTAAATTCTGCCCTACCAAGAAATCCTCCCCTAAGGGTTCATTCTGTCCGTACGAATAGTTCTATATCTCCAAGACTGAAAGTTGCTTCTATCTAGTCTAGTGTTCTGATAACGTTGCTACTAGACCGGAGGTTACCCACCCCAGCGAGCTACATTTCGTACCCATTCTTGTGGGGCTCATAGGTCCTCGATTCTTCGCTCCGAATCGTTCAACTAAAAAGAAGAACAGGCAAACTATTATTATATACGCTATTATATCAGATAAACGAATGCCAAATCCGAATCCGGAAGAAAAATCGCCTGATAGAGCACCCGAAAGAGATCCGAGCACCTGACTAGCCGGGGAACTGGAATCAAGCTTGACGAGCAAGGAGACGAGGTTTAGGTCGGTAGGGAAGGGATAGAGATGCAGATGCAGAGTCTGATGCCTCTCATCCCGGTTCACTTTAGATCTAATTCCGTTCCGTCAGGGGTTGGTTCGTAAGGTGAGTCTTTCGATGGAGATGGTAAGTGGTCTGGTCTCCCGGGTACTAAAATAGGGCAAACAAAGGCCTTTTGACCCGTCACCTTAGGGGGGTCTTTCTACATGCATTCCGCTGTAGGAAACATGGCCTCTCCGAATCTTTCTTTATTATGGGGTGACTCCCATGGTGCTGAACCGTATGCTCAAGCAGTGGATAGAGATTTCTTCGCGGGAGATGAATAGTTCTAATATGTTATGGTTTGAAAGTCGGATCATCCGGGAAGGGCGGCGGCTGTCGGCTATTGAGCGCAAGCTTATGTCTCTGACCCGGGGCGGGGTACTTCTCATGACCTGTCCACGAAGGCTTCGCAAACAGAGGAGCCGGAACCCTTAGTGGAGTATCGCTTATCGGAGTGAACTTTCATAAGGCAGTTCAAACACAGTGAAAGAAAGAGATCGAATCGCATTTCTAGCTTAAAGTAGGACTGGAATAAGGCTGTAGCTTGAACTGGCTTGCCTTCTTAGACTAGACAGTGGCAATAGTGGGCCCAATTAGCAAATTCCACTTGGCAAGACTTTGGCTAAGTTCCATTCGTACCGATCACAAAGGAAGGAGAGATTGGTACAAAAATCATTTTAGAGCCCCCTATCCCTAAAGGGGCTTCCCTTCATAAGTTCAGGAATGGTTTAAGGCTTGAGGCGAAGACTGTCTCATCATCGTCATCAGGATGTTCTTGTTTCGGTAGAGGAGAGAAAATCTTTCTTAAGGATGTTCTTGTTTCGGTAGAAGGGCATGAGAGTACTCAAGTGAGTGATAAATTGGGTACATACGCACACAAGCGTGTCCAAACTTCTTCACGAGGTCTTGTCTCCCACAACCTGTCTCAGACCTGTCTTTCTTCTCGGATGTCTCGACAGTCGTTTACTTGTTAAAGAGGGAAAGAGGGAAGAGAGCAGGAACTATACCTAGGTTATTGTTGAGAGGTATGAGTTGAGAGACTCCAGTCATTTCGTCTTATATGATATGGTTAGTTAAGGGTATTTATAGCGCACAAGCCTATCAATAATAATGATAAATATGACTTAACATGATTAGACACCATATGGATGATCTCTCAGGTCGAATGACTTGAAGAAATGGGTCACTTTCGGGCAAGGGACAGGAAGAAGACATTTAAAGGCGCTCACAAGGCGCACAATAATAAGATGTAGGAGTAGAATGAGATTTTTTTGATCGAGTAAAGCGAAACTGGAAAAACGGAACCTGTTGCGGTCACCAGAGAGTGGCAGAACCTGTAGTTGCTGATGTATCCCCAACCCTTACCGTAAACAGGGCCGCCCTACATTGCCAACGCGAAAAAAATGTTATCGGAAATGGGGGTCGCATCGGGCAGGGAGTCTCGCGTCGGGGGTCTATAAAAAGGGGGCGATAAGGGAGGCGATAAGGAAGCACATAAGCAAGACGAATCCCTTGATTGGTAGAGGTCGGCTGATCTTCGAACAGATAGAGAAGAAGCTGAGCGCCACCCAAATTGGATGATCTCAAGGCCGATGTGCAAGATCCACTATCTGACTCTCTACTTGCTATAGGTCTATCGAGCCTGTCTTTCTTAACGCCGCATTGCCTTTATTTCCGAAACTTGGATTATTTGAAAGAGAGCGAGGGATCCCGTCAGTCCCATGCACTTCGCTCTTAACGTAGAATAGGGAGGTATAAATCTTTGCGATTAGGCTTAGCGGGGGTGCTACTCACCGGTCACAGATTGGAGCTATACTTCTCATTTTATGTATAGAAGAAGGAGGTCGGAATAAGGCCTTACCCAAATTTATTTAAAATAAGACCCGCCGGATCTTGGGATTTTCCCAGTCTCATGCTGAGGGGCCAGTAAGGTAAACAAGTACTCCTCCTTGCCGTAACTATTCTAATAAGAAGGTAATTCACTTCGAAATCCGCTTTTCGCATATGTTGTTGGAGGAGATTCCATTGCATCCTTTAAAAGAGATTGGGTTGGTGCGAATTGGTACTAAGGTACCAAGATCGAACATAGAAAAGAGAAGGAAGCAGCCGCTTTTCCGGGCAGCATGAGTGCCTCAATAATGTCTATCATTCCACCTGCGTAATTATCCGGACCTATCCAATTGATCAAATACGGAAGAAATAGAAGAAAGACGAGAAAGACATACGATTGTACGCGTGAGGGGAGCTAGTTCTGTTCCCCATGCTGGCGCCGGAAGGAGAATCCGACCGGAAGGGCCGGGGATTGAATCCCACCTACACTACAGCTACGAATGTGGAAAGGGCGTAGTGCAGCCAGCAAGCTGCATGCCTGGTCTCGAGGAGTGGGTTCATTCACGTCAATACCGAGAGCCCTCGAGTCCGCTTTGGTTAGGAAGGCATGTAAGTTGGTTGATCACTGTTCGACTCATCAGTGTTAAGCATAACATGAAGTGGATATAAAATCAGCGATTGTTTGGGTTGCTGTGGGAACCCCGCCCTCTTCTTCCAACAAATGCTTGCCACTTAGCTGGGCCACTTTCCTTATTTCGACCAGGGGGGGAAAATCCTTATCCCTACTTTCAAAAGGCTTCTTTCCTTTTAGCCTGTTAATTTTGGCCTCACCATTTCAGAGAAGAGGAAAGATCTTCTCCGTATAGGCGCCTCTATCTGTATGGGGGTTTCGCTTTTTATATTTTTATAAACGATAAAGTGGCGCAGTGAAAACTCAAAACACAATCAATAGAATTTATACGAAAGAGAACATTGGCTTTTTAGGAATAAAAAAGTCACGGAGTCAAGGCCAAATAGACCCAATCAGTTTACTGAAATAATCATAAATATAGTAATTAATACTAATAATGTGACTCTCTTTCTTCAAGTAAGAAAGAAGAAGTCAACGCTCATTCAGCGCACCTTACCTAACTCACCCGCTTGAGAATAAAATAAGAAAGACATATGGGGAATACCTATTTTGAATAAAAAAGTAGATACAAAGATAAGGAAAGGCACAATGAGTATGAAAAAGATCGATCTTTTATTCCTAAGCCAAACAAGCCAGGAAAGATGCGCCAAATCACACAACCATATAAAGAAGATATTATTGTCATGGATGCTCTCCCCTTGCTTTTGAATGCCATATTTTAGAATCTATTTTTTACCTTTTTCTCATGGCTTTCGCAAAGAGAGAGGGGCACTAACCTTCTTCGCTCATGTCGAAGGATGGGGAAAGATTGATCGACTTATTAAAGCAGATATAGTAGGGTGCTTTGATAACATGGATCATGCCTTATTAAATTCCATGGTGGAATTGCATATAGGAGAGGGGAATCCAAGCATTTGCAATCTTATTTCTGCTTTTTTTTTAAAACAGATATAAGGGATAAAGAGGGCAATTCTTATAGTTCTTCTGTAAAAGGAATTCCTATGCAATCAAACTCAAGTTTCGCCTTTATCGATACCTTTACTAATATAAAGCAAAGGGCTTTTTCAGCTGGATCCAGAACGAATAGGAGATCTATCAGTACGCCATCCGCTCCATATCTTTCGTAGTTTAGGAACTCGTCCATCCACGGGACACCTTTCGTAGTGAGGGAACTCCTCTGTTTTTAGGCTGACGAGTTCCTAAACCTTATTAAAGCAGATGCGGTCCTTTGAATTTGAATCCCGGTAACTCCCCTAGATTATTGGCGGTTACCGACAGCTTATTTCTATTGGTTAAGGGTCACGGAGCTCTACTGAACTACGTGGGAGGAACCTCCTGAACGTTCGGGAGGTTCTACAAACATCTAATCTAATACCGACGGAACGAACTCTAAGGAACGGCTTTCTTTCCGCCGGAAGACGCTAGAGAGAGAAGTGGAGTTCTTTAGACTTTAGAGCTAGCCGGCAGTAAAGTAATAAACACTTTAGGGTTGGGTATAAACAAGGAATTGGTCTTTGGCTACTGAAGACTGCAGGTATCCTGTCCCCGCTTCAATACGACTTTGAAGGCTCCCGGGAGCTCGTCCTCTTCAAAGTCGAGTCACGTAATCAGTACAGTTCCGTAAACAACTCACCCGCCTGGCTAGTTTCGACCCGGAACCCTCCTTCCTTTATTTGAAGGAAGCACGGATTCGCCGGTAGGTATCTACGGAGCCCCGGATACCGCTTCGCTAGGGTTAGGGAACTTGAGCTGAGCGTTTCGTCTCCTTTTCTATCTATCTTTAGAAGTAGGGCGAGCGAAGGACGAAAACAAGTTGTAGGAGACGACGCTGAAACCCCGTTTCGTTGTCGAGCTCGGCTATTAGTGACTTTGGAATTTTAGAACCGAAAAACGAAGGCATAAACCCAGCGTTCGGTAGCAGCGAGTGTAGTCTACGAAGCGAGCTTAAGGGTTCCGTAGAACTACACTCGCTGTGTACTTTACTTCGCGAGCCCCTAACGTTGTCGTCTGTTTTTAGCTTGACGAGCGATTTTAGTTTCCGAAAAACGCATAAACCCCGGGATTTTCGTAAAAGAGGGACGAGTGACAAGGGACTTGAGTGACTCGCCCTAATCAATAAGCGGGAGAGGGGCGAAGAAACTCGATGGGCTACTAGAGACGAGCAAGGGCCAGGGACGCACTCGACGAGCAGACGAGGGACGAGTGGTAGGAGCCGACAAATAGTAGTGCCGGTTCAGTGAAGTCAAGTCTTTACGTCTATAGGGGCTCCCTGACGATCCCGAACCTTCCAAAAGTTAGGGGTATGTGTTGTTTCTTGGCACTCTCTTTCTTTGTTATGCCAACCTAAAAAGAGATAGGGATACGGAGCTTGACTTGAAAACAAACAACTGGCACTGCCCCCCTATCACTTAAAGGCAGATAGGGTTCCAAACCTTCCTTAAGTCCAGGATACGAAAACTATTCCTCCCCACTAAAAAGAGTGATTGAGAGTGGATTTCAGGTTCGATAGTGTCGAGGTATTAGCCACCGGTGCTTGAGTATAGACCTTTCGTAAAAGCACCATTGGGCGGCGGTTCCTCTCTTTCCTCTTGAACCTCGAACAAAAAATCGATCTCGCCATCAGCTCGACTAAGAGTTCCGAATCGAAAAAGTCAACTGAACTTGACTTAAGACGAAGGAACCGAGTGCCGAAAAAAACCGGTTTATTAAGGCTTCAAACTACTAGTCATTAAGACTACTATGAAAGTCAGGAAGTCCTTTTCTTGACTTGGCCTGCGTGCATTATACCTACCCCTTTTTTACTTGATTTCAATCTCAACAAAGAAATGAAAGCATAACGATTTGCTTGTTGTCCTATTACTCTTTTAGCCTGCCTTGTGGAGGTCTCTCGGGTGTCTACGGCAGATCCGATCAGTCTCGTGATGAAGAGAATTTCCGATCTTCCACTAAGAAAGGTATCGTCACGACAACTCAATTTGTCCGGTAAACTACTCGGGGCTCCCCATGGTTTAGTAAAAGGGAGGGGATGATGAGACAGTCTTCGATTCGGAACAAAGATAAAATTATTCTATGAAGAAACTAATTGCAATCACATAATTTCAGGGAGTATCATATAATTTCCCTTGAGTGATTTCAATCTTACGCGGAAAAAAGAATTCCAATAATTTTCAAGTCCGAGATTCCAAACCTGAATTGAACTCTATTTCTAATTTCTAAATAGGTTAAAATTGGTTAATATTGATAATCTGGTAATTTGGTACATGAAGACCAATTCACCCCGCTAGGTCTAATTACCAGTATTGTCGGAATTTCACTTTCTTCTTTATTAGATTCCGTAAATCATTTTTTATTACAAATAATTACCATTTTGAAAACCATATTCTCTGGTGCCGGCAGTATATTTTGAACCTTGTTGAAAAAAATGTCATTACTCTAAAAGCTTAATAATTCGCTTTATATTTTTCTTATGACGAGGCTAGTAGTGCTATTTAATCCATCTATTTTATCCATATTCCTCCACTCATTCATATGTGGGAGTTTTTTCTTTTTCCATACTAGTTGGATGATGCATCAACGGGTTATTAGCATTAATTTTGTAGAATAATACAAAAAATAGACACATGATTTGTGGCAAGCTTTTAATACTAAAAGCACAATGACCAAAAATTTAAATAAAGAAAAAAAGATTAAAAAAAATACTTAAAGAAATAACCTTGTATATTTCTTATTAAATTGAAAACCTATGACGAAACATATATGGCTACTTATTAATAGCATTAATCAGTTCTCAAGAAGTTCAGAATCGATCCTCTCGAAAGAGACTGTCTTCTCAGCAAGGTCATACGCCACATTAAACATTGTAAATCAGTCCATCTTTGCATCAATCCAAACATCCATTGGTCTAATTACCAACCCCCCATGGCATATATGTTTAACTGCTTGGTTTATTAACTGCAAGTTAACATCCATCAATATGCAATTAAAACAAATTTAATGAGGAAAACTGAGAAGGAAAAAAAATAAAAGCAGCAGTTTCAAAAGACAATATTATTATCTCTGCCTTATAAAATCCCACCATGTACGTTTTTCCCTCCACATCAAACAACTCTTGACTGCCAAGTGATCAAACCCTCACTTTCAACCAAAATGACTCAAGCCAGCACAATATATTCGATTGCACTGATTGTAGCATGTGGGTTCATGTTGGCTGCACCCGGGCTAGCTCGGTCAGGGCCATCAGAGGACATTGAATCACAAAAGTTTTTTGTGCAAAATCCAAATGTTGGGGCATGCCTCGGAAGTCTATTAGGGGTCCAAGGGTGCTTCCAGGAGGTTATATCCTCTTTGTTTACCTTCAGATTCCAGGGGCCTGGCCCTGCATGTTGCAAGGCCTTTGTTGCCATTGATGATAACTGTTTGCTCAACTTGTTTCCTCTAAATCCTTTATTGACACCTCTGAATCCTTTCTTCCCTCCCTTCATGCTCAAGAACTATTGCAAAACAATCGTAGGTGGAAGTGTTCCATCACCACCGCCACCACCACCTACTAAGAAAGTATAACCATAGTTTTATGAAGATATATATGATTTAAGCCTGTGAATTAAAGGGCAAGTGATGAATACCTTTTGCTTGATTTTTATTTAGGAGATGAAGATGTTTTTGTTTTAATTTATTAGATGATGTAATTTTGCTTTTGAGAATTAAATAAGTGATCAGTTTTGTTTGTCTTTAGAATAAATGAATAAAATCAGAGTTTGTGCTCGTTACTTTCTCTCTTTCTTCACTCTCTCAGAAAACCTCAAGATACATTCAGACAAAAAATTTGTTCAGATTTTGGCAATTCTTGGGATTATTAGTTGCATTATATTACTTCAATCTCTGCGTTTCAGCCCTGTGATCGAGAGAAAAAAGTAAATAAAGTACTTCTATCAAGATTTTTCAATTGCAAGAATTGCAATAGGATATACTTGTAGACTGCTATACACTGAAAACCCTTCTTTTTCTTCCATACAAATAGGATATACTTGTTTCTGATGTGGCATTTCTCTTCAATCAGTTTCCCATATGAAGCTCTTGGCCACCCGCCTCCTCTGGTTTGGAAGTCCTAAATTGGGATTAATTTCTATATAAACTGCTCAAGCCAAATTTGTGTGGAGTTCAGAATAAAATCTACCCACCAAATGATATTAGCAGTGAAGAAAAAACCCTTTTAATCAATGTCAGTACATGTTTAATTCCATACTCAAAAAACTTACAATAAAAATAATGCAAATAATCTAGCTCCACATGCCATTAATGATATTGCAAATGTTAAAAAGGCTCTATAGTAATCAAGAGGACAAGAAGGAACCCAAACCTGGTTAATATATATATATATATATATATGGGGAGGAAATCACCAGCGCATCAATTGTCCTTTCTCAGTACTTAATACTGATGCTATTTTCCCAACAAGGAGAGCGGTAGCGTGTTTGTAAGGGGCGAACAAAGATGAAAATATTCCATGTACGTAGAAACTAATTGCAATCACATAACTTCAGGGAGTATCATATAATTTCCCTCAAGTGATTTCAATTTTACGCGCGCGCGGAAAAAAGAATTCCAATAATTTTCGAGTCCAAGATCCCAAACTTGAAGTGAACTCTATTTCTAATTTTTAAATAGGTTAAAATTGGTTAATATTGATAATCTGGTAATTTGGTACGTGAAGACCTATTCACCCCGCTAAGTCTAATTACTAGTATTGTCGGAATTACACTTTCTCCTTTATTAAATTCTATAAATATTTTTTTTATTATATAAATAAGTGCTATTTTGAAAAATATTCTCCTTGCAATATGTTTTGAACCTTGTTGAATAAAATGTTTTTACTCTAAACACTTGCTGATTCGCTTTAAATTTTTTTATGAAGAGTAGTGCTATTTAACCCCTCCATTTTACCCGTATTCCCCCACTCATTCATATGTGAGAGTTTTTCCTCTTTCCATACTACTTGGATATATGATGTCAGTCATTAGCATTAATTTTGTAGAATAATACAAAAAATAGACACATGATATGTGGCAAGCTTCTTAATACTAAAAGCACAATGACCAAAAATTTAAATAAAAAAATATTAAAAAAATATTTAAAGAAATGACAGGGAAAAAACCTTCTAAATTTCTTATTAAATTGAAAGCCTAAAACAAAACATATATGGCCACTTATTAATGGCATTAATAAGTTCTCAAGAAGTTCACAATCGATCCTCTCAAAAGAGACTGTCTTCTCACAATCGATCCTCTCGAAAGAGACTGTCTTCTCAGCAAGGTCATACGCCACATTATAATTCTTGTAAAGGCCAAATTTGTATGTGTTGGTTTTTCCGTTTCCAAAAGGAGTCAAGTTGCTATTGTTTAAGTGAGTTGAATTCATCCCAAGGTTGAAGTTCAATTTGTCAAGATTGAAGCTCAAAGTGCATTCTCGAAGACTTTCATTGAAGCTTTATTCTTACATGTGTTTGGGATGGTAAGTGGTATTAGATTCATTGCATATTCATATTTAGCATTCCTATATATTTAGGTTGCATTTAGTCTTCATTATTTTCTTTGTTTCATCAACTGTAGGAAGTCCCTCTAACCATTGGAAGTGTTTTTGGCATATAATTCATCATTGTAGCTTGTGTGTTTCATGGTAGGTACCATTGGAGATGATTGAGGAAGTAGAATATTGTAGGAAGCCAAAAATAGCTCTCTACATACAACCGTACCTACGGTCAGGCAAACCGTACCTACGGTTGGGAGTAGTTTTGCATAATTAGCATTCTGCCTTCAACCGTACCTACAGTCAGGCCAACCATACCTACGATCATCGGCAGATTTCCTATTTCGAGTTTACTTGCCAGTCACTCTTTTTCCTTATTTAATTGGGATTCTTGTAGGTTATTTAAGGGGACTTATAGCACGACTTTTGAGAGAGGTTTTTGAAAGAGAAAAACCCTTAGAAAGAGCATTGAGAAGGAACCCTAGCCTCCATACTATCCCCATACCTTTCATGCATTAGATCACTTTGATACTGGGTTATTTATTGATTCTATCATTCTAGTTGCATCTCATATTCATGATCTAATGCTACAAACCACATCCTAAACACAACCTTAAGTGTGTGTGGTCGGTGCTTACCGGAGCCGTTGCGACGGAGATCGGACTTGCGAGTTCGTGGGAGTGGATTCATATGAAGCGGATTCAAGGGGATTGACAAGTGCGGCTATAAATCAAAGATTAGAAGCATTGCACGGAATAAGACTTGATGAGCGTCATGTGGAGTAAGACTTGGTCTGTCGTGTGTCGGGTAAATCTTGTATTCTCTGGTTGCTCATAATGGATTGCTCAAATTGGACGAGGTCCCGTGGTTTTTCCCTTTTAAGGTTTTTTACGTAAAAATTGCTTGCGTATTCTGGGTCAAAGTACTAGTATTATCGGAATTTCAATTCTGTTGAGCCAAAATACCAAAAACAGTCAAACCCTTGAGGGCAGACTCAACCACAGCCATGCATAATTCACCAGGCCCATTCTTCTGAAACATGCCTCCTGTGTCTAGCGCCAATTCAGCCCCTCCAGCAAAGCCAAAGGTCATAACTGGAAACCCTTTAAGGTCTCTACTTATAATCCCCTTATAGCACAAGTGCGACGGATTGTATGGATCCGGCGGCACCGGTTGCAAAATCCCGCCGACCAACCTTTTCACTTCGTCCCTAAGAGGGTCGAACCCACCTTGAGCAAGAAAAGTAACTGTCGTACCGGAGTCGATGACCACTCCACCGTCGCCTGAAGGAGTCCTTTTAAATACGTTGGGGTCGATGTCAAGCTTTTTTTCGCCTACACTGATGCTTTCTAGGGTTAAATAGTGAAGGCGATTAAAAATTTCCAAAGGGGTCTCAGTACGTACCTTCTTTTTTTGCACCATCACCTAAAATCAATTGGTTGAAACTATAGTGAGTATCGTATATGCTCCCAAAGCAATACGAAAATTTCGACCCTAATCGAGAAACCAAAGAGATGTTGTCTGGGCCTAGACCAAGTATGCCACTAGGTTGATCATTGTAACCATCATTGTCATGGCCACATCCAATGACCACATTTGGGACCGAGGTTAGCCCTTCGTCTGAGGTCTCCATCGTTAGCTGCTCGTTGGCGAGGGTGTCGGTTGTGGTGGTGCCGTCGAGGTAATCCATGTAGTACTTGCAGTGTTTCAATGGATCGCACTTGTCGCCGGGTGAGACGGTGCAAGAAGGCGAATCGCATGACAAGTTGACGTAAGTGGACGATTTCTAAGGGTCGAAAATCGGACTTTTTTGTTTGAAACACTTGATGCAAGGGAGACACTGAATCCATAACAGGTTGCTTCCGGTGTCCATGGTCGTGAGTTGTGGAACCGGTGGGTTGCCAAACGATATATTTGCCATGAACTGTGTCCCACTGTCCTCTGGAATAACACTAGCTCGATCATCGTCTGTGTAGAAAGAATTCAAAGTCTCTGTGTTCAAGTAGGAAAAACGGAGCATCGAGCTTTTTAAGGCACGTTTAGCACTGTCTGAGACGGTGGCATTAGGGTTGTAATATGGGGAGTAAACTGAATCACGATGAATGAGTTTCACGCGCCGCCTTGGTTTTGCAACGGTGGTAGAGGACAAGGAAAGAAAAAGAACGAGTAAGAAGAAGGAGAAGAAGAGGAGTTTATGAAGTGATGCAGACGATGCTGCCATGGCAGCAGATGGAGTTTCTGCACTGAAATATTGAATCTTTGGAACTATGTCCTCTTGGGTCTTCTATAATTTAAATAGTTTTTTTTTTTCTCTGTTTTTGGAAAGAGATTAATTGGAAACTTGGAATTAAACGAGTGCTTTGCCTTTCTCAAGGAATAAAATTTCTACCAAAAAAAGAATAGGAAAGTTTCCTTCTAGCACTATTTTGGCCCAATTCCTTTCAATAGTTGGATTAATAGTTTTGGAAGGACCTTGACGAGCAAGCAAGACGTTTGCAAAGAAAGAAGACCTAGAAACCCATGACGCCCACTTTATAAAATAAAATAAAAAATAAAAAAACGAGAGAGGAAATCTAACGAAATGCTTTTCTAATAAAGAAAATCTTGCCATGCGATGACTAAAGTTGCCATGTTGATATTTATGTACATATTTATTGGTTAAGATCATGGACATAAGCTTTTTTTAATTTTCTTTTTTTTTTTGGACATGGGTTTGACCACATGGTATAGGAATATTTTTTTAATTCATAAAGAAAGATGATGCAGAACATTATATACCTTTACTTTTTAATTCAAAAATTTTTCTGGTTATTCCTCAAATAAAACATCATCAATTTATAGAAAGGTTTAGAATTTAGATTGCTGCATTGACCCACCATTCACCTACAACATGACGTGGTCACACAAATTTTATTTTATTTTATTTTGGGGGAGGGTGGGGGGGGGGTGTTTTGTTGGATTTGGGTTTGGGGTTGGGGATTAGCTTTCATAAAATTATATTTTAATAAGACTACTAGGTCAGCGGCACACTTTTTATTTTAGAGATCATGTCTTCCGTGAAAGCTAATAAAAAGAATTTTGTCTACGGGGCATTAAACTACAATTATGGCGCGGGGTTGTTTAATTGGGAAAGAAGAAGGTTAGGCATTCATTAAATTTTTAACAAGACTGTTGGGTGAGTACCACTCTTTTCATTTTGGAGACTAGAAAGTGAAAGAGTTTTGTCTGCGGGTTATTATGGGTGAGAGAGAGAAATGTTTATTGTCATTAAAAAAGTATTCAATTTGCCTTGTTTTGTTTTGTCCTTTTTTTTTTTTTTTTTTTTTTTTTTTCTTTCTAAATATGGTTTGGCCATCTGTAATTGTGTGTGTGTGTGAGACACATTCAATACGCAATCTCCGAAAGAGGCAAGCAATTAAGTTAAAGTCATTAAAAAGTATTCATTTACTATCTCAATTGCGTGGAATTCAATTATGATAGAGAGAGAGAGAAAGAGAGAGAGAGTGTGTGTGTGAGGCATGTTAACATACTTAAGAAGTACCCAATTTTACCATCTCAGCTATGCAGAGTCAAAACGATGACTTTGGGGAAGCATATACAAGCTTGACCGCTCCACCAAAATATTGTTCCCTTTGAAAACACATGTTTTTTAGGGAGTGCATTTAATGCATTCAAACTCACTAATTTATTTGGTATTCTTATTTTACATACATTGGCAAGGACATGCTCCTACGAGTTAGTCCAATGGTTAGGCTCTTATTGTAGTACTCGAGGTTATCAATTCAACTCATTATATTTATTGTTGTCATTGTGGTACTCCATTTAGAGATTAGTTTAGACTCAAACATCAATAGGAAAAGGCCTGAAATACCTCTAATTGTTAATTATAATTATAGAAAATCAAGTAATCTATCATAATAATGCTTTATACAGTACATTTAGTTTTTTCAATTTTTTCAATTTTTTTTAATGAAAAAGTATTTCGAGCATATCCCAACCTCATATAAGATCCCATAATTCATATGGACCAAATAAGTCCAAAATTCATGGGAACTTTGAAACCTTGTAGGTCACCCCAAGAGATTTAACAAGAGTGAACTCAAGCCATCAAGTTGCTGCATTATTACGTCAAACATATCAAAGCATCCATCTTTGCCACATTTTTCCAACACCAAATTTCTATATAAACTATACCCTCTTCCTCTCACAATCCACAAGCTATCCTCCTTCAAAAATTCTCCAAACTAGCACTAATAGCAAAAACACTTCCGGCCATTTCTATGGCAGCAAAGTCACCAAACACCCTTCTAATGACATTGATGGTCATAGCATGCGTGGTAATGTTGGTCCCATTAGGGTTAGCCCAGGTGGTGCTGCCAGGATCAGATATTTCGCAGTGCTGGTCTTCTATTAACAATGTTGAAGGCTATGTACTTAAGATTGTTATGTCGCTTTCCGGTGGTCAAATTGGCAAAATTGACCCATCTTGTTGCAAGGCAATAACTGCGATCAACAACAACTGTTGGCCCAAGATGTTTCCCATGATCCCAATCATTCCTACCTTGCTCATGAACTTTTGTGCCCGCAACTAAAGGAATTGGAACAAGCACCATGAGGTCCATGAACAAGATATTTTCATGGGAAAATTGGAACTGAAGATATGAGGATATGAAACATTTCACCTTTTTTTTTTTTTTTTTTACCTCTTAATGGCTAGTGATCAATAAGGTTTAGTCTTATTTGTTGCTTAGGTTAGATGAGAAGATGATTCTTGGTACGTGGCTTTTAAGGGGTTGCCTTTTGATTTTTGGTAATAAATGTTTAATTTGTTAGCCGACAACATGTGCTCTTGGTTTTTGCCTATAATCAAAAAAATGATTCGTGTTCCCAATAGGAGATTAACTATATATGTGAGAGAGCGTGTTTGGGCCCTTGGACCACAAAAATAAAATGCTTCATTGTTGCAAGGAGATTTTCCCAATGTGTGTTTGAAGTCTCTCTATCTCTCAAACTTTCATGGCTTGTACACATAATTGAATCATGAGATTATTTTTTTTTATTTGGACTATTTTGTAAAACAAAGGATTCCACCAATTGTCTCATCTGACAATACATAGTTTAGAAGTCACACTATCACATAGGCCATGTTTGTGAAGGGGGTTGTCTTCAAAGCAAGATGATCGTTTTTGTGATATTAATTTGTCTAAAGGGGATTTTTTTGATGATACGTTTGATGATGAGTGAAATTCCGGTTTTACCTATCCTACAATACCTAGAAGGGGGGTTGAATAGGTATTTAAATTTATTTTACCCAATTTTTATTATGAACACTCAAAATCCCAATTATCACAATCAATTCAATTGCATAGCAAGTATAAAAATATGTAAGAGATTGCACAAGAGATTTTTTACGTGGAAAACCCTAGATGGGAAAAACCACGGGACCTCGTCCAGTTGAAGCAAATCCACTATGAAATAAATGAGTACAAGACACACTTACAGACCACACATGGACTCATGCAGTTGTCTTCACTCCCACGATCACACACGATCGATCTCCGTCGTCACGGCTTTGGTCGCAACCAACCTCTTTCATAGCGATGCCTTCAATCACGAACTCGCAAGCTCGATCACCGTCGCAATGGCCTCACAAACACTCAAGGCTGTGAATGGTGTGTGGTTTAATAATCTCTAGAGCATATCAGTGAAAACCTAGGTGAAAGTGCTCTAGAGAGGTTTTAAGAAGATGAACAATGAAAACCCTAATAGGGAGAGGCTTGCTTCACTTTCTCTATTGTAATAGCCTCTATATATAGAGACTAAGAAACCCCAAAAGACTAGGATTCGTTTTAGGATCAAATAGGAAGGTTTTAAATGCTTTAAAAACTGATTTTTACGAGCTAGGATCGATCTTCCAGGACCCTAGGATCGATCCTAAAAAACAGTGGCAAAATGTCATTTCTGGGTACCCTAGGATTGATCCTCCAGACCCTAGGATCGATCCTAGAAAACAGTAGCAAAATTTTTTTAACAAAACTTCTCCAATCGATTGGTTATCAACCCCAATCGATTGGGAATGTCACCAAAACCTTAAAAACCACTCTTCCTTTGATGAAAACATTAAAAATGATGTTTAATGAATTAAACAGCTATGAAATGGGCAACTATGGTCACTTACCTTCCTAGAGAATGAGTGAGAGCCGCATAGCTTTGAGCCTTTGCTCTTTAACGCATCTTTGAAGCTTCACATATCTTCAATCAACCCAAGACTCAACCATACTTTGGCACGGAATATGACAACATTGAAAACATGGACTTTACAATCTCCCCCTTTGGCAATTCCGTGACAAAACCAACCTAAATCTCGACATGAGATATAAGACCTATTCCCAAACCACAAAACTGAACAAGTCCTAAACTCATTATGAGAATTACAACTCAATAAAGAGATATTACATGTAAAGAACCAAAAACAATACTAACTCTCACACTCAACCTATCAACCTGTGATCTGCAAACAAGAACAAACAATACCCAAGCATAATATCACAGAAATAGATTAAAAACTCAACGAAATTCTATTCTCCTCCAAGCATACAAACTCAAAGATATTCTCCGCCAGCGTACAAATATTCTACAAACTCAAAGATATTCTCCGCCAAGCATACAAATATTCTCCCCCGAGCATACAAACTCAAACTCAAAACTTCTCCCCCTTTTTGTCATGAATTGACAAAGGAAAGCACACATATAAAAGAATGAAACCATATCATAGGGAAATCAAAGAATAGCAAGAAGAACCAAGTGATTTCATAAACCAAGCTTTAAGAACAGCATATCAAAGAGATGAAAACATCAAAGAAACACCAAGAGTCCTAAACTAGGATCCAATCTCAATACCACCAGCATCACCATCCTCACATCAAGAGATAAAGAGATATAAAAAAAAAAAATGTACTCAAGATGAGGACACAAGGAATAACAACTCATAACCACTCTGACAAGCACTCTTAACTCCCCCTCAAATAAGGCACAAAAATAAAAAATAAAAAAAATAAACAAAACATGTGCACTTAACAATACGAGGATATGTTAGGGTGTTCCACAAATATAGAAAAAGAACTAAAATTGAGACACCATTCCACAATATAGAAGCACATGAGTCATCAAAGACATAATTGCAAATTTTCAATAAAGTCCAACACACTTATGCACGATTAGAAAAGTTATTCAAAAAATTTCACATGCTAAGTGTATAATGCACTGACAACGCCAATAGGGTCGTTTGGCAAAACTACTCATGCTAATCAAAGTCTAACAATTTCAAAGAAATAAAGAAAAAGAATTCAAACCATGTTAGAATCGAAAAGATTGCTTTTCACCCTTTGTAATGTTTTCTTTTTCTTCTGCTATGAGCTTTGGGAATTATGTTGTAGGTATCAAGATTTCATACCTTTCCCATATTTTTCAATTTTTTTAAACATACATTCATTTTTTTTTCTTTATTGAAGCTCACCATCAATATTTTTTATTATCAACATGATGGCTTTCACACTTTCACGTAACCAGCCCTCTCCATGAATTACCTCAAGTTAGCTTCGGACAACGCGAAGGTAGCCCTTTTCATGAAACATAGGGATGTGCATAACATATAGGTCAATCAAATTTGGAATCCCAAGAAATTTTAAGACATAGATTTAACAATTCATATAATTAGCCTAAAAACCCCAAAGTCATATGTCAGTGGTGCAGTGTAATGTGTATAGCATGTAAATTCAGAACTACTCCACTAAGTATACTTAAGAGAGTGAGACTAAATATCAAATTTATCAATTTATAAATTTCAACTCAATATGACAATCACAAAGGATATAGTCTCAACATCTTAGTGCAAATCATATATAAGAAAAACACACAACTAGCCAAAAATAGCAAAGCACACGAGAAAATCTTTTTGGTTTTTCTGAATTTTTCATATTTTTTTTTATACCAATGAAAAAATAAAAACAAATAAACTCCAAAGCAAAACAAAAACACACACAAAAGCAATAAATCCTAAATACTCCATAACTCTAAGAACAACAAGAATGATATAGATAAAAGATCACACCTAGAGCACTATGGATAGTTTAAGGTCTTTGCGGACCATAGGTAGTTTAATGTCATTTCGGACAAAAAGCCAACTCAACTAGAATCTAGCACAATGCCTTTACCCTTATCCTTTTGCACAACACTAACAAGTGGGGTAAGACAATCAGAATCCTTTTTCTTCACCCATTCTTTCCTAGCAATGAATTTCTCTCTAGGAAAACTCACAGCTGGTATAGAATCACTCACAGGATCACAAGAAGAAGTGCCTAATCCTCTATGGGCAATTTGTCTCAAATCAACAACCTCTTGACATAACTTCCTAAGACAATCACCTACATTGTCCCAACTCAAGACAGGATTTCTAGAAGACCTAGAAGAACCATTCCTAAGATGAAAACAGTTAGGACGAATGTGATCCATCTTACCACAATAATGACACATAGGAGTACTCCTAAGAGAGGATTTATTCCAAACATAAAGAATATCATATCCATTAGACCTCTTCACTTGCCTATGGAAGTCACTATCGATCCTAGAAAACAGCAGCAAAATTTTTTTAACAAAACTTCTCCAATCGATTGGTTATCAACCCCAATCGATTGGGAATGTCACCAAAACCTTAAAAACCACTCTTCCTTTGATGAAAACATTAAAAATGATGTTTAATGAATTAAACACCTATGAAATAGGCAACTATGGTCACTTACCTTCCTAGAGAATGAGTGAGAGCCGCATAGCTTTGAGCCTTTGTTCTTTAACGCATCTTTGAAGCTTCACATATCTTCAATTAACCCAAGACTCAACCATACTTTGGCACGAAATATGACAACATTGAAAACATGGACTTTACAATGAGGAATTGGAGAGGGTTTGTAGCTCACGAGATTTTCGTCAAAGTAAGAGCAAGAAAGGGAATGTGGAGGGGTGGTCTAAAAGGAAAAAAGCTATGATAGCTAGGAGGGGTAAGAGGAAAGCGCTGAAGAGGAAGTTGAAGTGCAAAGAAGTTATCCCTAGGAATTCGGTGGATGTTCATGGGAGTGGAATCTCAGTGCCAACTAGTAGGATTGTTAATAGAAATAGGATCATTTTGGAGGAAGCAAAGAATACTTTGGAACTCTGTAAGAGGATTGGGATTCGTTGTCTAGGAAATGAAGAGGAAGTTGTAAGTAGACTTGTCGAATTGCAATCGAGGGATTGGGACGAATTTGAGAAGTGTCAAGAAGAGGTTTAAGTGGTTTAGCTTGTGTTCTGTTTTTATTTTGTTGGAGGCTCGTTGTTGGTGGTGTCGTGGGATGCTGGCTGTTGTGTCAATGATGGTCACATCGGCTTTGTGGTGTTTGTTGGTTCTTTACTGGTGTTTGGGCCCCCTGCTTTCTTCTATGTTCTTCTGAGTTCTCCTGGCTAGCTTAGGGTGGTTTTCTATATTGGCTTGTGGTTTGGTCTGTTTTTGTTGGAGGTCAGTTGTCGGTGTCATTGCGGGTTGTTGGCTGTTTTGTTGGGTGTCAGAGGTGGTCTCTTTAGTTTCGTGGTGTTTGCTTTCCTTTTGGTGTTCGGGTCCCTTGCTCGCTTTTGTGTTCTATTGGTTTCTTGGGGGTGTTTTTCCTGTTTTGCTGGGATCGACTCTTGCTTGGGTAATCTTCCCTCCTTTCTCCTTGGTTTGGATTTGGCTTTGTGATTTTATTTTTGTTTTTGGGGGGTGTCTCTGTTTTTTCCGGATGTGGATTTTTGGGGTTGGTTGGTTTGGGGGGGGTTGCATTTTTTGGTGGGTGATGCTTTCTATCTTGTATGGGTGTATTTTCTCCTACTTAATATAATTCACCTTTTGTGGATCAAAACAAAAAAAAAAAAAAACATAGGCCATGTTTGTTTTGTTGGAATGGAATGGATGAAATGGAGTCACATTCCAATTCGTTCCAATTAAACAACGTGATTGGATGAGGTAATCGAATGGGAATGGAATCAAACAGTAATAGTGAATTATAATGATATTCATTCCATAATTTTCATTTCAATCTTATTCCATTCAAAGACTACTTTGAGCATGGAGTCAAATTCCATTCCCACCCATTCCATCCCAACCAAACAAACTTAGCCATAGTTCAGTAGATACAGTGTGTCCTTTCTTGGCCAATCTTTCCACATTTGTTCACTCGAGTGTGGCTCAACGTGACCTCCCAATCCATCCTAAGAATTAAGTAGCCCGCAATCATATATAATTGCACCATATGGCTAACCACAATCATATATAATTGCACCATATGGCTAAGTATTCCACAGCCCGTATAATCTATCCAACATTTCATATTTTAGAAATTATTTTTGTTCATGTAAGATTTAGGCTATGTTTTTTCCGCCGTAAAAGCTTTTCAGAAATATTTTCTGGCCACAAAAAGCCTAAAGATAGCTTGAGCCTTGAGACCCATAAGCCATTTTGAAAGGGGCTTTACATGAGAGTAAGTGTGGACTAACATATAAAAAGGATCCTTCCATTTTTGTTTTTTTTTTTACCACATTCTTAAATTTATTGTTGACATTTCTTCGAATTCTTCCAAATCATGTTATCCCAACCATGCCCAAATTCAAATGATTTTGATGCCAAATGATATTTACTCCCTAGATTTGTCACTATTATTTTTTAAATTAATATACTTCTAATTGAATTGTGTTATCATTTAGGCAATTAATTCCAATGGCTTGATAGTCAGCTAGTCGCATTCTCCTCACTTAGCGATCTCATGTTCAATCATACGGAAAAGTATTGACAACTAGGGGATTTGGGTAAATTCTGGTTGTCAAAAAAAAAAAAAAAAAAAAAAGACCAAGTAACTTGCCAATTGAATTACTGTTTTTTTTTTTTTTTTTTTTTTTTGGGAAACTAAGATCTATATATTATTTTTTAGAAGGACCTCCACATCCTAAGGCGAGGTCCCTTGCCAATTACCCTTTGAGGTTGTACCTACTATTTTCAACCAACTACCATGTTGATATCTTGATTTCTCTAATAAACTAATTAGGTTCAGTTGAAATTTCATGTCCCAAAGGGTCTCGAGTTCTGTTCATGAGCTGAAAAAATCCTGAAGAGTTCATGCCTCAATCCCTAGCACGTACTTCTTCCAATACCAATTTTTTGTTATCCAATTTTAGATATTTCATAATCACAAAAACAAAAATCTGAATTTTGGGGGGAAATTAACCGAGATATTTAAGTTGCATAAAGTGATCCAGTAGTCCAAGTGAAACCTGCAGTAACTTGAGCCAAAATTTTGAATATATATATATATATATATATATATATTTATAGATATATTGGTGATTCAGTTGAAATCCTTGTATTTTTTTTCCTTTGGTTTATGTTCAAGCTTTTAGCTTTGGATTTGTTTTTGTTTTCTTTACAAATTAATGTCAGGGTACAAACTGCTGCAATATTGACGTCAAACATTTCAAAGCATCCATCTTTGCCACATTTTTCCAACTCGAAAGTTCTATATAAACTCCACCCTCTTCCTCTCACAATCCACAAGCTATCCTCCTTCAGAAATTCTCTAAACTAGCACTATTACTAAAAACACTTCCGGCGATTCCCATGGCAGCAAAGTCACCAAACACCCTTCCAATGACTTTGATGGTCATAGCATGCGTGGTAATGTTGGTCCCATCAGGGTTAGCCCAGGTGGTGCTGCCAGGATCAGATATTTCATAGTGCTGGTCTTCTATTAACAATGTTGAAGGTTGTGTACTTGAGATTGTTATGTCGCTTTCCGGTGGTCAAATTGGCAAAATTGGCCCATCTTGTTGCAAGGCAATAACTGCGATCAATAACAATTGTTGGCCCAAGATGTTTCCCATGATCCCAATCATTCCTACCTTGCTCATGAATTTCTGCGCCCGCAACTAAAGGAATTGGAACAAGCACGATGAGGTCCATGAACAAGATACTTTCATGGGCTAATTGGAACCAAAGATATGAGGAAGTGCAACATTTAACCTTTTTTTTTTTCACCCCTTAATGGCTAGTGATCAATAAGGTTTAGTCTTATTTTTTGCTTATGTTAGATGAGAAGATGATTCTTGGTACGTGGCTTCTAAGGGGTTGCCTTTTGGTTTTTAGTAATAAATGTTTAATTTGTTAGCCGACAACATGTGCTCTTGGTTTTTGCCTATAATCGAATAAATGATTTGTGTTCCCACAAGGAGATTGACTATATATATGAGAGGGTGTGTTTGGGCCCTTGGACCACAAAAATAAAATGCTTCGTCATTGCAAAGAGATTTTCCCAATATGTGTTTGAAGTCTCTCTCTCGAACTTAATTTCATGGTGAGTACGCATTTTTGAATCATGAGATTATTTTTTTATCTAGACTATTTTGTAAAACTAAGGATTCCACCGATTGTCGCATCTAACAATACATAGTTCGGTAGTCACAATATCACATAGGCCATGTTTGTTTGGTTGGAATGTGTTAGTGTCCCACATCGGTTGCGGATGATGCCTAAGATAGGCTTATAAGACGGCGCTGGACACCCTCTTAATGAGGCGCCTTTTGGGCATAAGGCCCATAAGAACAAACCCGTGAAGCCGGCCAGTGGGCTGAGTCAGAGCGGACAATACCTCAAGGTGAGGGGTTGGGCCACGCGTCTTACAATGGTATCAGAGCCAGGGTCGTGCCGGCGCCGAGGTGGGGATGTTAGTGTCCCACATCGGTTGCGGATGATGCCTAAGATAGGCTTATAAGACGGCGCTGGACACCCTCTTAATGAAGCGCCTTTTGGGCATAAGGCCCATAAGGACAAAACCGTGAAGCCGGCCAGTGGGCTGAGTCAGAGCGGACAATACCTCAAGGTGAGGGGTTGGGCCACGCGTCTTACAGAATGGAATGGATGAAATGGAGTCACATTCCAATTCGTTCCAATTAAACAACGTGTTTGGATGAGGTAATTGAATGGGAATGAAATCAAACAGCAGTAGTGAATTATAATGATATTCATTCCATAATTTTCATTTCAATCTCATTCCATTCAAATACTATTTTGAGCACGGAATCAGATTCCATTCCCACCCATTCCATTGCAACCAAACGAACTTAGCCATAGTTTAGTAGATGTAGTGTGTCCTTTCTTGGCCAATCTATCCGCATTTGTTCGCCCAAGTATGGGTCAATGTGACCTTCCAATCCATCCTAGGAATTAAGTAGCCTATAATCATATATAATTGCACCATATGGCTAAGTATTTCGCAGCCCGTAAAATCTATCCAACATTTCGTATTTTAGAAATTATTTTTGTTCATCTAAGATTTAGGCTCTATTTTTTCGGCCGTGAAAGTTTTTCAGAAATATTTTTTGGCCACAAAAAACTAAAGGTAGCTTGAGCCTTAAGACCCATAAGCCATTTTCAAAGGGTCTTTACATGAGAGTAAGTGTGGACTAAGATATAAAAAGGAGCCTTCCATATTATTATTGTTATTTTTTTTTATCTCATTCTTAAATTTATTGCTGACCTTGCTTCAAATTCTTCCAGATCATATTATCCCAACCATACCCAAAATTCAAACTATTTTGACGCCAAATGATATTTACTCCCTAGATTTGTCATTATTATTTCTAAATTATACTTCTAATTGAATTATTATCATTTAAACAATTAATTCCAATGGCATGATAGTCTAGTGGCATTCTCCTCACTTAGCGATCTCGGGTTCAATCTTACAAAAACGTATTGACAACTAGGGGATTTGGGTAAATTTTGGTTGCCAAAAAAAAAAAAAAAAAAAAAAAAAAAACAGAAAAAAAAAGGTAACTTGCCAATTGAATTAATGTTTTTTTGAGGAAACTAATATATATTTATAAATAAGTAAATAAATATATATATATATATATATATTATTTTTTATAAGGACTTCCACATCTTAAGGTGGGGTCCCTTGCCAATTACCCTTTGAGGTTGCACCTACTATTTTCAACTAACGGGCAAGTTGATAACTTGATTTCTCTAATAAACTAATTAGGTTCAGTTGAAATTTCATGTCCCAGAGGGCCTCAAGTTCTTTTCATGAGTTGAAAAAATCCTGAAGAGTTCATGGCTCAATCCTTAGCACATACTTCTTCCAACACCAATTTTTTGTTATCCAATTTGAGATATTTCATAATCACAAATCCAAAAAAACTAAATTTTTGGGGGAAATTAATCGGGATATTTAAGTAGCATAAAAGTGATCCAGTTGTCCAAGTTAAACCTGAAGTAACTTGAGCTAAGAGTTTGTACATATATATATATATATATATATATTGGTGATTCAGTTAAAATCCTTGTATTTTTTTCCTTTGGTTTATGTTCAAGTTTTTGGCTTTGGTTTTGTTTTTGTTTTCTTCACACAGACCACGATGCAACTCCAAACCTATAACTTCGTCAGCTTTAGTCACAGAGACTTATAAATGCTTGGTTGAATATGGGGTTGTTTTAGATTAAATGTTCCCCCTCTCTCTCTCTCACTCTCTTTCTCTCAAGTAACATCAAACGTTTCCAAATGAAAACTAAGGATTCCACCAATTGTCACATCTAACACTACATAGTTCAGAAGTCATAATATCACAATAGCCGTGTTTGTTTGGTTGGAATGGTATGGATGAAATGGAGTCACATTCCAATTCGTTCCAATTGAACAACATGTTTGGATGAGGTAATTGAATGGGAATAGAGTCAAACGATATAAGTGAATTGTAATGATATTCATTCCGTAATTTTCATTTCAATCTCATTCCATTCAAAGACTATTTTGAGCATGGAATCAGATTCCATTCCCACCAAGTCCATTCCAACCAAACAAACTTAGCCTTAGTTCGGTAGATATAGTGTGTTCTTTCTTGGCCAATTTCTCCGCATTTGTTTGCCCAAGTGTGGGTCAATGTGACCTCCCAATCCATCCTAAGAATTAAGTGGCCTACAATCATATATAATTGCACCATATGGCTAAGAATTCCAAAGCCCGTATAATCTATCCAACATTTCGTATTTTTAAAATTGCTTTTGTTCATGTAAGATTTAGGCTCTGTTCGTTCAACGTAAAAGTTTTTCAAAAGTATTTTCTGGCCACAGAAAAGCTAAAGATAGCTTTTGCCTTGAGACCCATTAGCCATTTTCAAAGGGGTTTTACATGAGAGTAATGTGGACTAACATATAAAAAGGAGCCTTCCAATTTTTTTTTTTTTACCTCATTCTTAAATTTATTGCTGACATTTCTTCAAATTCTTCCAAATCATATTATCCCAACCATACCCAAAATTCAAACTATTTTGATGCCAAATGATATTTACTACCTAGATTTGTCACTATTATTTCTAAATGATACTTCTAATTGAATTATTACCATTTAAGCAATTATTTCCAGTGGCATGATAGTCTAGTGGTGTTCTCCTCACTTTGCGATCTCGGGTTCAATCTTACGGAAAAATATTGATAACAAGTGGAATTGGGTAAATTCTGGTTGTCAAAAAACAAAAACAAAAAAACAAAAAAAAAAAAACAAATAACTTGCCAATCGAATTAATGTTTTTTTGGGGAAACTAATATATATTTATAAATATATATATATATATATATATATATATATATATATATATATATATATATATATATATATATATATATATATATATATATATATATATATATAAGGACCTCCACATCTTAAGGTGGGATGCCTTGCAATTACCCTTTGAGGTTGTACCTACTATTTTCAACTTACAGGCAAGTTGATATCTTGATTTCTCTAATAAACTAATTAGGTTCTATTGAAATTTCATGTCCCAAAGGGCCTTGAGTTCTGTTCATGAGCTGAAAAAATCCTTAAGAGTTCATGCCTCAATCCCTAGCACGTACTTCTTCCAGTACCAATCTTTTGTTATCCAATTTGAGATATTTCATAATCACAAATAAAAAAATACTGAATGTTTGGGGGAAATTAATCGGGATATTTAAGTAGCACTAGATAAAGCACACATTTTAAAATAATATTAGTTATACAAAATAATAAATACATAAAGATTTTATATTTTTTTCATAAAATTTAAAGTTTAAAATTCAAAAGTACAATTTTTTTTTTAATCAAAATTGTCAACAAAATATTAAAAACTCCTTAGATATACATTGAGAATTTTTTTTTCTTCATAAAACAGAATATTTAAAGAGTTTATATTCATATGTATTATCATGCAACTTGATAGTTGCTCTATGAAAAAGAATTTGAGTAAAAATCTAACCTTAATTTGTTAAGAGTTTAAGTTAAAATCTAACATTCATTTGTTACCAAATGATAAGAATATTTACTACATGTTTTAATTAAAGAAAGGGTAAATATTTATTTTTTGTATAAAAAAAATGGGGGTATATTGGTCGTTCAAAAGTATTTCTGAGATTCAGCCTTTTATGTGAGAGAGTGTGTTTGGGCCCTTGGACCACAAAAAGAAAATGCTTCATCATTGCAAGGAGATTTTCCCAATGTGTCTTTGAAGTCTCTCTCTTGAACTTTCATGGCGCGTATGCATTTTTGAATCAAGAGATTATTTTTTTTATTTGGACTATTTTGTAAAACTAAGGATTCCATCAATTTTCGCATCTAACAATACATAGTTCATATCACATAGGTCGTGTTTGTTTGGTTGGAATGGAATGGATGACATAGAGTCACATTCCAATTCGTTCCAATTAAACTACGTGTTTGGATGAGGTAATTGAATGGGAATGGAGTCAAACAGTAATAGTGAATTATAATGATATTCATTCCATAATTTTCATTTCAATCTCATTCCATTCAAAGCCCATTTTGAGCATGGAATCAAATTCCATTCCCACCATTCCATTCCAACCAAACAAACTTAGCTGTAGTTTAGTAGATATAGTGTGTCCTTTCTTGGCCAATCTGTCCGCATTTGTTTGCCCAAGTATGGGTCAATGTGACCTCCCAATCCATCCTAAGAATTAAGTGGCCTGCAATCATATATAATTGCACCATATGGCTAAGAATTTCACAGCCCGTATAATCTATCCAACATTTCGTATTTTTTAAATTGCTTTTGTTCATGTAAGATTTAGGCTTTGGTAGTTCGGACGAAAAAGTTTTTCAGAAGTATTTTTTGGCCACAGAAAAGCTAAAGATAGCTTTTGCCTTGAGACCCATTAGCCATTTTCAAAGGGGTTTTACATGAGAGCAAGTGTGGACTAACATATAAAAAGGAGCCTTCCAATTTTTATTTTTTTTTTTTTTTACCTCATTCTTAAATTTATTGCTGACATTTCTTCAAATTCTTCCAAATCATATTACCCCAACCATACCCAAAATTCAAACTCTTTTGATGCCAAATGATATTTACTACCTAGATTTGTCACTATTATTTCTAAATTGTACTTCTAATTGAATTATTACCATTTAAGCAATTATTTCCAGTGGCATGATAGTCTAGTGGCGTTCTCCTCACTTAGCGATCTTGGGTTCAATCTTACGGAAAAGTATTGATAACAAGTGGATTTAGGTAAATTCTGGTTGTCAAAAAAAAGAAAAAAAAAAACAAGTAACTTACCAATTGAATTAATGTTTTTTTGGGGAAACTAATATATATATATATATAGATATATTTTTATAAGGACCTCCACATCTTAACGTGGGGTCCCTTGCCAATTACCCTTCGAGGTTGTACATACTATTTTCAACTTACTGGCAAGTTGATATCTTGAGTTCTCTAATAAACTAATTAGGTTTAGTTGAAATTTCACATCCCAAAGGGCCTTGAGTTCTATTCATGAGTTGAAAAAATCCTCAAGAGTTCATGCCTCAATCCCTAGCACGTACTTCTTCAAATACCAATCTTTTGTTATCCAATTTGAGATATTTCATAATCACAAATCCAAAAAAACTGAATTTTTTGTGGAAATTAACCGGGATATTTAAGTAGCACTAGATATAGCACACGTTTTTAAATAATATTAGTTATACAAAATAATAAATTCATAAAGATTTTATATTTTCTCATAAAAGATAAAGTTTAAAATTCAAAAGTACATTTTTTTTTTATAATCAAAATTGTCAACGAAATATTAAAAACTCTTTAGATATAGATTTAGAATTTTTTTTTTCTTCATAAAACGGAATATGTAAAAAGTTTATATTCATATATATTATCATGCAACTTGATGGTTGTTCTATGAAAAAGAATTTGAGTAAAAATCTAACTTTAATTTGTAAAGAGTTTGAGTTAAAATCTAACTCTCATTTGTTACCAAATGATAAGAATGTTTACAATGTGTTTCAATTAAAGGAAGGATAGATATGTATTTTTTTATTTTAAATAAGGGTATATTGGTCGTTCAAAAGTATTTATGAGATTCAGTCTTTTATAGGTAGTATGGATACAGTGATCCAGTTGTCCAAGTTTAACCTGAAGTAACTTGAGCTAAAATTTTGTACACATATATATATATTGGTGATTCAGTTAAAATCCTTGTATTTTTTTCCTTTAGTTTATGTTCAAGTTTTTGGCTTTGGTTTTGTTTTTGTTTTCTTTACAGAGACCACGATGCAACCCCAAACCTATAACTTCTTTAGCTTTAGTCACGGATACTCATAAATGTTTAATTGAATATGGGGTTGTTTTAGATTAAATGTTCCCTCTCTCTCTCTCTCTCTCTCTCTCTCTCTCTCTCTCAAGTGACATCAAACGTTTGAAAATGAAAACTAATGCCATAATGCCATTAGTAGTAATAAAAACAAATTAATGTCAGAGTACAAACTGCTGCATTATTGACGTCAAACATTTCAAAGCATCCATCTTTGCCACACATTTCCAACTCCAAAGTTCTATATAAACTCCACCTTCTTCCTCTAACAATCCACAAGCTATCCTCCTTCAAAAATTCTCCAAACTAGCACTATTACCAAAAACACTTCCAACGATTCCCATGGCAGCAAAGTCACCAAACACCCTTCTAATGACATTGATGGTCATAGCATGCATGGTAATGTTGGTCCCATTAGGGTTAGCCCAGGTGGTGCTGCCAGGATCAGATATTTTGCAGTGTTGGTCTTCTATTAACAATGTTGAAGGCTGTGTACTTGAGATTGTTATGTCGCTTTCCGGTGGTCAAATTGGTAAAATTGGCCCATCTTGTTGCAAGGCAATAACGGCGATCAATAACAACTGTTGGCCCAAGATGTTTCCCATGATCCCAATCATTCCTACCTTGCTCATGAACTTCTGCACCCACAACTAAAGGAACTAGAACAAGCACCATAAGGTCCATGAACAAGATATTTTCATGGGCTAATTGGAACCGAAGATATGAGGAAGTGCAACATTTAACCATTTTTTTTTTCACCCCTTAATGCCTAATGATCAATAAGGTTTAGTCTTATTCTTTGCTTAGGTAAGATGAGAAGATGATTCTTGGCACGTGGCTTTTAAGGGGTTTGCCTTTTGGTTTTTGGTAATAAATTAATGTTTAATTCGTTAGCCGTTAACATGTGCTCTTGGTTTTTTTACCTGTAATCGAATAAATGATTTGTGTTCCTGCAAGGAGATTGACAATATATGTGAGAGTGTGTTTGGGCCCTTGGGCCACCAAAAGAAATTGCTTCGTCATTGCCAGGAGATTTTCCCAATGTGTGTCTGAAGTCTCTCTCTCAAACTTTTATGGCGAGTACGCATTTTTGAATCATGAGATTATTTTTTTATCTGGACTATTTTGTAAAACTAAGGATTCCACCAATTGTCGCATCTAACAATACATAGTTCATTTGTCACAATATCACATAGGCTGTGTTTGTTTAGTTGGAATAGAATAGATGAAATGGAGCTGAGTCACATTCCAATTCGTTCTAGTTAAACAACGTGATTGGATGAGGTAATTGAAAGGGAATGGAATCAAACAGTAGGAGTGAATTATAATGATATTCATTCCGTAATTTTCATTTCAATCTCATTCCATTCAAAGACTATTTGAGCATAGAATCAGATTTCATTCCCACCCATTCTATTCCAATCAAACAAACTTAGCCATAGTTCAGTTGATGTCGTGTGTGCTTTCTTGGCCAATCTGTCGACATTTGTTCGCCCAAGTGTGGATAAATGTGACCTTCCAATCCATCCTAAGAATTAAGTAGCCTGCAATCATATATAATTGCACCATATGGCTAAGTATTCCACAGCCCGTATAATCTACCCAACATTTTGTATTTTAGAAATTATTTTTGTTCATGTAAGATTTAGGTTCCGTATTTTCGGCGGTAAAAGTTTTTCAGAAATATTTTTTGGCCACAAAAAAGCTAAAGATAGCTTGAGCCTTGAGACCCATAAGCCATTTTCAAAGGGTCTTTACATGAGAGTAAGTGTGGACTAACATATAAAAAGAACCCTTCCATTTTTTTTAATTTTTTGTTTTTTCACATTCTTAAATTTATTGTTGACATTTCTTTAAATTCTTCCAAATCACCTTATCCCAACCATACCCAATTAAAATTCAAACTATTTTGACGCCAAATGATATTTGCTCCCTAGATTTGTCACTATTATTTCTAAATTATACTTCTAATTGAATTATTATCATCTAAGCAATTAATTCCAATGGCAAGATAGTCTAGTGGCATTCTCCTTACTTACGGAAAAGTATTTATTACTAGGGGATTTGGGTAAATTCTGGTTGCAAAAAAAAAAAAAAAAAAAAAACAAATAAACAGGTAACTTGCCAATATATATATATATATATATATATATATATATATATATAATTTTTTATAAGGACCTCCGCATGTTAAGGTGGGGTCCCTTGCCAATTACCCTTTGAGGTTGTACCTAATTTTTTCAACTAACTGGCAAGTTGATATCTTGATTTCTCTAATAATCTAATTAGGTTCAATTGAAATTTCACGTCCCAAAGGGCTTTGTGTTCTGTTCATGAGCTGAAAAAATCCTGAAGAGTTCATGGCTCAATCCCTAGCATGTACTTCTTCCAATACCAATTTTTTGTTATCCAATTTGAGATATTTCATAATCACAAATCCAAAAAACTTGAATTTTGGGGGAAATTAACCGGGATATTTAAGTAGCATAAGGTAATCCAGTTGTCAATCCAAGTTAAACCTGAAGTAACTTGAGCTAAAATTTTGTATATATATATCGGTGATTCTATTAAAATCCTTGTATTTTTTCCTTTGGTTTATGTTCAACTTTTTGGCTTTAGTTTTGTTTTTGTTTTCTTTACAGAGACAATGATGCAGCCCCAAACCTATAACTTCTTTAGCTTTAGTCACAGATACTTATAAATGCTTAATTGAATATGGGGTTGTTTTAGATTAAATGTTCTCTCTCTCTCTCTCTCTCTCTCTCTCTCTCTCAAGTGACATCAAACATCAAACGTTTGAAAATGAAAACTAATGCCATAATGCCATTAGTAGTAATAAAAACAAATTAATGTCAAAGTACAAACTGCTGCATTATTGACATCGAACATTTCAAAGCATCCATCGTTGCCACATTTTTCCAACTCTAAAGTTCTATATAAACTCTTCCCTCTTCCTCTCACAATCCACAAGCTATCCTCCTTCAAAAATTCTCCAAACTAGCACTAATACAAAAAACACTTCCGGCGATTCCCATGGCAGCAAAGTCACCAAACACCCTACTAATGACATTGATGGTCACAGCATGCATGGTAATGTTGGTCCCATCAGGGTTAGCCCAGGTGATGCTGCCAGGATCAGAAATTTCACAATGCTGGTCTTCTATTAACAACGTTGAAGGCTGTGTACTTGAGATTGTTATGTCGCTTTCCGGTGGTCAAATTGGCAAAATTGGCCCAACCTGTTGCAAGGCAATAACTGCGATCAATAACAACTGTTGGCCTAAGATGTTTCCCATGATCCCAATCATTCCTACCTTGCTCATGAACTTCTGCGCCCGCAACTAAAGGAATTGGAACAAGCGCCATGATGTCCATGAACAAGATATTTTCATTGGCTAATTGTGGAACTGAAGATATGAGGAAGTGCAACATTTAACCTTTTTTTTTTTTTTTTCACCCCTCAATGGCTAATGATCGATAAGGTTTAGTCTTCATTTTTTGCTTTGGTTAGAGATGAGAAGATGATTCTTGGTACGTGGCTTTTAATGAACCGTCTTTTGGTTTTTGGTAATAAATGTTTATTTTGTTAGCCGACAACATGAGCTCTTGGTTTTTGCCTACAATCAGATAAATGCGTTGTGTTCCCACAAGGAGATTGACTATGTGAGAGAGTGTGTTTGGGCCCTTGGACCACATAAATAAAATGCTTCATCATTGCAAGGAGATTTTCCCATTGTGTTTGAAGTCTCTCTCTCAAACTTTCATGGCATGTACGCATTTTTGACCCATGAGATCATTTTTTTATTTGGACTATTTTTTAAAACTAAGGATTCCCCCAATCGTCGCATCTAACAATACGTAGTTCAGTTGTCACAATATCACATAGGCCGTGTTTGTTTGGTTGGGATGGAATGGATGAAATGGAGTGACATTCCAATTCGTGCCAATTAAACAACGTGTTTGGATGAGGTAATTGAATGGGAATGAAATCAAATAGTAGTAATCAATTATAATGATATTCATTCTATAATTTTCATTTCAATCTCATTTCATTCAAAGACTATTTTGAATATAGAATCAAATTCCATTCCCACCAATTTCATTGCAACCAAACAAACGTAGCCATAGTTCAGTAGATATAGTGTGTCCTTTATTGGCCAAACTGTCCGCATTTGTTCGCCCAAGTATGGGTCAATGTGACCTCCCAATCCATCCTAAGAATTAAGTAACCTGCAATCATATATAATTGTACCATATGGCTAAGTATTCCACAGCCTGTATAATCTATTCAACATTTCGTATTTTAGAAATTATGTTTGTTCATTTTAGATTTAGGCTCTGTTGCTTGCTCAGACATCAAAGTTTTTCAGAAATATTTTCTCGCCACAAAAAAGCTAAAGATAGATTGAGCATTGAGACCCATAAGCCATTTTCAAAGGGGCTTTACATGAGAGTAAATGGACTAACATATAAAATGCCCTTCCTTTTTTTTTTTTTTTTTTACCTCATTCTTAAAGTTACTGCTAGAAGTTCTTCAAATTCTTCCTAATCATATTATCCCAACTATACCCAAAATTCAAACTATTTTGATGCCAAATGGCACTTACTCCCTAGATTTTTCACTATTATTTCTAAATTATACTTCTAATTGAATTATTATCATTTAAGCAATTAATGCCAGTGGTATGATAGTCTAGTGACATTCTCCTTACTTAGTGATCTCGGTTTCAATATTATGGAAAAGTATTGATAACTAGGGGATTTGGGTAAATTTTGGTTGTCGAAAAAAAAAAAAAAAAAAAGAAAAAAAGAAAGTAACTTGCCATTTGAGTTTTTTTTTTTTTTTTTTTTTTTTGCGGAAACTAATACATATTTATAAATAGATAAATGGATAAATAAATATATTATTTGTTATAACTTATAAGGACCTCTGCTTCTTAAGGTGGGGTCCCTTGCCATTTACCCCTTGAGGTTGTACCTACTATTTTCAACTTACTGGCAAGTTGAAATCTTGATTTTTCTAATAAACTAATTAGGTTCAGTTGATATTTCATGCCCCAAAGGCCCTCAAGTTCTGTTCATGAGCTTAAAAAATCCTGAAAAGTTCATGCCTTAATCCCTAGCACGTACTTCTTGCAATACCAATTTTTTGTTGTCCAATTTGATATATTTTACAATCACAAATCCAAAAAAAAACTGAATTTTTGGGGGAAATTAACCGTGATATTAAAGTAGCATAAAGTGATCCAGTTGTCCAAGTTCAACCTGAAGTAACTTGAGCTAAACTTTTATACCCATTTATACATTGGTGATTCAGTTAAAATCCATGTATTTTTTCCTTTGGTTTATGTTCAAATTTTTGGCTTTGGTTTTGTTTTTGTTTTCTTTACACTGACCACAATGCAACTCCAAACCTGTAACTTCTTTAGCTTTAGTCATGGATACTTATTAATGCTTAATTTAATATGGAGCTGTTTTAGAGTAAATGCTCTCTCTCTCTCTCTCTCTCTCTCTCTCGCAATTGACATCACACGTTTCAAAAGGAAAACTAATGCCATAATACCATATATACTAATAAAACAAATTAATTTCCAAATACAAACTGCTGCATCAATTGACATCAAACGTTTCAAAGCATCTATCTTTGCCACATTTTTCCAACTCCAAAGTTCTATATAGATGTCTGCCTTCTTCCTCTCACAATCCACAAGCTAGCCTTCTACAAAACCTCTCCAAACTAGCACTAATACCAAAAACCCTTTCAGCAATTACCATGGCGGCAAAGTCACCAAACACCCTTCCAATGACATTGATGGTCATAGCATGCATGGTAATGTTGGTCCCATCAGGGTTAGCCCAAGTGGTGCTGCCAGGATCAGATATTTCACAGTGCTGGTCTTCTATTAACAATGTTGAAGGTTGTGTACTTGAGATAGTTTTGTCTCTTTCCGGTGGTCAAATTGGCAAAATTGGCCCATCTTGTTGCAAGGCAATAACTGCGATCAATAACAATTGTTGGCCCAAGATGTTTCCCATGATCCCAATCATTCCCACCTTGCTCATGAACTTCTGCGCCCGTAACTAAAGGAATTGGAACAAGCACCATGAGGTCCATGACCAAAATATTTTCATGGGCTACTTGGTACTGAAGAGATAAGGAAGTGCATGATTTAACCTTTTTTTCACCCCTTAATGGATAGTGATCAATAAGAATTAGTCTGATTTTTGCTTAGGTTAGATGAGAAAGATGATTCTTGGTATGGTGTTTTTAAGGGGTGTCTTTTGGTTTTTTGGTAATAAATTTGCTAGCCAACAACATGTGCCCATGGTTTTTGCCTATAATCAAATATATGCTTTGTGTTCCCACGAGGAGATCAACTCTCTGAGAGGTCTGTTTTGGGCCTTTTGATCACAAAATTATGTTTATCATTTCATTTCTTTATTTCCTTGTTTTTGCGCATATGGTCCGCTTCATTTCTGAATCTTGAGATAATGTCTCCATTTGTATTATATTTCATACACCTATGTATTTTTGGCAATTGTCGCGTCTAAACAAGAAAAACCTTATTACATATACAAGATATATAACCCTGCATCTCAGTATTTAAGAGAAGAAACATTTGTGCTTCCACAGTGGCATCTACTGTCACCTGACCGAAAGAAAAGGGAGGACGTTGGGACCTGATATTGCAATCCTAATGGGGTATTGCAGTATGGATGCCATTAGTGTCTATCAATCTGAGTGCAGAAAGTGACCAAAACCATTTCACATAGCATTTTGTATTTAAATTATTTGTTCTGTAAGAGTAAGAATGAAATCAGATTTTAGCCACTTGGGAATTGCGCTCCAGCCCATGCAATTCCTTCGTTTATGGGTCGATTGAGTATAGTTTTCTTATCTTATGCAATCCTCAGTTTGCAATCCTCAGTTACCTTTTGGCCAGTAATCTCATGCTTAGTTGAAAGAATATGAGCAGGACAGAGAGTTTAACCATTGAGGGATGCTGTAAAAGATAATTTAATTGGGGTTTTAGTGGCTACGAACCTGCAGGTTTGACTGGTAGGTCAAAATTTTTGAATTACTCCTTAATTAAAATTTCTTAAAAGCAACCCTTATCTATCCCATGTAATTTAATAAATTTCTACTTTTTTTTTTGGTAGGCAACAAAAAATATTATTAGATCCAGGAAAAAGTGAGGCACACCCCCATTACATCACCAAACGATTACTCAAGACCCCACAAACTTGATAGGCAACCTAGAACAGGGACCCTAAGACACCAAACAGCAAACACTTGGAAACACTACAGAGAGATAAACAAAAAAACCAACCTGGAAAAATCCCGCCAACCTATCGCACATGACCAATTAACACACCAAATCAGAACACACCACAGGCCAATAGCAAAGCCTTTCCATGAAAATATAGTACCTACAGCAGATCAGAAGAAATGGATCCTAATCAGCAAGCTGACAATGAGAAGAGGAAACCACCGGACCACTGCCAAGCCAAGAAACAGAGACCGCCATAACTGAACCAAACAGGAACAGTCCAGTACCGTCAAGTCCAAGCAACAAAGGTAACAGTCCTGTTCACCCCAACCTTGGCGAACCAAACTTCTCTGGGAGCATGGTGAATAGAAACTGAACCAATACCATCAATAAGAGTGAAAATTTCATTAAAGACTGAGTTATATTTCCAAATCTTCTCTTTTCCTTTTGCCCACGAGATAGCAATTGAAGAGTCTTACTCTAAAGTGAGTTTCTTAACATTCACCCATTGAGAGCTGAAGAATAGTCTCAATGCTTCCCTAATTGCTAGAATTTCTGCCAAGTTTGAATCAACCACACCCACTGAGGCTGAAAAAATACAGAGAATATAACCTTTATCGTCTCGCAAAACTCCGCCGATGCCTCCAGGCCCAGGTTTACCCATTGCAGATCCATCAATATTAAATTTCAGCTCGCCGGCTTTGGGAGGATACCATGACACAACAGCCCTGTTTTTCTTCTTCCTGATACAGATACCCCTCACACCTTCAATAGCTCTAATAAAGTCAGAGATTGAGAATCCTTGCTCTGATTTATAAGCTTTGACCCATAAGGCAGCTCTGATCTTGATTTTTTCCACTACCTCTGTGTAAGCCATAGAAATACCCTTGAAAATAAATTTCTACTTAGTTAAAAGAAGTCCAAACAATGTGACTAATTTAGTACTAGTGGTGAAATTCTCATATTATTTTCAAAATTCTAGCCAGAGTAAAAATATTTCGTTCTCCTTTTGTTAACCTGCACTAATTTTTTTATACTCTTTCTCGGGTTTTCTTCAAATTCTTCCAGATCATTTCATCCCAACAATCCCAAAATTCAAGTTTATGTGATCCCAAATGGTGTCCAATTCCTCAACTTGCTACTAATGTTTCTAAATTATACCTTTACTTATTTAAGTGGATCCTTTCTTCTCGAATGTTTTAATTGGGTACTGTTGTTGAATGTCCTTGTAGAACGAGAAAATTTGCAACCACTCACAAGTGAGCACGTGTTTTAAAGTCAACTAAATCATGGCAAATTAAATTTGGCCACGTGTCTTCTTATAAGATGAGTGGGATATATTTATGGCAAATAAATGTGTGCCATGTGTCTTTTATTACACAGCGTTGGCGAATTACAAGTTGCCATGTGTTTTAAAATTGCTACACAGGTGGCCAAATCAAATATTGCCACTTGTCAAGTGAGACCAAATAAAAGGAAGACAAATAATTCTTCCAATCAAATGTTGCCACGTATGGCTATCAAATAATTGACATTTATCCTTTTATAAAAGATAAATAAGGGATAATTATTAAGAAGTCAATTCTTATCAAAATACTCTTCACCCTACCACTATAAATAGAGGTAGCCCCCAAGGGTCAAGGGAAAGGAGATTGAAGCAACAAAGCTCTGTCAGACCAAAGCCTTGAAAGCTCTGACGTGACCCACATTCAAGCATTGAAGCTCTATTGGATTAAAGCCTCAAAAGCTCCATAGAACTTCTACACCAAAAACTCAAGACGAAGAACTCGCACCAAATTTTATAGTCTCTAATACGCTCAAAGCCTAGAGACTCACACAAGAGATCCATTCCGCCTACATCGAAGGAGATTTCGCCCACTGAATCGAGAACAAGCTGCTCAAGCCCTCGAGTCAAAGCTTCAAGGAGAGAAGAATCAGAGGATTACATTTTACTTTGTAAACAAAGTTTACGCAGAGATTGTATTCCGCTTCTACAAATTAATAAAATTATCTTTTGTCCACTTTTTTTTGGTCTATTTATTTTTAGACACGAAATTTGTGCGTACAAATTTCTGGCACGCCCGGTGGGACCATCTCTGCCTCTCATCTCTTCTTTTCGTCAACTCTCTACAAATTCAATGGCTCCTAAGAAAGCTACTACTCAAGATCCCAAATCCCACAGATCAATCAACCAAGCTGCAGATCAGGAATCAAGCCTGTGACACCCTGAATTTGGGCCCTATGACTCGAAGCAAGAAAAAGGCAATTGCTGACTTATACGCTCAAACTACTGCGTGTAAACCAACATTGGGGTCTGGTTCTACCACCCCTAGAAGCCCAGTCATCACCATAGACTTTTTGAGGGGAAACAAGGACACCACTGGGGAGGATGACTCAAATACCAATTCTACACCTGTTACTCCTCATGGAATGCCACAATCCAAGCTAATGTCACCTACAGACTCTGCCAGATTTGGAAGTTTCAATGCTGTGCCTGTAATGGTGAGTAACACGCTATCTTTGGAAGAACGGATTGCAAGCATGGCCAAAGCTATTGAGGTTCTCACAGCTGCTACGCAAGAAAGAGACATGCAAATGGCTATACTAGTAGAAAAGATTGGGAATCTGGAACAGCCTAGAATGGGTGCACCGCAGATGAATCCCAAGTTAGGTCAATCTAGCAATACTGCTGCTAATGCGACAACGGGTCAACCACCAGTAAATCCTGAGTTAGGTGGGTCTAACAATACTGCCGCTAATGCAACAACAGATACAACACTGAGGAATACTAATGTAGGTGACTTTGGTAATGCTGCTACCAATTCGCCAACAGGTATACCACATACGAATCCACAAAACATGACCGGAACTATTCCAAGGACCAGAGTTTCGTTTGGGGATTTTCATATCCCCTCAGATGGATCAGTTCTAACGGACCAATTGAAATAGTTCATTGTTAGTACCATTAAGGATAAAGTCGAAGGCAACGCTCGGTTCTCACATGCATATGCTAAGCCATACACTCAAAGGATAAACCTTTTAAGGATGCCTACTGGCTATCAGCCTCTAAAGTTCCAACAATTTGATGGCAAAGGTAACCCGAAGCAACATGTGGCTCACTTTGTGGAAACTTGTAATAACGCCGGCACTGACGGAGATCTACTGGTTAAACAGTTTGTCCGATCCTTAAAAGGCTTTGCTTTTGATTGGTATACTGATTTGTCACTAGGCTCAATTAATAGTTGGGATCAACTTGAACAAGAATTCATTGATCGCTTCTTCAGCACTCGTCGAACGATTAGTATGATTGAACTAACCAGCACTTACCAATGGAAAGAGGAGCATGTCATTGATTATCTCAACAGATAGAGGAACTTAAGTTTAAATTGTAAAGACAGACTGTCTGAAGCTTCTGCCATTGAGATGTGCACTCAAGGAATGCATTGGGGTCTACGTTACATCCTGCAAGGGATTAGGCCTAAGACCTTTGAAGATTTAGCAACGCGTGCTCACGATATGGAGCTTAGCATGGCAGCTAGCGGAAGCCAAGGTCCACCAATCCAAAACCTTCCAGTCCAAGATTTTCACAAAGGAAAAGAAAAGCAAGATAGTCGTAAAGGGGGCAAGTATCCCATCAAAAATGACAACAAAGAATCTATGGCTGTAAGCTCAGCGCCATTAAAACTTGTACTCAAGTCAAAGAAAAAGATAGATGAAAGACCTGACACTTTTCAAGATAAAGGAAAGAAGAAGGCCACTTTGAAAGAAATGTAAGAAAAGGAATACCCTTTTCCGGATTCTGATGTTGCAGAAATGTTGGAAGATCTCCTCAAAAGTAACCTTATTGAACTTCCTGAGATGAAACGTCCTGAGGAGGCTGGTAAGGTTGATGACCCAACATATTGCAAGTACCATAGATTGGTTAGCCATCCTATAGAAAGATGTTTTGTCCTGAAGGAGAAGATTTTAGAATTGGCTCACAAGGGAAAGATTGATCTTGGAGTGGAAATAGCAGCTTCAAATTTGGCTGCGGTGACCTTCGGATCCCCTACCTCTTCCAAAGAAATGGAGTGCGAAACGCCTATTTCTATGCCATCGCACACAACTTTTACAATGAAGTTTGGCTCGTTTGATCCTATTCGAGTTGAGTGTACGCCTTCACATTCTCCAAAAGCATTTCATTTGGACAAAGGCACTTCAGATATGACGAAAGTGATTATGCATGGGGGCAATGCTTGTTCAGAACCCAAATTGTCAAATTCTGAAGATGAAGGGTGGACTCTCGTTACTCGCCGTAAAGCCCGTAAATCCAATTCATTAACGTCATCTCATGTACGACCTATAAGGACTAAAGGGATGTCTCAAGTTGCAAGAGGGACAAAGCCAAGGAAGACTTTGAAAAATCAAAAAGTAGCGTCCATCATAACTAAGAAAGAGCTGGCACGCATTCCGATAACTTTGTGGGACTTCATGCCAAAATGGTTCCAAAATACTGCCTACCCTTCGTCAAGTACATTGCCATGCTATGAAGTACACGATGAAGAAGAGCAATCAGAAAGAAAAGAAGATGGACTCGCCCTAGAAAAATCAAAAGGAGAGAAAGATTCTCACATCAGCCTTAATGTTGTCGCTTCAAGCATGTCAACCATCACATTTTCTGATGAAGATTTACTCTTGGGTTCTAATCCTCATAATCATCCTCTTTTTGTTACTGGTTATGTTCGTGAAGGAAAAGTTAATAGAATGTTGTTGGATGGCGGATCTGCTGTAAACATTTTGCCAATACGTGTCATGAAGGAGTTGGGCGTTTCCATGGACGAACTCTCACATAGTCGTTTGATGATTCAAGGCTTTAACCAAGGTGGTCAAAGGGCTATTGGCATGATAAGACTTGACTTGCTGATCCTAGATATGGCTTCTAATGCATTATTTCATGTTATTGAGTCCAAGACTTCATATAACATGTTATTGGGGTGGCCATGGCTTCATGACTATGGAATGGTTCCTTTTACTCTTCATCAATGTTTCAAATACTATCAGAATGGGATTCAAAGGAAGATGGCGGCTAATGACAAACCATTCACAGAGGCCGAAACTTATTTTGCTGATGCCAAATTCTACTTGCAATCCAATGTGGCAAAAGATGTCCAACCTAATGCTGCACCATCAACTGGAGATGTTAGTACTCAAGAGCAAAAAGCTACTCGAAAGGTAGAGGCAACAAATCATGCCAAAGGACATGGAGAAACGAGCAAGGCTAAGCAAACTAAAGTTACATGGGGGCAAAAGCCAAAGGATCAGATTCATATTAATCCCACTAGAACATCCCCTATATTGCGTTATGTGCCAAAATCTAAAAGAAAAGAAGGGCAGTCTCCTTTTATTGGATATGATCCTACTGTGCTGGAAGCTTTAAAAGATTTAACTCTCCCAGTTACAAAGCTTGCTGTGACAAAAGTAATGCAACCTCCCATCTAGGGTTTCATTAGACCATCGCAAGGAACTGAAGTGGAGCATGGTGATTTACTAGAAAAGGGGACTAATGGTTTTGATCCTAATGCTTACAAGCTCATGATTAAAGCTAGAGGTAGTTGTCAAGACTTAATTCCTGTGGGAAACTATCCCAATGAGGCGACCAAAGGAAAGGAACATGGTTTGACTAATACCCAAAAGATGTTAAGAGAAAAGGGTTATACTGTAGAGAATCCTAAGACTGGCCTTGGGTTTGTTCCTCCTGCTCCTATTCGTATACCGATGAAAAAAGCTAGCTTGCAATATATCGCAATTGATTCTGAAAAAGTGGGCACAAATGTTCAAACAACACCAACAAGACTTTCAGTATTTGATCGTCTTGGTGAGACCTCTTCACAAGTGTCGGTCTTTAATAGGATTGGGCTTCAAGAAAACACCTCTTTGGGTGAACTCAGACCAGCACATACTAGATTGGGTGATCACATTCCATCTCGACACTTATACAATAAGAAGCCTAAGCGTCATAGACAAAGAAAGTCATCTTTTGCTATCCAAGATTCCAAAGAATCTTGCAGTGTGATCCCATCTCGGATGAAGCGACATATTTCATTGAACATCACTACTGGTGAAGAATTAAAGATTAAGAGTCACATGGTGGTATTTACAAATCAAAAGGATTCTGGTCAAAACATGCTTGAAGATGTGTATGTGGATAGCCTTGTAGCTACTGCATTACATATATCAATCAAAGAAATTCCCGAAGAGGAACCTCCAGCGGAAGAAGATGCGGCAGATGCTCCAGTAGCGTTTGAAGAAGGAGTCCAATCTACTGTGGATGAATTAAAAGAAGTTGATCTTGGTACTCCCAATGATCCTCGTCCTACTTTCTTAAGTGTTAATTTGAGTACTAAAGAAGAAAAAGCTTACATAAATCTCTTACGTGAGTATAGAGATATTTTTGCTTGGACTTACAAAGAGATGCCGGGTTTAGACCCAAAAGTTGCTGTACACCACCTAGCAGTGAAGCATGGCGTGCGTCCCATCAAACAAGCTCAACGTCGATCTCGACCAGAGCTTATCTCGCAAATAGAAGCAGAAGTCAATAAACTCATTGAAGCAAACTTCATTCGTGAAGTAAAGTATCCTACTTGGATATCAAATATCGTCCTAATAAGAAAGAAGAATGGGAAGATTCGCATTTGCGTCGATTTTCGAGATCTCAACAATGCATGTCCAAAGGACGATTTCCCATTGCCTCTGACTGAAATCATAGTTGATGCTACTACCGGTCATGAGGTTTTATCCTTTATGGATGGTTCGTCTGGATATAATCAAATTCGAATGGCACCAAAAGATGAGGAACTTACAGCTTTTCGCACTCCAAAAGGGATTTACTGCTACAAAGTTATGCCTTTTGGGCTGAAGAATGCTGGAGCCACCTATCAAAGGGCCATGCAAAAGATCTTTGACGACATGCTTCATAAGAATGTGGAATGCTATGTCGATGACTTGGTAGTTAAGTTCAAGAAAAGAGGAGACCACCTCCAAGACTTAAGAATGATTTTTGAGCGGCTGCGGCGATATCAACTCAAAATGAATCCTTTAAAGTGTGCTTTTGGGGTGACATCAGGAAAATTCCTTGGGTTCATTTTTTGACATCGTGGTATCGAAATTGACCAATCCAAAATTGATGCTATCATAAAAATGCCAGAACCACAAAACCTGCATGAGCTAAAGAGTCTTCAAGGACGATTAGCTTATATCTGCCGATTCATCTCTAATTTGGCTGGTCGCTGTCAACCTTTCAAACGACTGATGAAAAAAGATGTTCCATTTGAGTGGGATGAAGCATGTACTAATGCCTTCAGAAGCATTAAGTCATATTTGCTTAAGCCACCTGTCTTGAGAGCACCAATTCCTGGTAAACCTCTCATACTTTATATTTCATCACAATTACGCTCTTTGGGGGTTCTCCTAGCTTAGGAAAATGAAGAAGGAAAAGAGAATGCTCTTTACTTTCTCAGCAGAACGTTGACAGGCTCCGAGTTGAATTATTCTCCAATTGAGAAGATGTGCATGGCCTTGATATTCGTAATCCAAAAGCTAAGACACTATTTACAAGCTCATTCTGTTTGACTCATTTCTCGTGCAGATCCATTGAAGTACATTATATCTAAGCCTGTTCTTTCTGGGAGACTAGCTAGATGGGCACTATTGCTGCAAGAGTTTGAAATTACTTATATTCCTCAAAGGGCTGTGAAAGGGCAAGTCTTAGCCGACTTTTTAGCTGATCATCCTATACCAGATAATTGGGAGATATCTGAAAGCCTTCCTGACGAGGAAGCACTTCTTATTGAAGTTCACCCACCTTAAAAAATGTTCTTCGATGGGGCTGTACGTCATGATAGTGCTGGTGCTGGAGTTGTGTTTCTTACTCCCGAAGGAGATATATTGCCATATGCATTCTTTCTCACTCAATGTTGCTCAAACAATGTGGCTGAATACCAAACTCTTCTTCTTGGGCTTGAAATGGCGGTAGATATGAAGGTCTTGCAGCTTGAAGTTTTTGGGGATTCTAAACTAGTCATAAATCAACTCCTTCGTGAGTACGATGTTAGGAAACCCGAGTTGATGCCGTATTTTGATTATGGCACTCGTCTTATGGGATGGTTTGATCGTATCACTTTACAATATGTGCCAAGAAAAGATAATAGACAAGCAGATGCTTTGGCAAATCTAGCATCAACTCTTGTTTTATCTGATCCTCAAGCCAAAGTGCCCATTTACCAAAATTGGGTAATACCACCAACTTTTGATGATAAAATTGAAGAAAGTGAAATAAATCTAATCTTTGTTTGTGAAGTCGAGAAGGAAGATTGGCGACAATCTCTTATTGACTACTTAGAATATGGGAGATTACTTGATGATCGTCGACATAGGGTTGAGATACGACGAAGAACACCACGGTTCATATACTTTAAAGATACACTCTATCGTCGTTCATTTGATAGTGTTTTCCTTCGTTGTTTAGGAGAAGAGGAGGCTAATCAAGCATTACAAGAAGCTCATTCTGGAATATGTGGTGCTCATCAGTCTGGCCCTAAACATCATTTTCAAATAAAGAGGATGGGGTACTATTGGCCCACAATGGTAAAAGATTGCATGGATTACGCTAAAAGGTGCCAAGCCTATCAATTCCACGCAAACTTTATACACCAACCACCAGAGCCATTGCACCCAACTGTTGCTTCTTGGCCTTTTGAAGCGTGGGGACTTGATGTGGTTGGACCGCTTACTAATAAGTCATCTGCTGGTCATGAGTATATACTTGCAGCAACAGACTATTTTTCAAAGTGGGCGGAAGCTATACCTCTTAAGGATGTGAAGAAAGAAACCGTTGTTGATTTCATTAAAGGCAATATCATTTATCGTTATGGTGTGCCCCGATACATCATAACCGATAATGGAAAGCCATTTTGTAATGCTCTTGTGAATCAACTTTGTGAAAAGTTCAGCTTCAAGCAGTATAAATCTTCAATGTATAACGCACCAGCTAATGGCCTTGCTGAAGCTTTTAATAAAACTCTTTGCAATCTTCTCAAGAAAGTTGTAAGTAGATCAAAGAAAGATTGGCATGAAAGAATTGGAGAAGCTCTTTGGGCATATCGAACAACATATCGAACACCTACTCAAGCTACTCCATATTCTTTGGTCTATGGTGTTGAAGCTGTCCTTCCACTAGAGCGACAAATCCCTTCATTAAGGATTGCCATTCAAGAAGGGCTTACAAATGAAGACAATGCTTGTCTACGGTTAGAGGAGCTTGTCTACGGTTAGAGGAATTAGAGGCCCTAGTGAGAAGAGGCTTGAAGCACAACAAAGGTTAGAGTGTTATCAGGCTCGTCTCTCTAAAGCATTCAATAAGAAAGTTCGACCTCGGTCCTTTCAAGTGGGAGGACTTGGTGCTCGCCGTTCGACGACCAATCATTATTACTCATCGAATAGGCAATAAGTTTCTCTCGAAATGGGATGGACCATATGTGATTCAAGAAGCTTACACAAATGGTGCTTATAAGTTAGTTGATGGAGATGGGTTAAGAATTGGCCTTATCAATGGCAAGTTTCTGAAGCGCTATGCTTAAAGGCTGGATAGCGCTCCTCTTCGCATGAGCCTAAACTGCATGTTGCTCCTGGCCCGCATGAGCATAAACTATGTATGGCACCCCAAAAAAAAAAAAAAAAAAAACAAAGAAAGAAAGGTCATTGAATCGAAAACCCGAAAGGGCAATTCAAGCAAAAGTTAGAGCACAAGAAAAAAAGTGAACTACGTTATGACTTGATCCTTTTCTTATGGAATGGTACGTAGGCAACTTGGGAATCACCTAACTTCAGTCAACCAACCAAAAAAGAAATCATCATGCTCCTGGCCCGCATGAGCTTAAACTGTGAATGGCATTCCTTTATAAATTCATCATCATTATTTTTGAACTACGTTATGACTTGATCCTTTCCTTATGAAATGGTACGTAGGCAGTTTGAAAGATATTTCAAATTCAGTCAACATCACAAAAAAAGAGAGAAGAAGTATCATAGTTACAAAAAAAAAAAAAAAAAAAAAAAAAAAATTGTGTTTTATTACTTAAAGATGCTATGACTACAAAAGAAAAATGAAGCATTTATTAGAGTAACAATGGTAAATCCTATTCTCTCCAAAAAAAAAAAAAAAATAAAAATAAAAATATCAAGACGCCCACTTCATGGTCTTGAATTCTGAGCATGTTTCTTCTAAGAGGTCTCGCATTTTCTTAAAGGCCACAAGTTCTTGTTCATTAATCACTGCAAATGTTTGGATTTCTGTGAGCTCTACTTCTAAGCTAAGGACAATATTGTTTTGCTCATATTGCTTTAGTTTTCCTTTAGCTATAGATGCCTCCAGCTTTTGGTCTTCTTCTACCAGTCGAGCTAACTCCTCTTTCAACTCTGCTTGCTTAGCTTGTATGTTCTGCTGGCTCTTATGCATGGACTCCATGTGTTCATCATTGGCTCCCTTATCATCTAAAGCGGTAGCCAATTGAGCCTTCACTTCATCTAAACGCTGGGTCTGCACGTCCATAAACATATGCCCCTTTAAAGAAGACTCGGTATCAAAATAACTCTTGACATCACGAACATATTGTTGGATGCTCTCTCGCAATGAAACTGAATCGATTACTCCATTGGAGTCTATCTCATCACAGATTTTATAGGCTGTTGGTTCAAAGGAAGAAACTTCCTCAAGAGGAAGACGTGAAAGTCTATAAATGATGCGCTCTCCTAACATCAGGGAACTAAAGCGACGAGCCTTGTTAATTTCAGTGTTCAACTCAAAAACTGAAACTTCAGCACCTAAAGCCGACCCTTTATGTTGGGTGAGTAAGGTTGGAGTCTCCTGTTTACTTTGAGAGGAAACATCTTCACAGTCAGAAATGCTGACAGTAATCCCGGTTGTTTTGTTAAGCATCTTGCTTCCTAAAATGCCATTTGCTTCTTCGGCAACTTTGTCATAAAGCCTTATCCCTGCAACTGAAAGCTCACTACAGGTAGGCAAATAATACGTATGGAAATCATCTTGCTCTTCCCCTATTTCGTTATTATTGGGAGCCTGTAATGAAATCAGTTAGATGAGCTCAAATAATGCTAATGACTAAATAACTTCTACAAGGTTATTTTTCATTAAAATAAGTTACTTACTCGAAACTTTTGAGAGCGGTTGCCTTCACAAGATCTTGGTTCGCTCCTTAGCCTTGAGTGCTTCCAACATTCATCGCTACACCTATCCCGATGAGTATCCATCGGGTCTTCTGTTGGGATGGCATCGTTAAGAATGGCATAATTCTCCCTTGGACGCTTACGATTGGTAGCTTCATGGTCATTGGAATGGTTCTTTGGAGTTTACACATTAATAGGATCATCAATTACCACAGTTGACCGGACCCGTCGAGTGGGGTTTCTAGACAAAGTTTCATCTTGAGATTGGTGGACTGGAATACTCAAATCTTCGTTTCCATTAATATTTGCATCAAGGGTCTCATCACTACCTTCACCCGCTAAAAGTGTATCTCTTTTAGGCTCATGGGTTGCAACCTTAATCTTTATAGTCCTCTTCTCTATATGCTCTTCAGGAGTGTTAGCATCTTTAGCCTTTACCAGGGGTGGGATCACAAGTAGAGGCTTTTTAGTGACCTTTCTCGAGTGACTTTTCTTTTTGTGAACCATAGTTTCGATAACTATGTCATTATCGCTCCTTTCAACTGGTGGGGAAGTAGTGGTCTTTGATTGCTTCTTCTTATCTTTCTTTGGCTTAGAAGGATCTGGGCCCGTGCTTTTGGTTAAAACTTCCATTCCATCTCTAAGAAAATTCCCATGCACTTTCGACCACCACTCATTATAATCCTGAGTAGTGTGTCTTCTAAAGCTGAAAGGGCGCGACGGGAATATGATCCTCGACTTAGTTTTCTTAAGGGTACAAGTTCTCCAAAGTTCGAGTGCCTGATCTAAAGAAGCAGAACAAATGTCTTCTTTGAGTGTGCCTGGGATATCTTGACAAAAACCAAATTGACGACTGAATCTATACGGGCTATATGGTTCAACAGTAAAAGTACTGCCACGTCGTAGGGTCAGATAAGCCGATCGAGCACTGATAGAATAGCTAATTGATGAGTTGGTTAAATTACCATCATCAATATAGAGCTCATTTTTGTTCTTGACAAGTGGCGTTGCATCCCAAACCATATTATCACCCAAATGTATAAGAGTTCGAGTATCATGATCACTAAAGTATCTGGCGCCTCCTTCACCAGAAAATGAAACCATTGCAGGTCCTAGAAGCTCAGTTGGTGTTGAAAAGTGGGTTTTGAAATAGTAGGCCAACCATCTATAGACATAGTGGATAGGGAAACAAGCATTTGACTGACCTGACTGCGAAGAATGGGAAATTTCGTTCAGTCCTTTATAAATGCTAGCTAATACTGGAACAGCAAGGCTGAATCTCCGACCAGCTGCCATCATGCTAGCAATTTTAAAGGTCCCTGGTCGAATGAAATTAAATGGCTTATCAGAAAGGACGAAAACACATAACCAGCACGAAAGAAAGGCAGCCAAGTAGGTTTCTTCTTTTAAATCATCTTCGATCCCAATTTCCGTGAAGGCACCTTCTTCCTCTGTAGTCCATTCGCGAGGAGTACCAATGTCACCACTTGGGTTGTGAGTCGACTTGGGACGCTCCGACTTCTTCGGTTTCCTAGCAGGAGGTTTCTTGTATTTTGGTGGTCCCCTGTACCAAAATTTGATCCATTGGACAATAGAAACGAGAGGCTGCTCATTGTTCTCATCATGTAGAAGGTGGAAGGCAGAGAGTAAATACTCACAACTTTTGGGGATGAATCTTCCATTTTGAATATCTACGCCAATTAATTCTGTAGAACATAGGATGACTTCATCATAAAAATTCCCGATGATGGAAAGGCCGCCAAGCATACGCAAGTCCCATAGTGAGATGGAGAACTCCCTCGCATGAAGTGTGTTTGTTCTAGGACACCATGCTTCACAAAATGCTCGAACAACATCCGCATTACGGTCAAATGTATATAAAGATGCAAGTAATGCATTGTATATCTGGGTGTCTATGAGGACCTTGTGATTTCTAGAAAGTATATCTTTTAGCCATTCCCAATAATTTGGAATATAGTTGAATTCTCCGTTCAGCTGAAGTTTAGGTCCCCAGCGTGCTTTTTTAGAAATAATATTGTGGCCCAAAGTTATAAAGTTCTCTGATTGACAAGAAGCTTTGTGAAGTGAAGATTTTAAGAACCATACTTTGGAAGAACATCCAGGGTTTTGAGGAGCTTCTATTGACCAATCTGCTAAACCTGGTGAGATATCAAGTCTTGGCCATGGTCCTCTAAAACGACCAATCACTAGTGGAGCCACAAGGAGTGTAGTCTTCCTCTCTGAGCCTCCATCTTTAAGGCTGATGATCTCTAAAAATTTTCCTTTGGATGAAGAAATATCATTGAAAGTCACCATGATAAAAGCAAAAGAAGGTGGTCCTGAAAAGAGGAACGATGAAACAAAGTATAAGAGGAATTAAAAAAAAAAAAAAATTTAATCTTATTGTAAGGACAAAGATGATAGGGATTGCGTAAGAATATGTTCTTAAGTCTATCCTATGGATTTTGGTTGATCGTGAATGATTTAGGTGTAGACCGTCACGGGTCTATCCTATAGCCGGTATTGGTGATAGCCTCAGATAAATCCTCACATGTCTGTCCTATGGCCTTCATTCGTGATAGCGTAAGTAAATCCTCACGGGTCTGTCCCGTGGCCTTCATTCATGGTGGCACAAATAAATCCTCACAGGTCTATCCTATGGCCTTTATTTGTGACGGCGTAAGTAAATCCTTACGGGTCTGTCCCATGGCCTTCATTCGTGACAATGCAAATAAATCCTCACGGGTCTATCCCGTGGCCTTCATTTGTGACGGCGTAAGTAAATCTTCATGGGTCTGTCCCATGGCCTCCATTCGTGACAGTGCAAATAAATCCTCACGGGTCTGTCCTGTGGCCTTCATTCGTGACGGCGCAAGTAAATCCACATGGGTCTGTCCCGTGGCCTTCCTTCATGGTGGCGTAAATAAATCCTCATGAGTCTGTCTTGTGGCCTTCATTGGTAATAACTCGAACAAATCTTCACGGGTCGGTCCCGTGGTCTTCATATGGGAATGGCCCAAGTAAGAATCGTCACGAGTCTGTCTCATGGACTTCAATTATATCACATCTTCATTGTTCACTTTGGCTAGGCATTACATGGGTGGTCGACTCCGAAGTAAGCAATCGTTCATATTCAATAAAAGCCAAGGATAGTGATTGGAGATGATGATGAGATGGATAGGATAAAGAATTCTTTCAAAGCATTTGGAATTTACAAAGACAAAAAAAATTGTACGTGTGTGTCTTCATCGGCCAATACATACATTCAAGGAATAAGGAAAAAATGTGGTGTACATAAGTGCATTCAAAGTGCTACCAGTTTGTGCATGGTTATTTGTGCAAGTTAAAGATTTATTTATTAATCAAGTCAAAAAAAAAAAAATGCATTGGTGATATGATTTTTAGATTACGAAAAAAAAAAAGAAAAAAAAAAAGGGGCTTCCGGAGACCTCGTGTGGCGCCGTATATACGTGAGCAAACTTGCAGGCCACAAAACATGACATGTTTGATAGCAACAACGAAATTTGTGTAACTCTAACAGGGGGCATGCAAAATATGTTTACATACATATATTTATGTGTGGAACAAGTCAAGGAAGCTAAAAAGAAGGTCTAGAAGGCTACAAAGAACTAGGCATGTTGATTATGCATTAGAAAAAAAAAAAAAAAAAAAGGGGAAAAAAAGAAAGAAGAATGATATAGTACGTGAGAAAAACAAAAAATGCTATGCGTTTTCAATTGAAAAAGAAAAAAAAAAAAAAAAAAAAAAAAAAGTTGCTATGCGTTTTCAACTAGAAAAGAAAAAAAAAACAAAGAGAGAAAGAAAGAAAGAAACGTAAAAAAAAAAAAAGGGTTGCTTTGTGTGGTCGTGGGCCACAAAAAGGGATATGTCTAATGGCAATTCAAGTCAATTGACTTTCTGAGATAATGATTAAAGTCAATTGACTTTTTCAGATATACATGTTATATATATATATATATATATATATATATATATATATATATAGATAGGATGATGATCAGGTAAGCACGTGCTGACATAACTTACATCAGCTCCTGTATTGGGAGTTGTATCTTGTACATTAATGGGATGTGAGGTGCATTGAATCAATGCAAGGGGTACAACCCTCAATGCATGGTGCTGATGTAACTTATATCAGCACGTGCTGATGAGATCACCTCTGTATATAGATATATGTTTGTTGTGAAAAAAAAAAAAAAGCTACAAAGTGGATTTATGTGCTGGATGCGTGAAGACAAAAGTAAAAAAAAAAAATCAAAGAAAGGGAAAGAATTGAAAGAGTGGAACCTGATAACCTGACAGTACAGTACGTAGTGTGCTTCCTGGCCACTGTATTTTCTTTTGCTTGGCTGTCCTCTCGGTGCCAATCAATTCAATAACAACCGAATTTTATGAAGGCACTTCGTCTCTTATATGTACACCATGAGAATCCCAATTAGCTTTGGATTAGAACTTCAATTCAGATTTAAATTAGGACTCCTTGAAGAATTTTGCTGGACAGGCTTACAAGCCTAGGTGAAACGGTTACATGGGTTTCCTATTTCATTGAGAAGTTTAGATGCTTGTAAAACACTCCGTCAAAAGAAATAAAATAAAATAAAATAAATAAATTTTGCAAGGCATGGCTGGGATTAATTTTGGCACTATGAGCCGTGGGCCTCTAGTAATGATCCAAGCAGAATAGGAGCATTCACCACATAGATCGGTCAACGGTACGATTGACAAACCAAGCCAAAAGTTAATTTTGGGATCGAATAAAAAATGCAAGCAATCATGTGTGAGCTTAAATTTAGAAGCTTGTTTCATGTTGATTTTTGCTCCAAGTTAGTACAACTAGCTAATTCATTGTTCAGAAAAAAAAAAAAAAAAAAAGAGATTCAATGATTAGTAAATTGGCTGAGTTCCAATTCGGTTATTGTTCTAAATCCAATTATGACGATGGCATATTGCATGTGCACAAAATCATCAGTTCAAAAAAAAAAAAAATTCGAGACACGCCCGCTTCTTACACTATTAAATTGTGTACGCAAACAAGTCTCGAGGGGGCATTTATAGAACGAGAAAATTTGCAACCACTCACAAGTGAGCATGTGTCTTAAAGTCAACTAAATCATGGCAAATTAAATTTGACCACGTGTCTTCTTATAAGATGAGTGGGATATATTTATGGCAAATAAATGTGTGTCATGTGTCTTTTATTACACAGCGTTGGCGAATTACAAGTTGCCATGTGTTTTAAAATTGCTACACAGGTGGCCAAATCAAATATTGCCACTTGTCAAGTGAGACCAAATAAAAGGAAGACAAATAATTCTTCCAATCAAATGTTGCCACATATGGCTATCAAATAATTGATATTTATCCTTTTGTAAAAGATAAATAAGGGATAATTATTAAGAAGTCAATTCTTATCAAAATACTCTTCACCCTACCACTATAAATAGAGGTAACCCCCAAGGGTCAAGGGAAAGGAGATTGAAGCAACAAAGCTCTGTCAGACCAAAGCCTTGAAAGCTCTGATGTAACCAACATTCAATCATTGAAGCTCTATTGGATTAAAGCCTCAAAAGCTCCATAGAACTTCTACACCAAAGACTCAAGACGAAGAACTCGCACCAAAGTTTATAGTCTCTAATACGCTCAAAGCCTAGAGACTCACACAAGAGATCCATTCCGCCTACATCGAAGGAGATTTCACCCACTGAATCGAGAACAAGCTGCTCAAGCCCTCGAGTCAAAGTTTCAAGGAGAGAAGAGTCAGAGGATTACATTTTACTTTGTAAACAAAGTTTACACAGAGATTGTATTCCGCTTCTACAAATTAATAAAATTATCTTTTGTCCACTTTTTTTTGGTCTATTTATTTTTAGACACGAAATTTGTGCGTACAGTCCTTCCCCAAGTTCTGCTCAGTTCTTCACTTTTTTTTTTTTTTCATTTAGTCTATTTGCTAGATAAGAGCAATCGAAACCATAACCCCTGAAATCCTTCCATCCTTATAGGGAGAAAAATACCAATAAATCAAAGATCCATTAATTGATTCAGTCAATGTAGGCATGTAGCTAAAAACAAGAAAAAGATTTTTTTTGGGGGGGGGGGGGGGGGGGGGTTTAAGAATTTCCTGTCTAAATCTCTAGCAGTGCATCTTTGCAATTTAAATTTTTAGTTGTTCAATTTTTATAGGTGGCTATATTGTCATGTCCAGTTGTCGTCTTTGTCAACTATTCAAGGTTGTGTGGCGGAGATTACTGTCTTTTTCTAATTAATGGCCTTGTCATTGGCCAAAACGGCCCTATTGGGCTGGCTTGTTGCAAGGCCATAAGTGTGAGGAACCTCTATCGGCACTCTAAGACTTGCTTTTTATCTTTCATTTATTTTATATTTTAAAGTTTTATGAAAAATATAAAATGTTTTTATAAAAACCGATTGTATTGTCCACTGGAAAATATCATTTTGAACGACTTTGTAAAAGAAAGTTATCCTAAAATCTATCGTTTAAGTGGATTTTTTAACCATTTACAATCTTTGTTTCATAAATGACTAAAATGTCTACTTAAATGATAGATTTTAAAAACACTTTATTCTACAAAGTTGTTTAAAATGATGTTTTTTACTAGACCACAAAGTTAGTTTTCGTAAAAACCTTTTATATTTTTCTTAAAGAGTAGTAATACATAGGACCACTATTAGAGGACCAAAACATAGGACCACTAACTTAGCTGAATCTGATTGATCAGTGATATTAATATCGTTAATAGCTAAAAAAAATACTTAATATAGAAAGTCCTCAATTCCCAATTCAAATAAATGCTCCCAAAATTTAGATAAACGAGAATCAATACAAAGTATTCAAATAATTAACTATGACATATCTATAAAATATGCATCAAGATAATACTACAACTCAACCATTATCATGACAAATCAGATAAATTGGGAATTTTATCATATAACAATGAGGAGTTCCCCACCCCCACCCCCACCCTCCTCCTCCCCTCCAAAAAAAAACCAAGTACGTTTTTAGAATCATGAATATTCAAATAATTTGTGATTTATTTCAGATAACAGTAGGCATTCTCCCTGCATTGTTTTCCCTTGATTAGTGCCATAAATATTCAGATAAATTGGGATTTTTTTTAGATAACATTGTGATGTTTTTAAGATAATACTGAATGTAATATGACACTAAATATGACAAATCAGATAAATTGAGAGTTTATCATATAACAATGGGGAGTTCCCTATTCACACCACCCCCCCCCCCCCCCCCCCCCCCCCCAAAAAAAATAATGATAAAATAACCAGCTACATTTTAGTTATGAAAGAAGGGAGGATGGAGTAACTAGGACGACTAACACTGTTAGTTTGGATTTGTTTTCCTAAACTAATCAGATTCAATTGAATTTGTTTTCCTTTATTTCTTTCCTATTTTTAAGGGATACGGTTCTTATTCTTCCATTTTTATGCCCCATTTTTTAGGGATCACAACCATCACATTTTAAGCATAACTGGTATGAAGAAAGAGATATTGCTTTTACGTTTCGGTTTCATATTCAATTTTTTGCAGTATTCCAACATTGGAATCACAATGATTGTAAAGGTTAGTTGATTTAGTTGACTATGTTCTTCATGTTGAGTTAATATATATTCAATTGATCTTGATCACCATTGTAAAGGCTACTTCAATTCAGTTGACTATGTTCATCTTTTTGGATCCATATTCATTTTATCTTGATCATGATTTGTAAAGGTTAACTCAGTTTAGTTTATTGTGTTTATGTTTTTGGACCCATATTCAAGATAGCATGTGTTTGTGTGGGGTACTGCTTATATACAAAGCTGCTGCCTGGGTTTAATGGGGGTGGGAGGGGGGGGGGGGAGGGATTTTTTTAGGGGTCCTGCAAAAAAAAAAAAAAAAAAAAAAACGTAACTAAAATGTAACTAGTTTTTTTGGGGGGGGGGGGGGGGGGGGGGGGGGGGGGTGGTGCGGATGGGGAACTCCCCATTGTTATATAATAAACTCTCAATTTATCTGATTTGTCATATTTAGTGTTATATTGCATTCAGTATTATTTTTAAAACATCACAATGTTATCTAAAAAAGTTCCCAATTTATCTGAATATCCATGGCACTAATCAGGGGAAAAAAATGCAGGGGGACTTCCTACTATTATCTGGAAAAAAAAAATATAAAAATAAAAATAACAAATTATCTGAATATTCATGATTCTAAAAACGTACTTGGTTTCTTTTGGGGGGGGGTGGGGGAGGGGAACTCTCCATTGTTATATGATAAAATTCCCAATTTATCTGATTTGTCATGAGAATAGTTGAGTTGTGGTATTATCTTGATGCATATTTTATATGATGTGTTATGGTTAATTATCTGAATATTTTGCATTGATTCCCTTTTATCTAAATTTTGAAAGCATTTATCTAAACCGGGAATTGAGGGCTTTCCATATTAAATTCTTTTTTAACTACTAACGGTGTTAATACCATTGACCATTGAGGGCTTTCCATATTAAATTCTTTTTTAACTACTAACGGTGTTAATACCACTGACCATTCAAATTCAGCCAAGTCAGTAGTCATATGTTTTGATCCTCTAATAGTGGTCCTATGTATCATTTTCCTTTTCTTAAAACCTTAAAATGTAATATAAAAAAGGGATAAAAAGCAAGTCTTGGGGTGCCACTAGAGGCCCCTAAGTGCGATCAGCGACAATAGCTGGCCCAAATTGACTTTCCTGAGCCCTTTATTCCCTTCCTCTAACCTTTTCTTCCCTCGATCCCTTGCTCAATAGCTACTGCGCTGGGGTTGGAGGGGCTGCACCGCCATCTAAGGGAGTTGCAACTAGCACCACGGCCAAGCCATTTTCTCGGACTACTTTGAACTGATATTTGATGAAGGGTTTATATGAAGGTTTTTTATTTTTTGTTAGAATAAATAGTTTTTAGGGACTTTCTTCCCATTTTTTACAATAAAAGTCTATTTCTACATGCAAGATCAAGAAGATATTTTTGGTTCTTACCATCAGTACAGACCCCATGAAGAAAGGGGGTACCATTTTTTTTTTTCATGAAGTTCATATAATCTAATTTGCCTTAAGTGATTTCAATCTGACGAGGAAAAAAAATTTCCAAATGATTTTCAAGTCTGAGATTCCAAATTCCGATTGATTTTCTAAGTGTGATCCCAAACCTGAAGTGAACTCTATTTCTAATTTCTAAATAGGTTAAAATTGTTTAATATTGATAATCTGGTAATTTGGTACGACCTATTCACCCCTCTAGCTACGTCTAATTACTAGTATTGTCGGAATTTCACTTTCACCTTTATCAAATTCTATAAATATTTTTTTATTACAAATAAGTACCGTTTTGAAAAAATATTCTCCATTGGTAATATATTTTGAACCTTGTTGAGAAAATTTTATTACTCTAAATGCTTGCTAGTTCGCTTAACATTTGTTTTTTTATGAAGAGTAGTGCTATGTAACCCCTCTATTTCACACCTATTCCTCCACTCTCGTTTTTCTTTTCTTTTTTTATTCTTTTTTTTAAGGAGTAAAAACATCAAGAAGGACATGGAATCCTAACCAGGTTGACACCCAGTGGCCTCTAAATCATGTGCTCACTACTCAAAATTTTATTAATCAAGGAAAAAACAGATACAATCAGAAGAAGAAAAAGAACAATAAAAAGCTGAACTTGATGACAAAAGCCATAAAGCAAATCACAGCTAGGAATCAAAACCATCTAAAACTTAAACCTATAAAAAGGCAAATCAGTCATATCCCGGCAAAGAAAAGAATGACGATTAGGGGGTGCAGACCATTGCCAATGGAAACCAGCATAAAGAAGACCCATATTCTCAACTTTATCTAACACAGCATTCCCTTCCCTAAAAATGTGAGAACATTGAAACCGCATAAATCTCAAAAAATGTTTGCAATTCTACCACCTAATCCAAAGATGCTAAGGCGAAGTAGATTCAGGATTTTTAAGGCATTGAATAACATAAATGAAATCACTCTCGAGCCAAATATGAAGCCAACCCTTTGCCCAAGCATGCTTAATGCTCAAAATCACTGCCCATATGCCTCCACTCATTCATATGTGGTAGTTTCTCTTTTTTCCATACTAGTTGGATGATGCGTCAACGGGTCATTAGCATTAATTTTTATAGAAATAATACAAAAAATAGACATATGATATGTGGCAAGCTTCTAATACTAAAAGCAAAATGATCAAAAAAAAAAATTTAATAATAATTAAAGAAAAAACAGGGGAAAAAACCTTCTATATTTTTTATTGAATTGAAAACCCAAAAACAAAACATATATGGCCACTTATTAATGGCATTAATCAGTTCTCAAGAAGTTCACAATCGATCCTCTAGAAAGAGACTGTCTTCTCAGCAAGGTCAAACGCCACATTACAGTTCTGTTGAGGCAATATACCAAAAACAGTCAAGCCCTTGAGGGCAGACTCGACCACAGCCATGCAAAATTCACCCGGCCCATTCTCCTAAAACATGCTTCCTATGTCTAGCGCCAATTCAGCCCCTCCAGCAAAGCTAAATGTCACAACTCGAACACCATCAAGAGCCGTGCGAGGCCTGCAATAAACATTGTACATCAGTCCATCTTTGCATCAATCCAAACATCCGTTGGTCTAATTACCAACCCCACATGGCATGTTTAATTGCTTGGTTTATTAACTGCAAGTTAAGATCCATCAATATGCAATTAAAACAAATTTAATGACGAAAACTAAAAAGGACAAAAAGAAAAGCAGCGGTTTCAAAAGACATTATTATCTCTGCCTTATAAAATCCCACAATGTACATCTTTCCCTCCACATTAAACAACACTCTTGACTACCCAGTGGTCAAACCCTCACTTTCTACCAAAATGACTCGAGCCAGCACAATATCTTCGATTGCACTGATTGTAGCATGTGGGTTCATGTTGGCTGCACCCGGGCTAGCCCGGTCGGGACCAGCAGAAGACATTGAATCACAAAAATTGTTTGTGCAAAATCCGGATATTGGGGCATGCCTCGGAAGTCTCTTAGGTGTCCAGGGGTGCTTCGAGGAGGTCATATCCTCTTTGTTTACCTTCAGATTCCAGGGGCCTGGCCCGGCATGTTGCAAGGCCTTTGTTGCCATTGATGATAACTGTTTGCTCAAGTTGTTTCCTCTGAATCCTTTATTGACACCTCTGAATCCTTTCTTCCCTCCATTCATGCTCAAGAACTACTGCAAAACAACCGTAGGTGGAAGTGTTCCACCACCACCACCACCACCTACTAAGAAAGTATAATCATAGTTTTATGAAGATATATATTATTTAAGCCGGTGAAGGACAAGTGATGAATACCTTTTAATTTGCTTGATTGTTAGGAGATGAAGATGTTTTAGTTTTATAAGATGATGTAATTTTGCTTTTGAGAATTAAATAAGAGATCAGTTCTTGTTGATCTTTAGAATAAATGAATAAAGAGGTTAGATTTTGTGCTCGTTGCTTCTTCTTCTCTCTCTCTCTCTCTCAGAGAAAACCTCAGGATACATTCAGACAAAAATTTTGTTCAGATTTTGGCAATTCTTGGGATTATTAGTTGCATTATATTACTTCAATTTTGGCATATCAGCCCTGTGATCGGGAGGAAAAACTAAACAAAGTATTTCGATTACTCCAATATTTTTCAATTGCAAGAATTGCAATAGGATATACTTGTAGACTGCTATACACTGAAATTAAACCCTTCTTTTTCTTCCATTCAAATATTAAAAATCCTGATCGAAACTACGTTTCTGGTGTGGCAATTCTCTTCAATCAGTTTCCCATATGAAGCTCTTGGCCACCTGCCTCCTCTGGTTTGGAAATCCTAAATTGGGATTAATTTCTGCATAAACTTCTCAAGCCAAATTTGTGTGGAGTTCAGAATCAAAAATCTACCCACCAAATGATATTAGCAGTGGAGAAAAAGCCCTTTTAATCAATGTCAGTACATGTTTAATTCCATACTCCAAAAACTTATAAAAAAAATAATCCCCACATGCCATTAATGATATTGCAATTGTTAAAAAGGCGCTATAGTAATCAAGAGTGAAATTCCGGTTTTACCAAGCCTATAATACCTAGAATGGGGATTGAATAGGTATTATATATAAATCTTACCCAATTTTGATTTCAAATCATTTAATCTCTTTTACCATAAATAAATCAGTCACACAGCAAGCATAAAAGCAATTGACAATGGCACAAGAGATTTTTACATAAAAAAACCCTAAATGGGAAAAACCATGGGACCTCTTCCAGTTGAAGCTAATCCACTATGAAATCAACGAGTACAAGACATACTTACAGACCACACAAGGACTCATGCAATTGTCTTCACTCCCACGATCACACACGATCGATCTCCATCGTCACGGCTTTGGTTACAACCAACCTCTTTCACAGCGATGCTTTCAATCACGAACTCGCAAACTCGATCATCGTCGCAACGGTCTCACAAACACTCAAGATTGTGAATGGTGTGTGGTTTGAAGGTCTCTAAAACATATGAGTGAAAAACTTAGGTTAAAGTGCTCTAGAGAGGTTTTAAGAAGATGAACAATGAAAACCCTAATAGGGAGAGGCTTGCTATACTCTCAATGATAAAAGACTCTATATATAGTCTAAGAAACCCCACGTGGTTGTACCACGTTTTGGTATTAAAAAAACAAGTTTTAAAACTTTAAAAACTGTTTTTTATGAGCCCGGATCAATCTGAGTTCATGCCGGATTGATCCGGGTTGACAGAACCAAAAATCGCTTTTCTAGAAGCAGTATGGATCGATCCACCAAGGCCATGGAACGATCCACCTAGGCAGTAGCAAAATATGCATTTTTAAAATACCATGGATCGATTCTCATAAGCCATGGATCGATCCACCTAGGCAGAAAAGCCTCAGAAGCTAAAAATTCTTTTTCAAAACCATTTTTATAAATAAGAAATATTGAAAATGATTTGAAATGATTTTTAAACATTAAAACTCAAGCTTCTACAGTCACTTACTTTTCCTAAGAATAATTGTGAGTCGAAATTTTAAACTCCACGCTTTGTCTCAACTTTGCAACTTCACCAATCTTCAATCAACCTAAGACTCAACCATACTTTGGCATGGAATATGACAACATTAAAAACACAGGACCTAACAAAGAGGACAAGAAGGAACACAAACGTGGTCAATAGGAAGAGGAAATCACCAGCACTGTACATCAGTTGTACTTTCTCAGTGCTTAATACTAAAGCTATTGTCCCAACAAGGAGAGCAGTAGCGTGTATGTAAGGGGGGAACAAAGATAAAATTATTCTATGTAGAAACTAATTGCAATCACATAATTTCAGGGAGTATCATATAATTTCCCTCAAGTGATTTCAATCTTACGCGGAAAAAGGAATTCTAATAATTTTCAAGTTCAAGATCCCAAACCTGAAGTGAACTCTATTTCTAATTTCTAAATAGGTTAAAATTGGTTAATATTGATAATCTGGTAATTTGGTACATGAAGACCTATTCACCCCGCTAGGTCTAATTACTAGTATTGTCGGAATTACACTTTCTTCTTTATTAAATTCTATAAATATTATTTTATTATATAAATAAGTGCTATTTTGAAAAATATTCTCCATTGCTGGCAATATGTTTTGAACCTTGTTGAATAAAATGTTTTTACTCTAGACACTTGTTGGTTCACTTTAAATTTTTTTATGAAGAGTAGTGCTATTTAACCCATCTATTTCACCCATGCATATTCCCCCACTCATTCATATGTGCAAGTTTTTCCTCTTTCCATACTACTTGGATGGTGTCGGTCATTAGCATTAATTTTGTATAATAATACAAAAAATAGACACATGATATGTGGCAAACTTCTTAATACTAAAACCACAATGACCAAAAATTTAAATAAAAAAATATTTAAAAAATATTTAAAGAAATAACAGGGAAAAAACCTTCTATATTTCTTATTAAATTGAAAACCTAAAACGAAACATATATGGCCCCTTATTATGGCATTAATCAGTTCTCAAGAAGTTCACAATCGATCCTCTCGAAAGAGACTGTCTTCTCAGCAAGGTCATACGCCACATTATAATTCTGTTGAGCCAAAATACCAAAAACAGTCAAGCCCTTGAGGGCAGACTCAACCACAGCCATGCAAAATTCACCAGGTCCATTCTCCTGAAACATGCCTCCTATGTCTAGTGCCAATTCAGCCCCTCCAGCAAAGCCAAAGGTCACAACTGGAAACCCTTTAAGGTCTCTACTTATAATCCCCTTATAGCACAAGTGCGACGGATTGTATGGATCCGGCGGCACCGGTTGCAAAATCCCGCCGACCAACCTTTTCACTTCGTCCCTAAGAGGGTCGAACCCACCTTGAGCAAGAAAAGTAACTGTCGTACCGGAGTCGATGACCACTCCACCGTCGCCTGAAGGAGTCCTTTTAAATACATTGGGGTCGATGTCAAGCTTTTTTTCGCCTACACTGATGCTTTCTAGGGTTAAATAGTAAAGGCGATTAAAAATTTCCAAAGGGGTCTCAGTACCTTCTTTTTTTGCACCATCACCTAAAATCAATTGGTTGAAATTATAGTGAGTATCGTATATGCTCCCAAAGCAATACGAAAATTTCGACCCTAATCGAGAAACCAAAGAGATGTTGTCGGGACCTAGACCAAGTATGCCACTAGGTTGATCATTGTAACCATCATTGTCATGGCCACATCCAATCACCACATTTGGGACCGTGGTTAGCCCTTCGTCCGAGGTCTCCATCGTTAGCTGCTCGTTGGCGAGGGTGCCGGTTGTGGTGGTGCCGTCGAGGTAATCCATGTAGTACTTGCAGTGTTTCAATGGATCGCACTTGTCGCCGGGTGAGACGGTGCAAGAAGGTGAATCGCATGACAAGTTGACGTATGTGGACGATTTCGAAGGGTCGAAAATCGGACTTTTTTGTTCGAAACACTTGATGCAAGGGAGGACACTGAATCCATAACAGGTTGCTTCCGGTGTCCATGGTCATGAGTTGTGGAACCGGTGGGTTGCCAAACGATATATTTGCCATGAACTGTGTCCCACTGTCCTCTGGAATAACACTAGCTCGAGCATCGTCTGTGTAGAAAGAATTCAAAGTCTTTGTGTTCAAGTAGGAAAATCGGAGCATCGAGCTTTTTAAGGCACGTTTAGCACGGTCTGAGACGGTGGCATTAGCGTTGTAATATGGGGAGTAAACTGAATCACGATGAATGAGTTTCACGCGCCGCCTTGTTTTTGCAACGGTGGTAGAGGTCAAGGAAAGAAAAAGAACAAATAAGAAGGAGAATAAGAGGAGTTTATGAAGTGATGCAGACGATGCCATGGCAGCAGATGGAGTTTCTGCTCTGAAATATTGAATCTTTGGAACTATGTCCTCTTGGGTCTTCTACAATTTAAATAGTTTTTTTTTTTTCTTTGTTTTTGGAAAGAGATTAATTGGAAACTTGGAATTAAAAGAGTGCTTTGCCACTTTCTCAAGGAATAAAATTTCTACCAAAAAAAGAATACGAAAGTTTCCTTCTAGCACTATTTTGGGCGCCCGATTCCTTTTAATAGTTGGACTAATAGTTTTGGAAGGACCTTGACGAGCAAGCAAGACGTTTGCAAAGAAAGAAGACCTAATCAGAGAACCCATGACGCCCACTTTATAAAATAAAATAATAAATAAAAAACGAGAGAGGAAATCTATCGAAATCATTTTCTATTGGTTAAAACCATGGACATATGCTTTTTTTTGTTTTTTTTGGACATAGGTTTGACCACATGATATAGGAATATTTTTCTAATCTATATTATATTATTATTTTATTTTATTTTATTTTTTATTTTATCTATACTACCTATAAAAAGATGAATGTAAGAAAAACTTTTGATTGACTAATATACCCTTATTTTAATTTGTAAATACACAACTACCCACCCTTCTGCATATATAGGAAATATAGCAATATGGAAACTATAATTCTAAAGCACATACCTTAATATATTTTAAAACACATACCTTAATATATAAAACACAAATAATAATTCAAAGGAAACCCTAAATCAAATACTCTATTTAATACTATACATATAATCCTAAAGCACGTTGATTTCGTATTTCTCTCTTTCTCTCATTCTCTAGCAAATCAGAATGGCTTGTTAGAGGCACACCTACTTCCCAGCACAGTCACAAACCAAATATCCACATCATGGAAACGATACATGGAAATGATACCGGATCTCAAAGAGCTGTTACGTGAATGTTTTATACTTTTATTATGTATTTTTTAAAATTTGGTGAGAATTCATATAATGCTGAATTTGTTTGTGGTTCGAGGTGGTTATTTTCGAGGATTTTAGGTAAACTAGGAAAACCCTTGAATGTATTTTGATTGTAACGTGGAAATTGTTGGAATGGGCTATATATGTATATGATAATTATTATTATTATTTTGCTTGAATTTGGTTGTTGATGGGAAGGGAGGGAGAAAAGAAAAAGGAAAAAAAACAAAGAAATGAGGAAAAAAATAAAATGAAAATCTCGATCTCCACTCTTTTTTCAATCTCTAAGTGAGCAAAAAAAAATATGTAGATGATGATACCATATAAAAATAAAATTGAGAATTGTTTTTAGAAAAAGTAAGAAAAACTATATTATGAGGGATCAATTTCACTTATTAAAAAAATAAATTAAATAATATTTAAAAGCATCAAAAATATAAAATATAGAAAATAAAAATAAAAATAAAATAATTATGTTAATTTGCTACATCCCTTTGGAATGCACATCTCAAATTGAAGTAGCAAATTGCCACAGCCCACATAAGGTAGCAAAAGACAGATTTGTTACTTTTTTTTTTTTTTTTTTTGGCTACCTCCCTCAAAGATGCTATTGTATCACATATTAAATTATATTATATCTATACTACCTATAAAAGTTTATACTTTAGAAACACTTTTGATTGACCATTACATCTTTATTTTAAATTTTAAATTTTAAATATTTATTTGCCTCCCATATTTAACCAATTAAGAATGTTTTATATTTAGCCCTAGCTAACTTTTTATTCCTACCATAACTCTTAACAATTGAAGGAATTTTGACCTATTGTGTTAAGCGTTTATTCTAATAAGTTAAATTAATACAAAAGTAACAAATAATTAGATTTTCATGTTCAATATATATATATATAGAATTTATAAAAAATTTTATTTAAATAATATTCATGTGCAACACACGTGTGCCCATATATATATATAGATATATTACCTATAAAAAGTTGAATGTGAGAAAAGCTTTTGATTGACTAATATACCCTTATTTTAAATTTTAAATGCACAATTACCCTTCTACATATATAGGAAATATAAAAATATAAACCACATACATAAATAGGAATTCTAAGGAAACTATAATTTGTATAAATAAATAAAACCCAGAATTATAAATTAACTCTATTTCATAACATATATCATCTATTCATTAACAATTGGATTCTAAATTCTACTTTCTCCATTAACAGTAGTTTCAACCTATTTTAATAGAACCCTCATCTTCTTTTCTTTTTCGAAATATAAGGTTTTAGGGTTTGTTCTAATTGCTATAGAAAATATTGTTTTCCATGTAGGTCAACTACTTCATATATTTCTTTAACTTTGGTTCTCCTACCTCTATTCTTACTGAATGCCCTACCTACAAGATTCTTTGCAAACGCAGTAGGGTTCTATTTTAGTTCTATTAGATATTATTACTTTTGAGTATTTTTTTATTTTATTTTTTTGGTGTAAGTTTTTGACAAATCGTGATTCACAAATATTTTATGAGGATACCTTTCTTTTTATTTAATTATTTATTTTTGGAGTTGGTTTGTGTTATCACATAGAACCTTTTATTAAAATATAATATAATAAAACCGAATGAGGTTCCTAGACTATCAAAATCCTATATGTAACGATGTTAAAAATTCTACCTTATCTTGTCAATAGAGCATCATCTCAACAAAGGACAACCCAGGAGAATTCCCATGTTTTAGTAAGCACATTTTTCATATATTGAGAAAATTTTAAAAATAAGTATACTTATCATAATTTCATTTAATTTTTTATAATATAAAAAAATTTTATAAAAAAAAACCCAACTTCCCCACTCATAGAATAATATTTTCAATGAGTTGAATGACATTTATTTTAATTTATTTCCTATTTTTTGAATTTAAACACGATGTTATTTGTTCAATTTATTTATGAAATAATTTTTTTTTTAAATTATTACTCTTTGAAATAAGTACATAACTAGGTTAGTTGCCAAACAAGTTCAAAAAAAAGGGTTAAACTATATAGCTTTTTCTTCACAAAAATAAACATATATATATATATATATATATATATATATATATACACCGACAGAGCCATGAGAAATATCCTTTTGATAGGCAAGTGTACAACTGAAATTTACATATATTTTTTTATATTTATTTAAGTTATTGATGACACATTTAATTAATTTATTAGTTTTGGCACTGATTTTTTTTTTTCTTTCCCATCACAAAAATCTCTTCTTTAAAAGACAATTTGTATGGTCCACTTTAGCATAAATTCATGTACCATTGATGAAATATTTATTTTATAATACAAAAATATTCACGTACAACGCACGTGTGTACCATGGACATATGCTTTTTTTTGTTTTTTTTGGACATAGGTTTGACCACATGATATAGGAATATTTTTCTAATCTATATTATATTATTATTTTATTTTATTTTATTTTTTATTTTATTACCTATAAAAAGATGAACGTAAGAAAAACTTTTGATTGACTAATATATCCTTATTTTAATTTTTAAATACACAACTACCTACCCTTCTGCATATATAGGAAATATAGCAATATAAAAAATATAATTCTAAAATATATATTTTAATATTCTAAAACACATACCTTAACATATAAAACACAAATAGGAATTCAAAGGAAACGGAAACTATAATTCCTATATAATAAATAGAAATATATAGGAATATGGAAACTATAATTCTAAAACAACAGCGGAAACACATATCTTAATATATTCTAAAACACATACCTTAATATATAAACACAAATAGGAATTCAAAGGAAACGGAAATTATAATTCCTATATAAATAAACGGTTGGATTGTAAATTCCACTTTATCCATCAAAAGTAGTTTCAACCTTCTCTCCACCTTTTCCATTAACAGTGACTTCTCCCTTCTCTGGTTAACGGCAACTTCTCCCTTCTCTGGTAAGTTTTGCTTTGCAAATCTATACTACCTAAAAAAAGTTGAATCTCATAAAATCTTTTGAACGACCAATATACCCTTATTTTTTAAAAAACAATGCATATCTACCCTTCCTTTAATTGAAACACATAATAAACATTCTTATCATTTAGTAACAAATGAAAGTTAGATTTTAATTCAAACTCTTAACAAATTAAAGTTAGATTTTTACTCAAATTCTTTTTTTAGAGCAACTATCAAGTTGCATGATAATATATATGAATATAAACTCTTTAAATATTCCGTTTTATGAAAGAAAAAAAATTCTAAATATATATTTAAAGAGTTTTTAATCTTTCGTTGTACTTTCGAATTTTAAACTTCATCTTTTATGAAAAAAATATAAAATCTTTATGTATTTATTATTTTGTATAACTAATTTTATTTAAAAATATTCACATGCAACGCACGTGTGCTATATCTAGTTCACAAAGAAAGATGATGGAGAACATTATATACCTTTACTTTTATTGAATGTAAAACATATAGTCATTTGTTTGTGCAAAACAATTAAATTTATTTCTTAAATGAAGAGACCTTTTAATTCAAAATTTTTTCTGGTTATTCCTCAAATAAAACATCATCAATTTATAGAAAGGTTTAGAATTTAGATTGCTGCATTGACCCACCATTCACCTATAACATGACGTAGTCACACAATTTTTTTTATTTTTTTTATTTTTAGTTTATTTTTTTTGTGGGGGAGGGTGGGGGGGGGTGTTTTGTTGGATTTGGGTTTGGGGTTGGGGATTAGCTTTCATAAAATTATATATTAATAAGACTACGGGGCATTAAACTACAATTATGGCGCGGGGTCAGTGGCACACTTTTTATTTTAGAGATCATGTCTTCCGTGAAAGCTAATAAAAAGAATTTTGTCTACGGGGCATTAAACTACAATTATGGCGCGGTGTTGTTTGGGAAAGAAGAAGGTTAGGCTTTCATTAAATTTTTCACAAGACTGTTGGGTGAGTGCCACTCTTTTCATTTTGGAGACTAGAAAGTGAAAGGGTTTTGTCTGCGGGTTATTAAATTAAACTACAATAAAGGGTTCTTTAATTTATAATATGGGTGAGAGAGAGAAATGTTTATTGTCATTAAAAAAGTATTCAATTTGCCTTGTTTTGTTTTGCTTTTTTGTTTTTTGTTTTTTGTTTTCTTTCTAAATATGGTTTGGCCATCTGTGTTTGTGTGTGTGTGTGTGAGAGAGAGCTGGGCATGTTAATGCCATTAAGACAACATTTAATACGCAATCTCCGAAAGAAGTGAGCAAGTTAAAGTCATTAAAAAGTATTCAATTTACCATCTCAATTGTGTGGAATTCAATTATGGCAGAGAGAGAGAGAGTGTGTGTGAGGCATGTTAACATACTTAAGAAGTACCCAATTTTACCACCTCACCTATGCAAAGTCAAAACGATGACTTTTGGGAAACATATACAGGCTTGACTACTCCACCAAAATATTGCTCCTTTTGAAAACACATGTTTTTTAGGAAGTGATTTAATGCTTTCAAACTCACTAATTTATTTTGGTAATAATTCTAGTTTTAAATATATTGGCAAGGATATGCTCGAGTTAAGTCCAGGGTGTCATCGATTCAACTCATTGTATTTATTGTTGTCAGTGTAGTACTGAGCCTCTCACACCAATCGTTAAGAGAATAGTTTGGACTCAAACCTCAATAGGAAAAAGGCCTGAAATATCTCTAATTGTTAATCATAATTATGGAAAATCAAGTGACCTATCATAATAATGCTCTACACGGTACGTTTAGTTTTAGTTCTATGTTTTTTTTTTAAATAACAAAAAAGCCTTTCAAGCAAATCCCAACCCCATATATGATCCCACAATTCATATGGACAAGATTTATGAAAACCATAAAACCTTGTGTGGGTCACTCCAAAAGATTATACAAGAGTAAACTCAAAAGCCATCAAGTTACTTACCAAGTTACATGGCAAAAAATACCTATCCAGATTGTTTTATTTTGTAGACATTTTGTAAGAGGACAATTTTATGTGCGCTTATAAAATTTTCATGTATGTGGGCTTACATTGATTGGGTTTTAGGAGCATTGTCAGGCCTGCATTATACATTGTACATCAGTCCATCCTTGCATCAACCCAAACATCTGTTGGTCAAATTACCAAAGCCCATGGTATGTTTAACTGCTTGGTTTATAAATTGCAAATTAAGCAGCATCAAAATGCAATTAAAACAAATTTAATAACGGAAACCGAAAAGGAAAAAATAGTAACGCAGCAGTTTCAAAAGACATTATTATCTCTGCCTTATAAAATCCCACCAAGTACATCTTTCCCTCCACCCTCATCACAACGTTGACTGTCAAGTGAACAGTCAAAGCCTTACTTTCAACCAAAATGACTCGAGCCAGTGCAATATCTTCGATTGCACTGATCGTAGCATGTGGGTTCATGTTGGCTGCGACAGGGCTAGCCCGGTCGGGACCAGCAGAGGACATTGAATCACAAAAAATGTTTATGCAAAATCCGAATATCGGGGCATGCCTCGGAAGTCTCTTAGGCGTCCAAGGATGCTTCCAGGAGGTCATATCCTCTTTGTTTAGCTTTAGATTCCAGGGGCCTGGCCCTGCATGTTGCAAGGCGTTTGTTGCCATTGATGACAACTGTTTGCTCAACTTGTTTCCTCTGAATCCTTTATTGACACCTCTGAATCCTTTCTTCCCTCCATTCATGCTCAAGAACTACTGCAAAACAATCGTAGGTGGAAGTGTTCCACCACCACCACCTACTAAGAAAGTATAACCATAGTGAAGGACAAGTTATGAATATATCTTTTGCTTGATTGCTAGTAGATGAAGATTTTTTAGTTTTATAAGATGATGTAATTTTGCTTTTGAGAATTAAATAAGAGATCAGTTCTTGTTTGTGTTTATAATTTATGAATAAAGAGGTCAGATTTTGTGCTTGTTGCTTCGTCTCTCTCTCTCTCTCTCTCTCTCTCTCTCTCTCTCTCTCTCTCTCTCTCTCAGACAAAAATTTTATTGAGATTCTAGCACTTCTTGGGATTAGTTGAATTACTGCAAGTTGGGCATATTCAGGTGAAAACTACAGGAAAGTGTTTCGATTAAGATTTTTCAATTGCAAGAATTGCAATAGGAAATACTTGTAGACAGCTATATATACGCTGAAAACCCTTCTTTTTCTTCGATGCAAATGTTAAAAATCCTGACCCTATGTTTCTAGTCTCTTGGCAACCTGCCTCCTCTGGTTTGGAAATCCATAATTGCGATTAATTTCTACATAAACTTCTCAAGCCAAATTCTGTAGAATTCAGGATAAAATCTACAGACCAAATGATATTAGTAGTGAAGAAGCCATTTTAATCAAAGGCAATATAATATATGTCTTATTCCATAATTAAAAAGAAAAAAAAAAAATCTGACCTGCCTTATTAATGATATTGCACATGTTAAAAAGATGTTATCATAATCAAAAGGACAAAAAGGAACGCAAACCTGGTTGATGTGGAGAGGAAATAACCAGCACAATCTTGGCATACGATGACTAAACTTGCTACATATTTATTGGTTAAGACTTGAGACCATGGACATAGGGGATTTTTTTTTTTTCTTTTTTTGAGACATAGGTTTGACCACATGATATAGGCTGCATTGACCCACCATTCACCTAAACATGACGTAGTCCCACATTTTTTTTTTTTTTTTTTTTTTTTTTTTTTGAGGGGTGGGGTGTTTTGGGATTGGGGATTAATGGGATTAACTTTCATAAAATTATTAACAATGTCTTCCGTGAAAGTTAGTAAAAAGAATTAATGTCTACGGGGTATTAAATTACAAATTATGGCGCAGGGTTTGTTTGGGGAAAGAAGGGTAGGCTTTCATATAATTGTTAACAAGAGTGTTGGGTGAGCACCACTCTTTTCATTTTGGAGACTAGAAAGTGAAAAGTTTTTGTTTGCGGGTTGTTAAACTATAGCAAAGGATTCTTATTATATATGGGTGAGAGAGAGAGTGAGAGACATGTTAATGTCATTAAAAATGTTTTCATTTTTTTTTAATCTTAAATTTTAAATTTATTTTTCTATATATAGTTTGCCCATATGTGTTTGTAGAGCTAGCCTTCCATGTAACTGTGACACGACTACGTGATGTCACGGGTCACTAGGAGTGAAACAAAATGTGATTATAGGACAAAAAATACTCTAATGATCTCATTTTACTCCATTCTCATTGACTTATAATACCACATTAGTCCTATCACAATTGCATATAAGTTTTTCTCGTGTCTGTGTGTGAGAGAGAGAGAAGGGCCCCATGTTAATTAATGCCATTAAGATAGTATTCGAAATGCAATCTCTGGAAGAGGCAAGCAAATTAAAGTCGTTGAAAAGTATTCAATTTATCATCTTAGTTGTGCAGAATCCAATTATGGTAGAGAGAGAGAGAGAGAGAGAGAGAGAGGGGCATGTTAACGTCTTTAATAAGTATCCAATTTTACCGTCCCAGGCTTCGCACTTTCGTAGCTATGCAAAATCTAATTATGGTTTGAATGTGTGGATTGTATAAAGATAAAGAAGTACAGGAGTGAGACAATGGAGTGATATAATATTCCTTTGGTTCTAAGTTTTATTCCCATCAAAGTTTCAGGCCAATCTAATCTTTTAATGGCTCATATGAGATATCTCATACTTAAACATTATGTAGCAATAGTTGCTAAGTGTCAAAACAATGACCATTAATGGGGAGCACATACAAGGCTTGACCACTCCACGAAAATATTGTTCCCTTTGAAAACACATGTTTTTTAGGAAATGCATTTAATGCATTCAAACTCACTAATTTATTTGGTATTCTTATTTTACATACATTGGCAAGGATATGCTCCTATGAGTTAGTCCAGTGGTTAGGCTCTTATTGTACTACTAGAGGTTTTCAATTCGACTCATTATATTTATTGTTGTCATTGTGGTACTCCATTTAGAGATTAGTTTAGACGTCAAACATCAGTAGGAAAAAGGCCTAAAATACTTTTAATTGCTAATCATGATTATAGAAAATCAAGTAATCTATCATAATAATGCTTTATAGAGTACATTTAGTTTTTTCAATTTTTTCAATTTTTTTTAACAAAAAGGTATTTCAAGCAAATCCCAACCTCATATAAAATCCCACAATTCATATGGACCAAATAAGTTCAAGATTCATGAGAACCTTGAAACTTTGTAGGTCACCCCAAGAGATTTAACAAAAGTGAACTCGAGCCATCAAGTTAGTTACCTAGCTAGTTACATAGCAGAAATCACATATCCATATTGTTTTATTTTGTAGATAATTTGTAAAAGGACAATTTTATGTGGGCCATACTGTAAGAATTTTCATATATGTGGGCTTACATTGATTGGGTTTCTGGAGCCATCTGAGGCCGCATTATACATTGTACACAAATCCATTGTTGTATCAATCCAAACATCTATTGGTCAGATTACCAAAGCCCATGGCATGTTTAAATGCTTGGATTATTAACTGCAACTTAAGCACCATCAAAATGCAATTAAAAACAAACTTTAGTAACGGAAACTGAAAAGGAAAAGAAAATAAAAGCAGCAGTTTCAAGAGACATTATTATGTTTGCCTTATAAAATCACACCAAGTACATCTTTCCCTCCACATCAAACAACTCTTGATTGCCCAGTGATTAATCAAACCCTCACTTTCAACCAAAATGACACGAGCCAACGCCATATCTTCGATTGCACTGATTGTAGCATGTGGGTTCATGCTGGCTGCACCCGGGCTAGCCTGGTCAGGACCAACAGAGGACATTGAATCACAAAAATTGTTTATGCAAAATCCGAATATTGGGGCATGCCTCGGAAGTCTATTAGGGGTCCAAGGCTGCTTCCAGGAGGTCATATCCTCTTTGTTTACCTTCAGATTCCAGGGGCCTGGCCCTGCATGTTGCAAGGCCTTTGTTGCCATTGATGATAACTGTTTGCTCAACTTGTTTCCTCTAAATCCTTTATTGACACCTCTGAATCCTTTCTTTCCTCCATTCATGCTCAAGAACTACTGCAAAACAATCGTAGGTGGAAGTAGTGTTGCACCACCACCACCGACTAAGAAAGTATAAGCATAGTTTTATGAAAATATATGACATAAGCGGGAGAAGGACAAGTGATGAGTATCTTTTGCTTGATTGCTAGGAGATGAAGATTTTTTTAGTTTTATAAGATGATGTAATTTTGCTTTTGAGAATTAAATAAGAGATCAGTACTTGTTTGTCTTTAGAATTTATGAAAAGATTTTCTACTTCTTGCTTCTTGTCTCTCTCTCTCTCTCTCTCTCTCTCTCTCACAGAAACTTCAGGATACATTCAGTCAAAAATTGTATTGAGATTCTGGCAACTCTTGTGATTAGTTGCATTACTGCAATTTGGGCATATCCAGGTGAAAACTACAGGAAAGTGTTTCTATTAAGATTTTTCAATTGCAAGAATTGCAAAAGGAAATACTTGTAGACAGCTATACACTGAAAACCCTTCTTTTTCTTCGATGCAAATGTTAAAAATCCTGACCCTATGTTTCTAGTGCAGAATTTCTCTTCAATCAATTTCCCATCTGAAGCTATTGGCCACCTGCCTCCTCTGGTTTGGAAATCCTAAAGTGGGATTAATTTCTTTATAAACTTCTCAAGCCAAATTCTGTAGAATTCAGAATAAAATCTATAGACTAAATGATGTTAGCAGTGAAGAAGCCATTCTAATCGAAGGCAATACATATATGTTTAATTCCATAATTAAAAAGAAACCTGCTGAATGTATCCTGAAGACGTACATGCCATATTAATGATATTGCAAGTGTTAAAAAGATGTTATCATAATCAGAGGGACAAACCTGGTGGATGTGGAGAGGAAATCACCAGCACATTAGTTGTCCTTTCTCAGTGCTTAATACTACTAATGATGTTTTCCCAATAAGAAGAGCCATAGCATGGTAGTAAATTAAGGCCATGTTTGTTTGGTTGGAATGAAATGGATGGAATGGAATCCCATTCCAATTCATTGCAAACAACATGTTTGGATGAGGTAATTAAATGGGAATGGAATCAAAAAGTAGTAGTGAACTATAATGATATTTATTCTGCAATGGTTATTTAATTCTCATTCCATTCTAGACTATTTTGAACATGAAATTAGATTCCATTCCCACCCATTCCATTCCAACCAAACAAACATAGCCTAAGGAGGAACAAAGATAAAATTAATTATGAAAAAACTAATTGTAATAACAAAACCAAAATTTTGATTACACGACAATGTCATGTACTCATGCCCGTAAATCACAGTGGATTCTGGTTTTCCACGTTGAATCTGCCTCATGCTTTTATAACAAGAGAATCTTGGCATACGATGACTAAACTTGCCCTGTTGATTTATATGTACATATTTATTGGTTAAGACCATGGACATAGGTTTTTTTTTTTTTGGTTTTTTTGGACATAGGTCTGACCACATGATATAGGCTGCATTGACCCACCATTCACCTGTAACATGACGTGGTCCCACTATTTTTTTTTTTTTTTTTTTTGGGGTGGGGGGGATTATCTTTCATAAAATTATTAACAATACTAGGAGGTCAACGGCACACTTCTCATTTTGGAGACCATGTCTTCCGTGAAAGCTAGTTAAAAGAATTAGCTTATACAGTTAGAATTTTCATATATGTAGGCTTATATTGATTAGGTTTCAGGAGCCATGTGCTGCCTGCATTATAAGTTGTACATCTTTGCATCAATCCAAACATCTATTGGTCAGATTACCAAAGCCCATGGCATGTTTAAATGCTTGGTTTATTAATTGCAAGTTAAGCATCATCAAAATGCAATTAAAAACAAATTTAATAACGAAAACTGAAAAGGAAAAGAAAATAAAAGCAGCAGTTTCGAAATACATTATTATCCCTGCCTTATAAAATCACACCAAGTACATCTTTCCCTCCACATCAAACAACTCTTGACTGCCCAGTGAACAATCAAACCCTCAATTTCAACCAAAATGACTCGAGCCAGCGCAATATCTTCGATTGCACTGATTGTAGCATGTGGGTTCATGTTGGCTGCACCCGGGCTAGCCCGGTCGGGACCAGCAGAAGACATTGAATCACAAAAATTGTTTGTGCAAAATCCGGATATTGGGGCATGCCTCGGAAGTCTCTTAGGCGTCCAGGGGTGCTTCCAGGAGGTCATATCCTCGTTGTTTACCTTCAGATTCCAGGGGCCTGGCCCTGCATGTTGCAAGGCCTTTGTTGCCATTGATGATAACTGTTTGCTCAAGTTGTTTCCTCTGAATCCTTTATTGACACCTCTGAATCCTTTCTTCCCTCCATTCATGCTCAAGAACTATTGCAAAACAACCGTAGGTGGAAGTGCTCCACCACCACCACCACCTACAAAGAAAGTATAACCATAGTTTTATGAAGATATATATTATTTAAGGCGGTACGTGAAGGACAAGTGATGAATACCTTTTGCTTGATTGTTAGGAGATGAAGATGTTTTAATTTTATATGATGATGTAATTTTGCTTTTGAGAATTAAATAAGAGATCAGTTCTTGTTTCTTATTCTGGGTGAGAGAGAGACATGTTAATGTCATTGAAAAAGTATTCAATTTGCCTTGTTTTTTTCGTTTCTGTTTTTTGTTTTTTGTTCTATTTTTAATTTGAAATTTATTTTTTAAAAATGGTTTGTCCATCCGAGTCTGTGTGTGCGACAGTGTGAGAGAGAGAGAGCTAGAGAGAGGCATGTTAATTAATTCCATTAAGACAGTATTCAATATTCGATCTCCAAAAGAGAGGCAAGCAGGTTAAAGTCATTAAAAAGTATTCAATTTACTATCTCAGTTGTGCGGAATCCAATTATAGTAGAGAGAAACAGAGAAGGGCATTAAGATGTATCTGATTGGGAAAATGACAAAACAGGTAGTCAAAATAAAACTAATCTTTAATATAGGGCTAAAACTCTCATATTTCTTTTAAAGTGTAATAATGAATTTTAATTCCAAAATGAGGGGATTTAGAGTCAAATTTTTCTTTTTTACCTCACCCAAATCCTATTTGGTCGTTCTCCTTTATCCTTATTAAATAAAACTTAACTAATATTTCTCTTTTGTGTTGGAAAAAAAAAAAAAAAAAGGTGGTTCTCCATTTTTATTTTATTTTTTGCTTATTGTTTTTTGAAAAGTATGATTTAAATTTAATTCACATACCCGGCTATTGGAAAAAATAAAGAAATATAAAACTTTTAAAATTTAAATGTGTATATTATTATTGTAGTTAAAAAAATATATATATGACTGGTTTTTTTTTAATTATGTTTTGTGACTTTATATTAGAAGAGAAGATATGGGTTTAATGTGAGAAGGGTATTTAGGTGGGATAAAAAAAATTAAATTAAATTAAAAAGTAAAGAGGTTAGAATGATTATTATAAAATGGCAAATGGTGGATACCCTCTTTTGAATGGATTAAGAAATATTTGTCCCTTTATTTGAAATTACTTTTATTTTAAGCCACCATTTGGTCATTCTCCCTATCCATTTTACCATTCCAGCTATGGAGAATCTAATTATGGTTTGTACGTGTAAATTGTATAAAGAAGCACTGGAGTGATGCAATGGAGTAAAATAATACTTTTTCACTTCCTCAAATATATATATATATATATATATATATATATATATATATAGGATGATGATCAAGTAAGCACGTGTTGATATATTTTATATCAAAACCTGCATTGGGAGTTGTACCTTGTGCATTAGTGAGATGTGAGGTGCATTGAATTAATGCAAGGGGTACAACCCCCAATGCATAGTGCTGATGTAACTTACATCAGCACGTGCTGATAGGATCATCTCTGTATATATATATATATATAGTGCTGATTAGGTATATGTGTTCACTAAACTTATATCAGCACCATGCATTAGAAGTTATATCTTGTGCATGCTCACCTAAGCATCATTCTATTTTATTAACGATTAAAGGTATCACAGGTCTTACTGCCATCAAAGTTTTAGCCTAAACAAATCCTCTAATGGCTTATGTGGGATGTCTCATTCCCACATAGGTAGTGATAGCTATTAGGAATCAAAACAATGACTTTTAAAAAGCATACTCAAGCCTCCACCAAAGTATTATTCTATTTGAAAAAAACATGTTTTTCTAGGAAAATACATTTAAAGCATTCAAATCAACTAATTTATTTTGGTAAAATAGTTTTACCAACATTGGCAAATGATATGTGCTCCCGTGTGCTTGGTCAAGTAGTTAACCCCTAAATATAGGAGCTCCTAGAGGTCATAAATTCGACACATTACAATTATGTGTAATATTGAGCTTCTGAGTTCTGACACAGGTCGTTAGGAAATTAGTTTGGACTCAAACCTCAACGAATATATAACTTAGAATACCCCTAATTATTAATCTTAATTATGGGAAGTCCAGTAATCTACCACAATTATGCCCTATACAGTATGTCCAGTTTCATGGCTGAAATTATTTGTCCAGATTGTTTATTTTGTAGATATTGTGTAGAAGGACAATTTTATGTGGGTTGTAGTCTGTACCACCATCAAGAGCCATGCGAGGCCTGCATTATACATTGTACTTCAGTCCATCTTTGCATCAATCCAAACATCCGTTGCTCTAATTACCAACCCATGGCATGTTTAACTGCTTGGTTTATTAACTACAAAGTTAAGCACCATCAATATGCAATTAAAGCAAATTTAATAACGAAAACTGAAAAGCAAAAAAATTAAAACCAGGAGTTTCAAAGACATTATTATCTCTGCCTTATAAAATCCCACCATGTGCATCTTTCCCTCCGCCCTCATCACAACGCTGACTGCCCAGTGATCAATCAAACCCTCACTTTCAACAAAAATGACACGAGCCAGCGCAATATCTTCGATTGCACTGATTGTAGCATGTGGGTTCATGTTGGTTGCACCCGGGCAAACCCGGTCAGGACCAGCAGAGGACATTGAATCACAAAAATTGTTTGTGCAAAATCCGGATATTGGGGCATGCCTCGGAAGTCTCTTAGGTGTCCAGGGGTGCTTCCAGGAGGTCATATCCTCTTTGTTTACCTTCAGATTCCAGGGGCCTGGCCCTGCTTGTTGCAAGGCCTTTGCTGCCATTGATGATAACTGTTTGCTCAAGTTGTTTCCTCTGAATCCTTTATTGACACCTCTGAATCCTTTCTTCCCTCCATTCATGCTCAAGAACTACTGCAAAACAATCGTAGGAGGAAGTGTTCCACCACCACCACCTACTAAGAAAGTATAACCATAGTTTTACGAAAATATATGACTTGAGCCGGTGAAGGACAAGTGATGAGTATCTCCAAGTGATGAGTATCTCTTGCTTGATTGCTAGTAGACGAAGATTTTTTAGTTTTGTAAGATGATGTAATTTTGCTTTTGAGAACTAAATAAGAGATCAGTTCTTGTTTGTCTTTAGAATTTATGAATAAAGAGGTCAGATTTTGTGCTTGTTGCTTCTTGTCTCTCTCTCTATGTCACACACAGAAACTTCAGGACACATCCAGACAAAAATTGTATTGAGATTCTGGCATTTCTTGTGATTAGTTGCATTACTGCAATTTGGGCATATTCAAGTGAAAACTACAGGAAAGTTTCTATTAAGATTTTTCAATTGCAAGAACTGCAATAGGAAATACTTGTTTCTAGTGTGGCATTTCTCTTCAATCACTTTCTCATCTGAAGCTCTAGGCCACCTGCCTCCTCTGGTTTGGAAGTTCTAAATTGGGATTAATTTCTATATAAACTTCTCAAGCCAAATTCTGTAGAATTCAGAATAAAATCTACAGACCAAATGATATTAGCAGTGAAGAAGCCATTTTAATCGAAGGCAATATATGTCTAATTCCATAATTAAAAAGGGAAAAAAAAATTCACATGCCATAGTAATGATATTGCAAATGTTAAAAAGATGTCATCGTAATCAAAAGGACAAGGAACGCAAACCTGTGGATGTGGTGAGGAAATCACCAGCACATTAGTTGTCCTTTCTCAGTGCTTAATACCACTAATGCTATTTTCCCAACACGGAGAGCAATAAAATTATTCTATGAAGAAACTAATTGCAATCACATAACCAAAATTTTGAGTATACAACAATGTCATGTACTCGTGTTCATAATCAGTGTTCTGGTTTTCCACATTGAATCTGCCTCATGCTTAAATGCAACAAGGATAGAGGACAAATGAAAATGTACAATTTTTCATCCTTCTCTACACCATCGATAACAGTAGTCTATACATTCTTGCAGTGTTTTACACTCTTACACATCACTCATTGATAAGAGTACTTTATACATTTACGTGGAGTTCTCCAGTGTTGTATTCTTCATCATGTTTAGGATCCAAAAAATAAAATAAAATCACCCCTTCTAATGTAGTATAATACTATAATCTCAAAGTCATGCGTTATTTTGAGAATTGAGAAATAATATGCATGAAGACAGATAATAATAGCAAAATTAGGCCGAAAAATAATAATAATAATAATAATAGTAATATAAAATTAAATTCGAACTCCTTTGGTCAGAATTTACAGTTGTGAGGCCTTGATATATAATCCTACATTATGCAACTTTTAAAGTCAATATAACCTAAAAGTAGACATTTTAGGAGGTGAATAAAGTCAATGAAATTGTGAAAGATATCATTACCATTTTTAAAATTTTTTTTTTTTAAAAAAAATTTACAAATTTTAATCCAAGCTTATGCAGTCTGCACAATAATCGGCCTCAAAGAAATGAATTTGGGCCTTTCCTCCACAAGTTAGGTGGAGGGCAAAGTTGAGGTTTCTGCCATTTGGAAGAGTGGACGGCTCTGCAGGCAAGAACCACCTATATATGTCAAATGGGAGCAACTGTCTTCTATGCTGTCAGCATCATTTGTTTTGAATTTTATTGCGCTCACTGATTGTGAATTCTTCAATGGGCCTATTGGCTGCCTCATACACAAAAGAGTCAGTCAGAGCATATGATCTGCTGATATTATAAAAATTCATGGCAGTTTTGGAAGCTACCAAGTTTAGCAGCAAAATATAGAGACAAATTATTTCTCAGGCTAACCTGGCCAATGTTTACCAATTCTTTGGTCATTAAAAAATAAGAGCTCGTGATCAGCTTATAGTGTTTGAGACAAGGACATAGAACCACACCATTTCCATATCTCTCTCTGTGTTTGTTTTTGTGTGTATCTTTTGAAATAGTCTAGATAGTACATTGTTTGTCTTAGCTTCTTTCATCATTTTTCCTTCGAACAAACACTAATACCCTAATTGAGTCGGTTGCCTAAAGGTCATTAAAAGATATTAATATTCCACCCAACATTGATTTATTTTCTACTATCGGTTTAGTTATTTCGACTATGATTCCATTAAAATTTATACAGTACCTATTTTGTGAGTTAAATTATACTAAGTGATCAAAATAAGTCACAATATACATTCCATTTATTAATAGAACAAAATTGGCCAAATGCAGTCTTCTTTCTAATGCAATAACCTCCAAAAGTTTCTTTTCTAAAGTAATACTCTTAACTTTTGAACACACACCTGACTTCTCCTAACACGAGGGAGATAGAGCCAGGGTAGGGTGTGAAATCTGTTTCAAAGTTGGAGAATAAAAGAAATTTGCAGCTCTACATAAGAAAAACGAATTCTCCCTTCTTAGACTAGATGTATAGAAAAACTCAGGAAATTTCAATCAATAACATGGGAAAAACGAGTAGAAACGGGAAGTAGCAACGTAAAATAAAGCACCTTTCCCTCCAATGGCAACAGAGAAACGTGAAAAGACACACTCAGTCAGCAGAGAAAAGAAATGACTGAATCATTCCAGATAGATTTTGACATGGCTAGAGCCTGGATCATATAGGAGTAGTGCGAGAAGCAGAAGCAACAGGGGTGTTGTCATTGGGCCTCCTCCTACTGAGCTGCAGAGCATTCTCAAATTTAGACCTGAGTAAGAGAGCGCCTCTGCTGCTGCAAACAACAAGCGTACTTGTACTCCAATTGTTTGATGGAGCGCTTCTTCTCCCATTACTGCCTTGTGCTCCGTTTGCTGTCACTACCTCATCCTCTTCAACCATTACCCCTTCCCCCTCAAAAGCAGAATCCACAGAAACAACCAATGAACTCCTCTGAATTCTCAATTGAGACGCACCCACCTGAGTGACCCCTCTACACCTCTTCACCTTCAACTTCACAAGACTGGGCACCCTTCCCCAACAGCTTCAATTCCAGAATCGGAGGTGGGACAATTTTTTATGGAAAGCTTCTTCAAGGGCAGAAATTTGGCTGCAATGAATGCCAATTCAGAGTCCCTTATAGAGTCCGTAATGCAGAGTGCCATTCGCTCAAGAGCTGGGCAGTTGGAAGCCAGGGCATTGACGGAGGCTACACTCACTGGGACGCCCATCAGCACGACCTCCCGGAGGGAAGAGCACCTGAAACACCTTTAATTGTTAATCATAATTATAGAAAATCTAGTAATCGATCATAATAATTCTTTATACAGTACATTTAGTTTCTTCATTTTTTTTTAACAAAAATGTATTTCAAGCAAATCCCAAGCTCATATAAGATCCCACAATTCCATATGGACTAAACAAGTCAAGGTTCATGAGAACCATGAAACCTTGTGCGGGTCCCCACAAGAGATTAACAAGAGTAAACTCAAGAACCATCAAGTTAGTTACCTAGTTACATAGCAGAAATTACTTATCCAAATTGTTTTATTTTGTAGATATTTTGTAAGAGGACAATTTTATGTGGCCTGTACTGTCAGAATTTTCATATATGTGGGCTTACATTGATTGGGTTTTAGGAGCCATGTGAGGCCTGCATTATGGGATCAGCTATTACAACTCCCCAAAGTAATAACTTGCCCCCACCTGATATCCCCACCCCAAAAATATATATACCCAACCCTCTAAAAGACTAAAATACCCCTCTTTTAAATAACCTTAACCCCTCATCCACCCCTCTCACCAATGCCATTCCCCCCCACCCCACACGAGACCCCTCGAGATCTGGAAGAAACACCCAACGCCCCCATAGCAGACCGGCGAGCGACGACGACAGCGACGGCGACGACAACTTCATGGTCCACACCCTTCTCCCACACCCCTCTTCTTCCTTCCTCTTCTTCCCTCTTCATCTTCTTCTTTTCTTTTTTTTCTTTTCTTTCCTTTTCTTCTCCTCTTCCCTCCCATCGCTGGAAAAAATGGAAGCGCTTGCCGAAAAACACAGATCTGGCAACAACGACTTCATGGTCCACACCCCTCTTCTTCGATCTTCTTCTCTTCTCTTCTCTTTTCTTCTTCTTCTTCTGTTTTTTTTTTTTTTTCTTCTTCTTCTCGTCTTCCCTTCTGTCGATGGAAAAAATGGAAGCCCTTGTCAAAAAACACAAATCTAGCGACGGCAACTTCATGGTCCACACCCCTCTTCTCCCCTCTTCTTCTCTTCTTCTTCCTTTTTTTTTTCTCTTTCCTTTTCTTCTCTTCTTCCCTCCCGTCGACAAAAAAAATGAAGGCATCATCGGAAAAAAGAGAGGCCCTTGCCGGAAAACACAAATCTAACTAGTAGAAAAAAAAAAAAAAAAAAAAAAAAAAAAAAAAAAAAAAAAAAGAAAGAAAGAAAGAAGAAGAAGAAAGAAAGAAAGAAAGAAAGAAGAGGAGAAGAAGAAGAAGCACCGTTGCCATGCCGACAGGAGTGTTCAAACGTGAAGGATGAAGGATGAGGGGTGGGGTGTGTTCAGCATTTTGGTTAAGAGACTTAGAAGCCCTTTTTGGTCATTTTGCATCATAATTCATCTCATTAAAAAATTTGGGGGGGCAACTTATAACTAGTGGGATTGCAATAGCCGCTCCCCTGCATTATACATTGTACACCAGTCCATCTTTGCATATATCAATCCAAACATCTATTGGTCAGATTAACAAAGCCCATGGCATGTTTAACTGCTTGGTTTATTAACTGCAAGTTAAGCGCCATCAAAATGCAATTAAAAAGAAATTTAATAACGAAAACTGAAAAGGAAAAGAAAATAAAAGCAGCAGTTTCAAAAGACATTACTATCCCTGCCTTATAAAATCACACCATGTACATCTTTCCCTCCACATCAAACAACTCTTGACTGCCCAGTGATCAATCAAACCCTCACTTTCAACCAAAATGACTCGAGCCAGCATAATATCTTCGATTGCACTGATTGTAGCATGTGGGTTCATGTTGGCTGCACCCAGGCTAGCCCATTCGGGACCAGCAGAGGACATTGAATCACAAAAATTGTTTGTGCAAAATCCGGATATTGAAGCATGCCTCGGAAGTCTCTTAGGAGTCCAGGGGTGCTTCCAGGAGGTCATATCCTCTTTGTTTACCTTCAGATTCCAGGGGCCTGGCCCTGCATGTTGTAAGGCCTTTGTTGCCATTGATGATAACTGTTTGCTCAAGTTGTTTCCTCTGAATCCTTTATTGACACCTCTGAATCCTTTCTTCCCTCCATTCATGCTCAAGAACTACTGCAAAACAATCGTAGGTGGAAGTGTTCCACCACCACCACCTACTAAGAAAGTATAAGCATAGTTTTATGAAAATATATGACTCAAACCGGTGAAGGATAAGTGATGAGTATCTCTTGCTTGATTGCTAGTAGAAGAAGATTTTTCAGTTTTATAAGATGATGTAATTTTGCTTTTGAGAATTAAATAAGATATCAGTTCTTGTTTGTCTTTAGAATTTACAAATAAAGAGGTCAGATTTTGTAGCTTGTTGCTTCTCTCTCTCTCTCTCTCTCTCTCTCTCTCTCTCTCTCTCACACACAGAAACTTCAGGATACATCCAAACAAAAATTGTATTGAGATTCTGGCAATTCTGGTGATTAGTTGCATTACTGCAATTTGGGCATATTCAGGTGAACACTACAGGAAAGTATTTCTATTAAGATTTTCAATTGCAAGAACTGCAATAGGAAATACTTTTAGACTGCTATACACTGAAAACCCTTCTTTCTCTTCGATGCAAATGTTGAAAATCCTAACCCTATGTTTCTAGTGTGGAATTTCTCTTCAATCAGTTTCCCATCTGAAGCTCTTAAACACCTGCCTCCTCTGGTTTGGAAATCCTAAATTGGGATTAATTTCTATATAAACTTCTCAAGCTAAATTCTGTAGAATTCAGAATAAAATCTACAGACCAAATAATATTATTAGTGAATAAGCCATTCTAATCAAGGGCAATATATGTCTAATTCCATAATTAAAAAGAAAAAAAAAATCTCACATGCCATAGTAATGATATTGCAAATTTTAAAAAGATGTTATCATAATCAAAAGGACAAGGAACGCAAACCTGGTGGATGTGGCGAGGAAATCACCAGCACATTAGTTGTCCTTTCTCAGTGCTTAATACTACTAAAGTACTAATGCTATTTTCCCAACACGGAGAGCAATAGCATGGTCGTAGTGGGGGGAACAAAGATAAAATTATTCTATGAAGGAACTAATTGCAATCACATAACCAAAATTTTGAGTATACAACAATGACATGCACTCGTGTCCATAATCACAGTGGATTCTGGTTTTTCACATTGAATCTGCCTCATGCTTAAATTCAACAAGGATAGAGGACAAATGAAAACATAAAATTTTTCATCCTTCCCTACACCATCGATAACAGTAGTCTATACATTCTTGCAGTGTTTTAGTTATCACTCAATGATAACAGTACTTTATACATTTTTGCGGTGTTCCACTGAATGTTGTATTGTCCATTATATTTAGGATTCAAAAAATAAAATCAAATCACCCCTTTTAATGTAGTATAATCCCAAAGTAATGTCTTATTTTGAGAATTGAAAAACAATATGCATGAAGACTGATAACAATAGCAAAATTCCACCAAAAAAAATTAATAGTAATTATCAAATTAAATTCAAACTCCTTTGGTCAGAATTTACAGTTTTGAGGCCACGATATATAATCCTACATTATGCAAATTTTAAAGTCAATATAACCTAAAACTCTAAAAGTAAACATTTTAGGAGGTGAATAAAGTCGATCAAATTGTGAAAGATATCATTACCATTTTTTAATTTTTTTTTTCTAAAAAAAGGTACAAATTTTAATCCAAGCTCATGCAGTCATGCACAATAATCGGCCTCAAAGAAATGAATTTGGGCCTTTTCTCCACAACTTAGGTGGAGGGAAAAGTTGGGGTTTCTTCCATTTGGAAGAGTGGATGGCTCTGCAGGCAATCACCACCTATATATGTCAAATGGGAGCAACTAAGATCCATCAAGGACGAAATTAACAATAAGAACATTGAATGTCTCCGATGCTGTCAGCATCATTTGTTTTGAATTTTATTGCGCCCACTGATTGTGAATTCTTCAATGGGCCTATTGGCAGCCTCATACACAAAAGAGTCAGAGCATATGATCTGCTGATATTATAAAAGTTCATGACAGTTTTGGAAGCTACCAAGTTTAGCACCAAAATATCGAGAAAAATTATATCGCAGGCTAACCTGGCCAATCTTTACCAATTCTTTGGTCATAAAAAAATAAGAGCTCATGATCAGCTGATAGGGTTGGAGACAAGGACATAGAACCACACCATTTCCATATCTCTCTCTCTGTCTTCGTTTTTGTGTGTGTATCTTTTGAAATATGTCCAGATAGAACCACGCCATTTTCCCCTCTCTCTGGTTTTTGTGTTTGTCTTTTGAAATATGTCTAGATAGTACATTGTTTGTCTTAGCTTCTTTTATCAGTTTTCCTTGGAACAAACACTAATACCTTAATTGAGTCGGTCAGCTAAAGGTCATTAAAAGATATTAATATTCCAAAATTCATGGCAGTTTTGGAAGCTACCAAGTTCAGCAGCAAAATATAGAGAGAAATTATATCGCAGGCTAACCTGGCTAATCTTTACCAATTCTTTGGTCATAAAAAAATAAGAGCTCATGATCAGCTGATAGGGTTGGAGACAAGGACATAGAACCACTCCATTTCCATATCTCTCTCTGTCTTTGTTTTTGTGTGTGTTTCTTTTGAAATATGTCCAGATAGAACCACGCCATTTTCCCCTCTCCCTGTTTTTTGTGTCTGTCTTTTGAAATATGTCTAGATAGTACATTGTTTGTCTTAGCTTCTTTTATCAGTTTTCCTAGGAACAAACACTAATACCTTAATTGAGTCAGTCGCCTAAAGGTCATTAAAAGATATTAATATTCCACCCAACATTGATTTATTTTCTACTATCGCTTTAGTTATTTCAACTATGACTCCATTAAAATTTATACAGTACCTTTTTTGTGAGTTCAATGATACTAAGTGATCACAATAAGTCACCATATACATTCCATTTTATTAATAGAACAAAATTGGCCAAATGCAGTCTTCTTTCTAATGCAATGAGCTCCAAAAGTTTCATTTCTAAAGTAATACTCACTTTCGAACTAACACCCAATTTCTCCTAACACGAGGGAGATAGAGCCAGGGTAGGGTGTGAAATCTGTTTCAAAGTTGGAGAATAAAAGAAATTTGCAGCTCTACATAAGAAAAACGAATTCTCCCTTCTTAGACTAGATGTATAGAAAAACTCCGGAAATTTCAATCAATAACATGGGAAAAACAAGTAGAAACGGGACGTAGCAACGTAAAATAAAGCACCTTTCACTCCAATAGTAACAGAGAAACGTGAAAAGACACACTCACTCAGCAGAGAAAAGAAATGACTGAATCATTCCACTGAGCTGGATCGTATAGGAGTAGTGCGAGAAGCAGAAGCAACAGGGGTGTTGTCGTTGGGCCTCCTTCTACTGAGCTGCATAGCATTCCCAAATCTAGACCTGAGTAAGAGAGCACCTCTGCTGCTGCAAATAACATGCGTACTTGTACTCCGATTGTTTGATGGAGCCCTTCTTCTCCCATTACTGCCTTGTGCTCCGTTTGCTGTCACTACCTCATCCTCTTCAACCATTACCCCTTCCCCCTCAAAAGCAGAATCCACAGAAACAACCAATGAACTCCTCTGCATTCTCAATTGAGACGCACTCACCTGACTGACCCCTCTACACCTCTTCACCTTCAACTTCTCAAGACTGGGGCACCCTTCCCCAACAGCTTCAATTCCAGAATCGGAGATGGGACAATTTTTGATGCAGAGCTTCTTTAAGGGCAGAAATTTGGCCGCAATGAATGCCAATTCAGAGTCCCTTATAGAGTCCGTGTTGCAGAGTGCCATTCGCTCAAGAGCTGGGCAGTTGGAAGCCAGGGCATTGAGGGAGGCTACACTCACCGGGACGCCCATCAGCACCACCTCCTGGAGGGAAGAGCATCTGGTGGCGACCGACAACACCCCGTTGTCCCCAATTGTTCTGTTGCCGAATCGGGTCCACGCATCAATGTGCAGTTTTCGGAGCTTTCTGCAGGAGTTCGCAACGGCCGATAGCCCTTCATCGGTACAATCTGAAACCCTGCTAAGGTACAGAACTTGGAGATTAGGGCAAGAGGCAGAGACGGCAACCAGGCCTAAATCTCCAATCTGCACATTCTCCATCTGTATCTCAGAAAGACTACTGATTCCACTCGCTTGTTGAAAGCTCTCAAAGACCCTGTCCCAGTTGCCAGAGCTCCTGCACACAATGAGGGTTTGCAAAGCCTTGGAGGAGGCGCAGAGGAGTGGAATGAATAGGCGAGCGTTGTGAAGATCCTTGAGGCAAATGCGCTCCAGCTGGTTATGCTTAATCTCCGCATCCTCCAACGACAAAGGAATGTTTTGGGCGTCAAGCTTGCGGAGGCGCTTGAGGGTGAGGTCCTGGAGAGAAGGGCAATTGGAAACGAGGGACATGATTCCTCGAGCGCCGAAACCGCAAGAAGCGAAAGAGAGCTTGGTGAGAAGAGGAGGCCGATGCAAGGAAAAGGCATGGAGGCCGTCGTCGGAGACGTCGACGCATCCCTTGAGTTTGAGCTTCTTGAGGGATGATAACAGGGTCGGGATGCGAGACAGACCATCGTTGTCAATGCTAACGAACTTGCGAGAGCATTTGAGGGAGAGAATCGAAACGGAGCTGAAGCGAGAGAGCAACGTCGAGACGAGCGGCGAAATGTCGGAGCGAGCAAGAAGGGTAAGGCGCTGCCTTGACTTTGAATCCACCAGCCTCCATCGCTTACAAACCAGAGAGCAACTGTTCCTGTCTTGGCAACTCAACTTGTTGAATACCCAAGCCAGGCATTCGTCCGGCAAACCCACCGTCAGGTCCGCCGCAGGTTCTTCATTGGATTCTCCGACGGTCAGAGGCCAATGCCGTTTGCTAATCGCGCTTCCAGTAGCAGCGCTGTTGATTTGCGTGGAAGAAATATCATGACTACAAGAAGAGCCTTGCCCCATGGTAACCAAATTTCTCTGCCAGATTTGACAATGGGAAAACAAAAAGAAACCCTAACAATGATTCAATGTAACTATGAGACAAATTCTGAAATTTAATTCAAAACCCAAGAGAGGGGAAACGTATTTATGACAAATTTTCAGCAATTGGGTTTTTTTTTTTTTCTTTTGGTTTAAAAATGAATATGGAAGAGCATTGGACGGACGAAGGTGGGGACGTTCAGAGGCAGCGAAAATACAAGAAGAAGAGGTTGGAGAAGGCCGGTTTAAAGGGTGTCAGAGGTTTGGAAGGCATTGCTTTCCTCGATGGATGAGAGGCAGCAAAGCGAGAGAAAGCCATTGCTTTCCTCGATGGATGAGAGGCAACAAAGCGAGAGAAAGGGGGTTGTGAGTTTGTGACCACTCACTGTCTCGAGTTTGGACTTGTCTCAACTCCCAGTTGTCTTGACCAAAAATGATTTAAAAAAAAAAAAGGGGAACACCCTCAATTGTCTGTCTGTACGTGGCCTCCGACCGATTGATTACGCAGTCGGAGCACTCGTGGCCTGGTGGACCCCACACCTTTTTTTTTAAAAAAAATTTATTTTTTATTTAAATGTTAGAAAGGACGGGGTCGGCAAATGTTTACAATTAAATAATGTCCTTTTCTAAATGATCAAAATTAAGTAGCTTTTAAAATGGTTAAAAAAGTACACTGCTTGATTTTAAACACTAAGAAGTCTTTTACTGACCTCCTATATATTTCAAGAAAGTTATAAGTAATTTATCTTTTTTTTTCTTTTTTTTTACTTTAAAAATAGGCTGATGTGTTTGGAATAAAAGAGGTGGCCATGTTAGGAGACCCTTTTTGCGGCCTTGTTAACGGGGTCCGATAGTATTACCAGCTAACAAATTAACGAATGTTATTGAAAATATTTTGAAACTATATAATTGCCCTTACTTGAAGCACACGTGCTATTATTTGTGGTTTGTGAGAATGTATTGTATTAGTAAGTATCATGAAAGGTTTAGAAGCACCTCTCTTTACTTTTCTTTTCTTTTCGTTTTGTTTCTTTTTTTTAATTTTACTTTTGAAATCAACCCCTAAACTTACAATTGTCCGAATTTTACCCATTCTTAGTACTACCACTTGGCCCTTGTGGCCCGATGGTAGAAGCACTATTGTTGTTTGGACGACATGGTTGATTTTCTTAAATGTGATGTGAAAAAGTAGAAAATCATGTGTCTAGTAAAGCTTGCTTGGTCAAGCCCTATAACATAGCTTAGTCACATTAATGCTAGCTTCTTGAGTTTAGTCGCATGTCCCACCCCAGTAAGAGTGGGATTTTTGGAATGTCTTGATTTTGATTCTATTTAATTGGGTTCCCAAAAAAATAAAAATAAAAATAAAGTCAGTAGTTACTTAATATAAACTTCTTTATAGGTCAACACCAACAACTTAAGAGTCATAACTCCTGCTTTCCAAATCCTTGGTGGAGAGGTTAATTTTATGGACTCTTGGGCTCCTTTGCCCATGTTTGTGTTCTGTGAGCTTTCTCATTGTTGTGTGGTGTGTGTTACTCTGCATGTAGTTAACATGCAACAAAAAAGATTTAAAAAAAGAAGACAGAAAGATATGAATTGTGTTTAGTTTTCTTAAGAATCTATTTCGAGTTAGATTCTCCGGTGATACTGTGTTAGGCCTCTTAAGTAATCAATTCATCTGTCTTTACTCTTTCATCACCCAAGTTGATAGTGAAACACTAATACCCCATTTTTCAAGATATAAATTTTTGGACTGTCCAGTACCTTAATTTACTGAATTTCAATTCAAGCAGCATACTACTATATTCAAAATTAAGGCTTCTATTCGCACCCAAAAAGTAAAAAATTAAGGCTTCTATAAATTCTGGAAGTCTTTTTAGAAAGTTGAAACTTTCCCCTCAAGATGATTTACAAAATTTCATATTTTGAAAATAATAAAAAGGTTAAAAGACTTTGACCGTAGGAAAGTTATTTGATTTTTGCATGTGAAGGAGATTTTCTTTCCAAAACCTTTTGCATGTGAAGGAGATTTTGACCTTAGGATAGTAATTTGATTTTTGCATATATACCTATTCATAATTAGGCAGGCAAAGGGTACTTTTCCCCCCCCCCTTTTTGTGGCCACATTATTGCAAAGGGTTTGCATTTCGAAAACTTTAGCAAATTGAACAAAGCTAAGCAACAATATTCTAAACCTCTCATGGTCTCATTAACAAAAGCCCACGGCATTTATATTGAACTACTTGATTTATTAACAGCAAGTTTTTTTCTGTTTTTTTAAATCTCCAAATGAAGGGTATCCCAAACCACTAAGCATAGATTATTCTATGTGATACAAAAACCACCCATAAGTCCGTATATCTTATAATGAGGGAACAAAAACTCGAATTCGAGATTTATAATTCTTAAGTCACAGTCTTTTGACATTTGAGTTATCCTCACGGATTATTAACATCAAGTTAAGCAGCATCAAAACACAATTAAACCATAATTTTGTTTAAGAAAACAGAGAAAAGAAGCAGAAGCAGAAGCTTAATAGACATTATTGTGTCTGCCTCATGAAATCACACACATGTACTCTTAAACGTAGACACGACTGTAACTAGGCCCATGACCAAAACCAGCCTCTTCAACCAAAATGACTCGAAGTGCAATGTGTTGGATTTGCACTGATTGCAGCAGGTGGGTTCGAAAAAACCCACTTCCTTGAATTGAATATAATAATTGTTTGAAGCAATGGATTAACATTCTCTATACCTTTCAACGCTTCCACAATTAAAAATACCAAAACTCGCACTCAAATTAATTTCCAAAGTTGAATCACTTCACAAATGTGAATCGATTCCTTCTTATTAGGGTTTCAAGAGTAAGTGGAGTATGATTGTCAAGCATGAAACCCTAAAGAAGTAACTGGAACAGCAGTGAAAAAAAGTACAGTATATATGGATACAATCATAGAAAAAAATGAAAAAAACAGGGGGTTGGTTGGGAGGGAGGGGGCATGACTGCATGAAGTACCTTAGGGGATGCGACGGATCCGTACTAATCAAAGACTCTGCAAATGCTTTCTTCAGTGGCAAATATATAGTACGGAGTAGTAGATAAATAGTGTTACTACTATATTGAAAGGGCCAAAAGCGCTATTAGTACTACCGCTTTCAGACCATTTTTTTTAAAAAAAATAATTTTTTGAAAACGCTTCTTATAGCCCATGTTTCACACCGTCAAGTGAAAACGTTTTCAGAAAAATACCTTAATTTCAAACCAAAAAAAAAAAAAAAATTGAAAAATCTAGAAAACATACGTGTCAGGAAGCCTTAAATAATAGGCATAAGTTTAAAACCGGTTTCTTTGAATAAGTTGGTTTTCCATTTTTTTATTTTCTCGAAATTGGTATATTTTTAAACTTATTTCATAAATCAAATGAAAATGTGCATTGCAAACATGTTTTCACTTGAGGTATATGATGGGCAATACAGCCTACAAAATCCTTAAAATATAATTAAGGAAAGAGGGAAAAAAAAGTTGTCTAATAGCATGTTTGCAAATTGTGCTTTCAATTCAATATAAGAAAAAGGTTTAGCAGCAAAATATAGAGACAAACTATATCACAGGCTAATGCTTGCTTGGTCAAGCCCTATAGCATAGCCTAGTCACGCTAATGTTTCTTGAGTTTAGTCGCATGTCCCACCCCAGTAAGAATGGGATTTTTGGAAAGTCTTGATTTTGATTCTATTTAATTGGGTCCTCAAAAAATAAAAATAAAAATAAAGTTAGTAGTTACTTAATATAAAGCTTCTTTATTGCATTTCTACCCCTAGTATAGGTCACCACCAACAACTTAATAGTCATAACTCCTGCTTTCCAAATTTCTGGTGGAGAGGTTAATTTTATGAACTCTTGGGCTCCTTTGCCTATGTTTGTGTTCTGTGAGTTTTCTCATTGTTGTGTGGTGTGTGTTACTTTGTATGTATTTAACAGCAACAAAAAAGATTTTTTTTTTTTTTTTTTTAAAAGGAAAGATATGATTGTGTTTAGTTTTCTTAAGAATTTATTTCGAGTGTTAGATTGTTCGGTGATACTATGTTAGTCCTCTTAAGTAATCAATTCATCTGTGTTTACTCTTTCTTTACCCAAGTTGATGAGTGATACACTGATACCCTATTTTTCAAGATTTAAATTTTTAGACTATCTCATACTTTTATTTATTGAATTCCAATTCAAGCAGCATACTGCTATATTCAAAATTAAGGCCTTCTATTCGCACCCAAAAAATAAAAAATTGAGGCTTTTATAAATTCTGGAAGTCCTTTTAGAAAGTTGAAACTTTCCCCTGAAGATGATTTACAAAACTTTGTATTTTGAAAATAATAAAAAAGTTAAAAGACTTTGACCGTAGGAAAGTTATTTGATTTTTGCATGTGAAGGAGCTTTTCCTTCCAAAACCTTTTGCATGTGAAGGAGATTTTGACCTTAGGATAGTAATTTGATTTTTGCATTTATACACATCCATAATTAGGCAGGCAAAGAGTACTTTTTCCCCTCTTTTTGTGGCCACATTATTGCAAATGGTTTGCATTTCGAGAACTTTAGCATTTAGCAAATTGAACAAGTTAAGCAGCAATATTCTAAACCTCTCATGGTCTAATTAACAAAGCCCACGGCATATTGAACTGCTTGATTTATTAACAGCAAGGTTGGTGTTTTTTTTGTTTTTTTTTTTTTATTCCAAATGATGGGTATCCCAAGCTACAAAGCATAGACTATTCTCCGTGACGCAGAAACCATTCACAAGTCTGTATATCTTATAATGAGGGAGCAAAAACTCGAACTCGAGATTTATAGTTCTTGAGTCGTAATCTTTTACCATCTAAGTTACCCTCACGGATTATTAACATCAAGTTAAGCAGCATCAAAACACAATTAAAACATTATTTAGTTTAAGAAAACAGAGAAAAGAAACAAAAGCAGAAGTTTAATAGACATTATTGTGTCACATGTACTCTTAAACGTAGACACGACTCTAACTAGGCCTATGACCAAAACCAGCCTCTTCAACCAAAATGACTCGAAGTGCAATATGTTGGATTTGCACTGATTGCAGCAGGTGGGTTCGAAAAAGCCCACTTCCTTGAATTGAATATAATAATTGTTTGAAGCAATCGATTAACATTCTCTATAGCTTTCAACGCTTCCACAGTTAAAAATACCAAAACTCACACTCAAATTAATTTCTAAAGTTGAATCACTTCACAAATGTGAATCTATTCATTCTCTATTAGGGTGTTTTTGGTATGAGGAATGGGAATGTGACTCTTGGGTTTGACCCATTACTTGGGGATGAGAATGTGACCATTCCCATATTTGGTTTGTGGTAATAAAAAGTGTGATACCCCCCTAACATTCCCATTCCAGCGTTTGGTTGGGTTAGGGATCTCATACCCAAAAATAAGTAAATTCCCACAATACCTTTTAAGTTTACCAAATTCATGTATCAGATCCACCAAACCATTCACGGTACATGCAAAAAAATTATTTCTTCTTAAATTTAGTTGACTATATCAACCTACAGCCGACTAAAGTATTTGGCAGTAGCTAAAATTTGTTTTCCAATGATTATTTAGTTGACAATATGAAGCTACAGTCAACTAAATGTTTTGGCAGTAACTAAAAACAAATTTTCACATCAAATTTTAGTCAATTAAAACTCCTTTATTAAAACCCACCCCTTACAAACCAAAATCAAACTCATCCTACCCATACCCACTCCCCTCTCGTCGGCACTCAACCCCTCCTACTCCACCCATCTCGTCGACAAACTTCCACCCCCACTCCTCCCATATCGTCGGCACACATCCCATCCTCCTCCTCACCCATTCTATTGTCACATACCAACTCTTCATACCCAAACAAATTATTTGCAGCAGCAGGTCTGGTTGGTAGGGATCGTGGTTTTAAGGAGTTGCAAGAGGACACGGGTGGAATACCCATTTGTTGTGACCAGCAAGGGTACGCTTGGGATTATAAATCTCATTAAACAGATGCCTAGGGATGGATTTCACAAACCCACGGTCGAGGTGGGTTTGATTTTCCCCCCTTCAGCTGGAATCTCATACCTGTGGGAATGAGGCTTTGCCGAGAATGACAGCGACCCAAACACTGAAAAACGGAATATGTTCATTTTCCCAGACATCAAACCCCCCTACCAAACACTGCCTTAGGGTTTCAAGAGTAAGTGGAGTATGATTGTTAAGCATGAAACCCTAAAGAAGTAACAGCAGCAGCAGTGAAAAAAAGTACAGTATATATAGATACAATCATAGGAAAGAAAGAAAAAAAGGGACGTTGGAAGGGTGGGGGCATGATTGCATGAAGTACTTTAGGGGAGACGACGGATCCGTACTAATCAAAGACTCTGCAAATGCTTTTCTTCGGTGGCAAATATATAGTACGGAGTAGTAGATAAATGGTGTTACTTTATATTGAAAGGGCCAAAAGCGCTATTAGTACTACCGCTTTCAGAGCTTTTTTTTTCTTAAAAAAATAATTTTTTGAAAACGCTTCTTATTGCCCATGACGTTTCACACCGTCAAGTGAAAACGTTTTCAGAAAAATACCTTAATTTCAAACACAAAAGAAAAGAAAAAAATCTAGAAAACATGTGTGTCAGGAAGCCTTAAAATCTAGAAAACATATGTGTCAGGAAGCCTTAAATAATAGGCATAAGTTTAAAACCGGTTTCTTTGAATAAGTTGGTTTTCCATTTTTTTTTTTTCTCGAAATTGATGTATTTTTAAACTTATTTCATAAATCAAATGAAAATGTGCTTTGCAAACATGTTTTCACTTGAGGTATATGATGCGTGATACAGGCTACAAAATCCTTAAAAATATAATTAAGGAAAGAGTGAAAAAAATTTGTCTAATAGCATGTTTGCAAATTGTGCTTTCAATTCAATATAAGAAAAAAGTTTGTGAAATCGTGATTTGAAAACATGCTTTCAATCAAAAGTAAAAATAAAAAATAATTTTTTTTTCAAAAAAATGTTTTTTTGTAAGGAAACTTAATGAAATTTAAGATCATCTCAATTTTATTTATTTATTTTTTTGCATTAGGATTTTGATTCATGGATCTCTCGGTTCGAAAAATAAAAATAAGAGGATTGAAAATCAGACTTAAAAGATCAATAGGAACAATGTACACATATAAGCAACTAAATCCACGTATTCGGTATTATTTTATTTTTTATTTTTTATTTTTTTTAAAAAGGCGTTCAATAAAAACGAAAAAACAACAACATAAAATTTTTAACCACCCATTTAACAATATAAAATGGCGTGAGTGTATTTGTCCCTTGACCACCCATTTTACGTGTGTGTGTGTATATATTTTTTCTTACAAATATATATATTTTTTCTTTCCTGGAAACGGAGATGACAGTGAAAACAGCGGCGCCGAGTATTTCGTCGACAGCAGATGAAGAAGATGGAGTCTTATATGCAAACAGGAGATTCAGTTGGTGAGTTGGTCTATGGCCAATTTGATCTATAATAGCCCGGCCGTTGGCCCTTAGAGATGTAAAGTCACGCTAAGGGCCCAATGAAATCCTGCCAATGCAGCATATAAATAAATTAGGTATCATGTGCTTTGAACACTCACCCCCGGGTGGCCGGTAGTCTAGTGATAAACGTGTAAGATATCATGCAGTCAAGGATTTAAGTTTCAGGGGTAATGGCGTGAGTGCATTTGTCCCTTTATAATTCTACTTATACAGTAGAATCATTAACTTTAGGTGAGGTTGAGGTCAAGTTATCGCTCAATCGACTTAAGTAAGTGTATGTAATTTTTCATTTGTCAGCTCATTTAAACCCCTCTTGTCATTGCTTCCTCGACAAATTTTGTAATTTGTGTACTCAACAAATGTATCATCAAGCACTATGTAGTGTGAATCTGTGTTCCATCACCAAAATCTTCCTCCCGATGTTTAATGAATACGTATGACATCATTATTTGGATGACTGTGACTATGACTGAGGTGGGAGATGCATTTGATAATTATATCTTGGGGCATATATCGTGTGATGTTGTTGCCATTCTAAGGATTTTAAGGTTTTCTTGACTACAGCAGTCTGAAATAATTTGCAAGGATAGGGGTATCCATTTCTCTCTCACGTAATGAAAACTTAACCACAATGACAAGGACATGTTGGAGAAAAAATTATATGTAAACAATCGATATAAAGTCAATGAAAACAAAAGAAAGAGAGATTATCATAATACTTTTTTTTACCTCAAATCCCGTTTTATTTTGTTTTCATTAACATGAACGTGACATCACTTGATTGTGTCACAATCACATAGAAGACTCTTTTGACATGCATATCTTGATATTCACTATAACAAGGAAATGAGAGACCCTCGTTGAATGGGGTGTAATGTGTGCCCCACATGGTAAGAAAACTCATGATATAATATAATATAATATAATATAATATATTTATATATTATTTTATTATATAATATAATATTATAAGGATAACACTTGGCTGCCTAGAGGAGCAGCTACTCTGACGTGGTCATGCTATTGCAATGACACGTGGTAAGCACATTAAGCTCACATGATTTCTTTTTTTTTTTTTTAAAACACCAAATCAAATGAAGAGAGGGCTGGGATCTCTATTATCCGACGAAGTTTGCCGACGAGACCTCTATAAACCCATTTGAAAAACTCATTGAACTATTAGATGAAGATTGATCGTGGTTCAAATCCAAATAAATTGTTGCGACAAAGAGCGAGGTGCCACCACTTGTGATTGGAGTTGCAATTTTAGATCTGGTGTTTAAGTAGTGGGTTTGTGAGATTGATGATGGACTCTTGGTGGTGGCCGAAGCAATGGAGGTGGTCAAATGATGCCGGTGGTGACAAGGGTCTGTGATGAATGTTAATAGGAAGGTTTCGTATTAGAGCTTGGCCGGTCTAGGTAGTGACTGGTTTTAGAGGATGAGATTGGTTGTGATGCCAAAACAGTGGATCTGGAGGGTGGAATAGAAAGGAAATAGGTTGTTAATGGTGGTGGCCATAGGTTGGTTCAAAAAGGTAGAGAAAGGCAGGGATGGGTGCTATGGCTTTGATTTTCGAAGGATGGCGATTGAGAAAGTTTTGAGGTAGACATTTTTGGGTGAAGTGGATGAGGGAGATGAAGGAGGATGGATAATCTCAAGCCCCTGATGATTTGCCGGTGAGATTTTGCCGGAGAAGAGGGTGGTAATCTCAAGCTCATTATTTCAACCAGTTGCCCACGTGAACAACACGTGCTTACGGGCACTTGTCAATTTGAGACTTTGCTACATCACCTAGCAGGAGCAGCTGCTCCTCCGGTGGAGTAGGCAAGTATTGTCTATATTTTATTATATTGCATATAATATATAATATTATAATGTTATATTATATTATATTATTATCTAGGGTAAAATGCAAAAAACTATCCCTAAGTTTGGTGTAGATTTCAGTTTAGTACCCTCATATTTAAAAGAGGTCAATTAGGTATTCAAACTTTCAAATATATTTAATTTGGGGCTTACCGTTTGGTCAACTATCAGTAATTCAACCATTTGATCAATAATTTTTAAAATATACCAATTTTGCCCTTATTTTGAATATGAATAAGGGCCTTCATAAGCAAGTAAGATTAGAATTTTTTTTTTTCTTTTTTTCAAAGATAATGTTTTCATCTTCGTGTCTCTCTCTTGTTTTAGTTCAATTCCTCAGATTTTTTTTTTCTTTCTTTCGATGAAGCACACTTATATAAAGAATACACGAAATATATATTGTGTTCATATTTTTTTCCCTCAATGTGTAGTATTATGGCACCAAGTTCATCACATTCAAGCTGAACTATGTGCCGTCGAAGGACAATTGTGATTCGTAAATCTGGAATTGTTAAAGAATTTGATCATCCAAATTGTTATTGATAAAATGATGTGATTTAAGTGAAGGGCAATAATGTCAATTTGACGCCAACCGTTAACAGTGTTAGTCAATAAACTGTTTGGGTACCTAATTGACTCTTTTTAAACTTGGGTACTAAACTGAAACCTACCTCAAACTTGGGAGTAGTTTTCTGCATCCTACCCTATTATCTATAATATATTGTAATACATTATAATATTTATATTATTATTTGAACTGAGGAGAGAGTCTGGAAGCTCTATGACCTGGCTGTCAAGATCATGCATGGGTGAGATGGTTCGTGGAGGGCCCCCTTCGTTTGAATTCTTCCACGACGTTCCTATCAACCTTGTCAGCCCCTTGCAGTAGGCTTTAACACTTTATAACACAAAAAAGCAAGCCGAGAACTCGAATTGTGAAGTAATTTCCAAGTTTTCCCTTCCACGTTATCAGTGAGATGTTTGGCACTTCTTCAATTAAGATTTATCCTTTCAGTAATTAGCAGGTCAAATTATAAGTCTAATTATACTAAGAGACTGCTCTCTAAGGATTTCTTGGTGTCATTTGCCCCAACCTACGCCTAAATTACTAATGAAGTGTTGATCCTTAAAAAAAACAAATGGGGTACTGCCAATAGGAATACTCATATGTGAGTTAAGGGGTTAAAGAACCTTTTGATGGATTATTAATAAAACTATTATTCTAAATGTGGTTATTGCCAATTTTCTCTTAAAAGAAGAAGATTAAAACAGAAGAAAAAGAAAAGTGACAATACTTCGTTTTGGTTTTAGGGTAAAATGGGTATTAATCTTAGAAGTACAGATATGGACACGCGACACGGTTACGACATGACACGGATATGCGGACACAACAAATCCTCAAGATTTAGGATTCGACATAGCGATGACACATTATTAATAAAATACATATTTTATTTATATAGTTAGATAATATCATATAGTTTCACTTCCATCATTCAAAATGCATCTTTTGTATTATTTTTGGAAATCCTAGTAGAATTATACATTGATAAAATAGGACAAAAATGAAAATGAAGATGATTAAAAATACAAAAAAAGATAAAAAGAGAGATGTGTCGTGTCAAAGGTGTATCGGAAGAGTATCTTGTCCGATATGTGTCTGACATGGACACAGTGCCTCTAGATCGAGAAATGTCTGTACGTGCTTCCTAGGTATTAATGGGCATTTTTTTTCATGATGTCACCTAGATATGTGAACAGTCCAAATGGCCACTTGATGGGTGGGGTGTAAGTATATCTTATTTTCAAAAATAAAGGGCAGTGTATTTTCAGAAAGTATGGGGTGTCAGTGTTTTTGTCAATAAACACAAAGAGTGTAAATTAATGTAATTTACCTTATAAGAAATTAGGTCGTCGAGTCGCTGAAGGATGGCATGACATGTATTTATGATTATTTTTTTGGTATACGTTTAGATGAGCACGTGCTTACGAGATACAATCCCTAATGTATAATAGTAATATAAATGAGAGAGTGCTAAATGAGATTTCAAAGCTATTCTTTTATTCATGTAGGACTCACATTCTATTTACTTTTGATAGATTAATACATTTTTACCTTTGTGAGACCCACCTGTGGCATTACCATATTTTACAAATGCTAAAAGTTCTGTCATATTTGACACTTTTTTCTTTCTTTTATTTTCTAGATGAGAAGATGATCAAGAAAATTATATTAGGAAAAAGAGAAATGATTCTTGAGACGAGTGACATTTGCCGACTCGCAAGCCGAGGGTAGATTAAAAAAAAAGAAAAAAAGAAGTAAGGCATTCTAATAGGTCTATATGCATAAGCTTTACCAGCTATGTTAGCCCCATCAATGCATGTCAGCCCATCTGAAGCTTTCTCTCTACCTAAAATGCTGAAGCCTGAAGCATTAGTACACTTTGTTTTGTTTCTTTCTCCTCCTTTCTCTTTTTTTGGTCCGTTCTCTCTCCTCTCTCTTTACCCACATTTAGTCTCCTTGTCAGTCCACTCTTTCTCTCTCTTTTCTCCCCCCTCCCTGTTTGATTTGGAACAACACACCCTTTCCAAAAAGTATTACTTTCCTCTCTCTCTCTTTATTTCTCTCTCTATCCACATCTCCTTCTGCAATTTACCCCTCCTAGATATCTTTCTACTTCCTCCTCTCTCCACCCACCTTCTTTTATTCCTCCCTCCATTGGAACAGAACTACTAATATGAAAATGCAACAAAAATGATGGTGAGAAAGTAGGTTTTTTTCGGGATTCCATCTCTATTGATTTTGTAGATTTGAAACTTTGTGGATCATCCATGAATGGCGTTTTCAAAAATGAAAAATGAGTTGAGAGAAAACAACTCGTTTCATAGAGGTGCAACTCTGTGATAATGCCAAAGCTGAAATCTGCAGATCTGGAAGGTTTTTATAAAATTAACTAGGTTTTTGTAAACTTAGTTAGGTTTTTTGGTAAACTTAGTTAGGTTTTTGTGAACTTAGCTAGATGTTTTTGTAAAATTAGCTAGCTTTTCGTATAAAAAAAAATCCAGATTTTTCAATTTAAAATCCAGTGTTATACTTCTTCTTCTTCATCCTAGATTTTTTTTGTAAACTTAGCTCAATTTTTGTGAACTTAGCTAATTTTTATGTAAACTTAGCTAAATTTTTGTGAACTTAACTAGGTTTTTTTGTAAACTTAGCTAGGTTTTTTGTATAAAAAAAATCTAAATTTTTTTAATTTAAAATCCAGTGTTATACTTCTTCTTCTTCATCCTAGATTTTTTTGTAAACTTAGTTAGGTTTTTGTAAACTAAGCTAGATTTTTGTAAACTTAGCTAGTTTTTTTTTTTTTGTAAACTTAGCTAGATTTTTCGTATAAAAAAAACTGGATTTTTCAATTTACAATCCAAACTTCTTCTTCCTGTGTTTTTTGTTGGATCAAATCCCACAAAAATAGTCATTTGTATGGGATTTAGTTGTGCCTTCCTTTTTATTGTCGCGGGAGAGTGGGTATGGGTTTGTTTGTAGGCATAGAGAGAGAAGGGGAAGGGGTAGAGTTGCATAAATTGGACAAAGAGAACGTTTGATAATTGATTTTTGGGGTTAGGAAACAATGGGGCTAGAGTGAACGAAGAGGAAACAAATGGGTTATTTCATCAAATAATATTTAAATTCTGTTAGTTTTGACAGAAGCTTTTGATCGCTTGATAGACTTCGTTGGACAGAGTCGTCCCGTATAGCATCCCTTAAGGAAAAATATTGATACAAATCATTATAAATTGATCGATCCCTAATAACCTGTTAAACGTCTTCTATCCATAGTTCCACACCAAAACTTCCTCAACATACCATTTGCTACGCTTCCTCTTCTATCATCCCTAAGGCTACTTGGCTTTAATACACGAACAGCATCCCATTTAATTCTTCAATTGGTTTTGTTTTTTTCTTTTGCTGCGAAATTTCGCGTTACCATTGTGCTATAACAACGTTGTCGATGATTAGACTTTTGATTGTGACTTTCTAAAAAACTATAAAATAAAAAAAAAATGAAAAAAAAATAATAATTAAAGATATGGCTCCTCCAATCCTTGGGGGAAAGTGTTCACCTCAAGTAACTTCTCCTTCAATGTTTCTAGCTTTCTTCTAAAATTTGCGTTGATTTCTAATATTTTACAACTACACAAAATGGGCACTGCCTTTATGGCTAGGCTAGTGGTAACAACTGTTGGCAGTGTAGAAGGGGGTTCTGCGAGAATCTAGCACATGGGGGTAGAGTTGGGGTTTGCTAACCAAACCAGATAATTATTGAATCCCATCTCCTGATGTCGTTAATGCCATCTTTCAAAGCAGCATGTCATTTTCTTATTAAAAAAAATAAAGAAATTCACCACGGCAAGATTTGATATTTTTATTTTTGCATTTGACATATTGGTTTGAGTGATTTGTTTCAAGTAAATCTCCAAATTAGGCAAAAAAAAAATGAGAGGAAGCCTTCAAATTTGGTGTGACACGCGAGTAAAGTGGGGAATGGATCCTCTCCAGTACTAGACATGTCCAATACTGGAGAGGATCCTCTCCCAGTGAATTGGTAGTTTTGAGTAAGCATTCAAATAATCACATTAAAGTTGCGTTTGGTTTGAGGGAATGGAATTGAATGAGAGTGGGAATGAAATGGAACGATAATGGGAATGAGAATGAAATGGAATGAGAATAGACATTCCATCTAATGTTTTGTACGTAAGGGGTGGGAATGGAATGAAAAAGCAAAAGTGGGACTTATTTTTAATGATTTTTACTCATTGAAATGAGAGAATAACCATTCCTCTTGGTTTGGGAATGAATGGCTAATCTTTCATTGGAGGGAATAGATCCCCATAAGGGAATGGAAACAAGGGAATAGTCATTCCATTGCCTTAAACAACCAAATACTCACTTTGTTTTGTGGAGGAATGGAATCACTATTCCATTCCCTCCCTCACTCTCTCATAACAAATATAGTCTTAACCTTCTTCTGTATTTTACATAAAAAAATTTTGCATCTCCATTATAGATGCTCCTTTTTAGAACAATATATGGTGCAACTAATCGAGAGATGTGGCTCTAAGAATTCCAATTAGAGAATTAAAATTGCACTACTGCATTTTTTATTTTATTTTATTTTATTTTTATAATTATAACAAGGGTCCTCCAGGCATTGACCCTATTAATCGTCTAGCACAATAACACATGTTATCCCCGATCCCACATACACCAAACAATAACCATCCAAAACCTTTGGGTTTTAGGATAGTCTTCTGGATCAGACACTTTCGTGGGATTTTGAAATCTTGAACTACGCTTCCAAAAGCGTTTAATATTGAACTACACCTCCAAAAGCGTTTATCAAAGCTTAGCTTAACGCTAGGCTTACCCCTTGAGGCAAACACACTATTGCGATTAAATTTGAGGGATCCATTATACATCAGGCCTCGGGCCGGCTTTGATCTAGCATCCGGGTCCATGATGGTTCAACCTGGGCCAGCCTGGTTAGGACTAGCAATAGCATTGAATCGGTAAAATTGTTTGTGCAAGATCTGAATCTTGAGGCGTACCCTCCAAGAGGTCATAAACTATTTCTTTAGCTTGAGATTGCAGTTGCCTGGCGCTGCATGTTGCAAGGCCTTTGTTGCCATTGATGATAATTGGTTTTGTTTTTTTATAAATAAAACACCTTGTGCTAGGAGGGTAGAGATTTAGGCAGATTCTTACCAAGTTTATTAATTCAAAAGACAAAAATTACATATGCAAATGACCCAATTGAAGATTATCATAAAATATAATGAAATGTAAGTCAATAGGTTTCTTAAGGCAGGGGCAGAGCTATCAATATGTGCTGACCTGATCAGAATTACATATTATATATATCTATATATATATATATATATATATATATATATATATATGTATAAGCACTAGCATTGAGGGTCATACCTAGTGCATCGATGGGTTATAAGGAACATGAAACCAACGCACGAGTGCTAATACGATTTACTTAAACATGTTCTTAACTGGGATTGTATATACAGAGGTGATCCCATCAGCACGTGTTGATGTAAGTTACATCAGCACTATGCATTGGGGGTTGTACCCCTTGCATTGATTCAATGCACCTCACATCTCACTAATGCACAAGGTACAACTCCCAATGCAGGTTTTGATATAAGTTATATCAGCACGTGCTTACCTGATCATCATCCTTGTATATATATATATTTATGTGGCATATCAAACTCCTTTCTTTTCTTTTTTTTTCCTTTTCACCCAAAGAAATGTACTAATGAATTGGTGATACATGAGATTCACAACTCAATGAGCAAAATTCAAAGGTATTGTATTTGAGTAGCTATCAACCAACCCAAATTGTCGTGAGTTTTAACAATTACGGTGAGTGGTAATCTTACTCGTACTCAGAAATTAGTAAGGCAGAAGGTTTGTGGATTAATTGACCTACATGGCCAGACATTTGTTCATGTTGGGTCATGACTCATAGGCCCGTATTTTTAATATGGGCCTAGGTTTAGTGGGAATTTTAGTCTTTCAGCTCAATGCAGCCCTTTAGAAAATTCATGTCCGGCCAATGCCTCACTATTCTATTAATATATAGTTTTTATCTTATAAATAAGATAATTTTTGAAAATGGGTCAAGGTTTAAATTTGGTGCCCTTTGCTTTCAAGTCCTTTTCATGGAAACTGAACAACTTGGAGGGAGGACAACATATGAGGTCCTACAAGAGGACAGTAAGTGCCTCATCAACCAAATTATACGCCCAGGACACCCATTAAATTCTCATTTTTTGGAAGCCCCACTTTGTTTTACCTAATGGTTTCGGGTGGGCCTATAGACGGCGACAGCCCACGACGGAGACTTTCGATGAGTAAGTACATTTTGACGGGTGCACGTAAAGATACCAACAACTATTCCAGCTGCAATTGAGACTTGTGAGAGAAAATGAGAAACAACCTTTGAATTCTCAGCAAAAAAATGAAAGAGAAACAACCTTTGAAACCATGAGAAGCAACCTGTCATTTGACCTTTTTCGAGGGAATTACAGATTGGTCAGGCTATACAAATGATTACTAACTTCATATTAAATGACTACTAACTTAATTAAGAATGACTAATAATTTCTATTGATATGTAACTGTTTGCCCGTAACGGGACCAACATGTAATTTCCCCCTTTTCCTTTTATTAGTTGAAGGTTTTTTTCTTCACAAGTTCAAGACTTCTATCTTAGCCCAAAAAAAAAAAAAAAAAAAAATTCAAGACTTCTAATGTTTAAGCTTGAAATATAGGACCTAAATGTGTTGGTCCATTTTTAATTTTCGGCCGGGCTAAGCCTTTGAAGTTTAAGTTGTCCAGGTTCGGCCAACTTCAAGGTTGGTTGGTCTTGGCTCGCTCAATGACATTAGCCAAGCTTGAGCCTGTTCATGAACCTTAGCAAGGGATTAAAGAAGCTCAAATGAGTTACTTAATTAAGTTCAAAATTGAACCCGCAAGGGTAGCTTAAATGGTAAAAGATCACGGCTCAACAATTTTAAATCCCGAGTTCGAATCTCTACTTCCTTACTATCGGATGCACGGACTTACAGGTAATTTGTGCATCATAGGGATTAATCTGAACTTAATGACTTAAGATACCACTCGTTTGACAAATATATATATATTCAAGTTTGCGTTTTCCTTTTGCATTCTTCAAATACTGAAACTAACTTAAGTATTATCCAAACTATTTGAGAGTCGACATGCAAGCACAACTCGGCATTTAGCTTTTATTAGGACCACATAGGAAAACTACGAGAAACGACAAATTGCAAAATTATCTTTTAGATTCTACAAGTTGGAGAAACTTCGTCTTTTATTTGAGAAATCACATCATATCTTTCAATGACTTTGTCTCAATTGTTTGATTTCTTGCCATTGTTGATTGCGAAGATAATTGACATCTTTGTAAATAGAATTTTTTAAGGTTCATTCTCTAATTTAAACTAAGATTGCAAAGTATCTATCTTAAAGTTGTAACTTAAATGAAGATTAATGCACAAATGGGCTTCCCCTGTTACCATGGCACCTGTAATTATAATACATATTATCGATTCTCTAATATGAGTAGGGAGGCCTCTGTCACTTAAAAATAAATAAATGACTAGAAAATGAGCTTGAAAATTTTGTAAAGGGGAGGGATCTGTTTATACACCTGGTGAAAAAGTCTTATACTCTTCAATATTTTTATGTAAAAATATTATTTCTTCAATCTAATTGTTGGATTGACCGGATATTCCACTCATGCACGTTATGTATGTTAAATGTCAAGTCAATCGGATATGGAGATCTATGCCGTTATAAAGTGCCTAAAACATAGTTTTATTTATTCAAAGAAAATATATAAGTTTACAGATCAAATGTTTTTCGATATCTGGTTGACTTGATATATATTCGGCATGCATGATGTGTATGGGGATTATGTAATCTAACGATGAGTTTGGCGAAATATGATTCCTCTAAAAAAAAATACTCAATGATGTAGAAGTAAAAAAATTACATCATATGTAAGTTTTCCTCCCCTATATATAATATATTTATATTTATATTTTATGTTTGTTGGGGTATAAGTCAAAATTGACTTTGATGACCTAACTCCTAAGTATTGATTCCAAAGACTGGAGGCAATTTCTTCACGGGCCTCTTCCCATATTGGGATTGGATATATATGGGCTGTTGTGTCAATAGTGTAGTGGGTAACAGCTAAAGGGACCATTTCCAAATTAGAAGGTGTTAGGTTGGAGTAACTACATTCCACCAAACAAAAACGATCTCATCTTCAATCATTGCTGGATTAGGTGCTGGTGGGTTCTCTTTTGGGTATAAACTCATCTGATCCCCGTGACTTTAAGATAAGGGAGAATGCTTAAAAGCGCAAACTAATAAGTAGAAAATCCACCATTGACCTATCAGAGCTAGAGAACCTTACTTTATACTCAACAAACATATGGTAGGCTTGAACTCTACAGATTTTGATGGGGTACTGGCTCAACAAAACATGCCCTTGCCCTTGGCACAATGAGTTCTGATATTGTGATACTCAGAGATTCGGACATAAATATAATATCAAGAGGTTCTGACATGTTCATGACTCGACTAATCTTCTAAACATATATTCCCATCTCACTTGCAACTTGGAGTGATAGGATAAAATCTATAAAAGTGGTTTTAAGTGGGAATAGTATGAATTGAACTCAAAACCTCTTATCTTACTTAGCAAGAAACTCAAGATTACTTGTTCCAGCCATCAAGATTGATTCGGACACACCTTTGAGTGTTATCAACTCATTATATTAGTTTTTATATATATTGTATGGTAAGCTTGGACCTATGCATTCGGAAGTTTCCTTTAGTCATTGACTCATATCCTTGAAAATTTGTGTAATGTAGTGTCAATCCTTCTCATTATTATCTTATTATATAAATGCGCTATGGGACGTTGGGAGTTGGCACCTATATATCATGGCGTTTTTCTCTCCATCTTTCTGGTGGGAGTTTTATGGATTTTGGCATCTTGGGGTGAGATTCTCTCTTTCTCTATATCATTAGGGTATACTCAATATAAGTCATAGTCGTTAAACTTAGAGATGGGACACTGACCCGACCAAGGGGATAAGTCATTGAGTCACCAGTTTAATAGATGGTCAATCAATTAGATTTCTTCATACAAATTTATAGAAAAACTGATTCTCATAGATAATTGCTTGATTACAATCAATTAGTAGGATTATAAAGAGAACAAGGATAATTAATACGGAAACAAATAATATTGGAATAAAATAAAATAAAAAGAAATAATTCAAATTCTTCTTTGACTTTTCTCCATGATTTCCTCTCAATATCATTCCTTTTATCATTTATTTCCATATTCTTTTCTCTTCCTTGATAATACGGAGTATTCTTTTGATTTATTTCCTCATGATGAAATAAATAAAGAGCATGATGAAATAAATAAAGAGAATATCGAGGAAATAAATTAAGAGAATATTATCAAGGAAGAGATGAAGAGAATATGGAAATAAATAATACCGGAAAAGAAAGGAAATCATTCATTTTTTTTTTTTTTTTTTTTACTTTTCTCCATGATTTCCTCTCAATCTCATTCCTTCGTATAATCTCTTCTGATTTATTTCTATATTCTCTTCATCACTTTATTGATAATATTCTCTTGATTTATTTCTTCAATAAAATTATATAATATTTTAAAGGGGAAATAAGTTAGAAGTCCAAATCCAGTGTCTATTAAAGGCATAAGTCTTACCATAAGTCTTATTTAGTTGTAAGTCCAATAAAGTTAGAAAACGTTATCATTTTTGTAACACCTGTAATTTTAATTAAGGTATTAAGGGTTTAATCTATGGTTAACATAGTTAATCCCATGATTTGTTGGTTGACCACTTGTATGGGTAATACATGTATATGATGTTAGGATGTTAAGATTGAATTTTGTGATTAAGGGTTCTTTGTTTGCTTATGTTAAGGTATGTTTTGGTGAGCTATGTACCTCTTTGTTGTGCATGTTGAGTGTTATAGTTGCCTATAACCCTTTACAATTGACTGTAATAAACAGAATATTTAGTTTTGTGCCTATTGAATGTTATAGTCGACTATAACAACTTATAGTCGACTATAACAAACAGAATGTTGCAGTATTGTTTATTGGGGAGTTATAGTCGACTATAACACACGGGATTTCTGTTAAAAGACAAGATTTTTATGGGGCGAAAAGACCATTCTACCCCTCCTTTTTGTTTCCTATAAAAC